>OY755203.1:18432087-18869437 GCA_963576765.1 Draba incana
ATAAAGCAGAAGCTAAACACTTTGGTATGCAAAAATCCACAAACAACACATAAAATTCAAGAGATGGCACCAAAAGAATCAATCATTAATAACGCTTCGCGAATAGCCAATAACAAAGGACAATACCCCAATAAGACTAATTGTAGAGACAAGTAGTGAGATAAAACCTAATACATTTAAAGCAGAACCTGAAGAGGAGTGAAGCAACATAATCAAACCTAAAAAGATTATAAGAAGCCACTAGTGACTGAAGGCATGTTTGTTTGACGCCCGCCAGCGGCTGAGGCTATGTCTTGCGGCTAGACGACGCGATTATTGTTCGTTTGTCTGCCGCAGCGTCTGGCTGCAGCGATTTTAATCATGATGCTAATTTTCGAGCATCCAAAAATTTCAGATGACGAACGCTGCAATTGGCCGCCATGTCTGGCCGCAGGATGTTGCGTCAGGTAAACGAACACTTTTTGGCGCATAACGCATCTGCACCCTCGTGCGGCAGGCAAACAAAGAAGCCCTGGAATACCTGCCAAATAAGGTGAACAATCAACACGAAGCCTAAACTGATGAATCCCCGACACATGCAATCCAGATGGAAATTGATCCACAACCCGATAAATAACAAACAAAAGCCAAAATTAACTCAAACAATCGGAACCGGAGGAAACCCGAGAAAAACATCCCTGCTAGAAGACATTAGGATAGAAGACATCACTAAACCAAGCCAATTTAAACCAAAAAGAGATCATCGTCGACATACCAACGAAGAGGAAGCATACGATACCTTAAACCAAGCCAACTTACAGTAACAGAGCAACCCAAAACAATATAGGGAGCATCTGGAGACTCCACCAAAGAACCACCTAGATAACGAGAAACAGAGACCACAAAAACCCTTAACCTTAAACAACCAACACTTTAAAAAAAAAAAAAAATTAATCTGGATTATTATTCCCATGAATAATAATCCTCAACCGTTAATTTCAACGACAAATAAATCAACAGAAATAAATAACCAATTAACCAAGTAATCCAATTAAAGTTCAACAACCAAATAAACCAAATTTCAATAACACAACTAGCATATCTAGAAACCTAACAACCGGTTCTACTAAAATGCAACATAAACATAAAATCCTATTATCCTCTCTCTAATTTCTTGATTCCACGATCACATTTATCCTTTACATGAAACACATGGGAAAAATATATTAAACATTATAAAACATAACAATACAAATTACTACGTTATACAAAAATTGCACTGGTGTCAATCGACACTACTACTAGGTGTCGATCGACACATACATAACACGGGTGTCGATCCACATTCCCTCTAGGTGTCGATCGACATTCCGGTTGCAGAAGTCCCAGAACGAGTCCATGTACAAGAAAAACATCAAGCCACAGAACACAAAAAAACACCACAATCATCACACAATTTCAGAACAATAAACATATAATCCGATCGATAGACTCGATAATGGCCTAACAAATCATACGGTTGCGCACTCACTTCGATAAAACAAAATTGGGATCGGGACAACAACGAACAAACACAACCCCACTGATTCAGCCTCAAACACGAACTCACCGTTGCAATTAACACACGAACCCCAAAACCTCAAAGAACAACCTTCTTATGATTCCTAAAACACTCACAAATCCAAGAATCAACTTTTTCTCTTAAAAACCCCTCTTTTCTCTTTAGAAACATGGCCAAAAGCAGCTACTCGTGTTATAAACACGATCTTAGGGCTTCTCCCATAAATCGCAATAAAACCACAATTAAAAACACACACCCTGGTGTCGATCGACACCCCTTACCAAAATCGACATTTTGGTTTGCGGATGTTACAACCACTGTCCTCAAGCAATAAGATCAAGGAGGAGAGAGAACCGGGAAACTCGACACCTAAATAAAAACCAAGGCCACAATTTCAAAGGCTAACTATCAAAAGAACCGGCAAACCACACGCCACGCAAAGACGGCTAGATGAAGCGATGAAACTCCATAGAAGAGCGACATGCTCAACCCCAATAAGGCACTGAAGAATCAACAAAAGGAGCTGAAAAAGAACCAAAAGGAGAAAGAGAAAGCACGCTTGGATCGATAGTAGTTTTCAAACCACATACCCATCCCTACAAAACCAACTCTAATAAACACATATCTACTCACATACCAAGATAAATCGGAAAGACTCAAAGGATCGAGCACACCACCAACAACCTTCGAACCGGGATGACCACATGCTCCATCACTAGCCACCTCCTCAAGAAGCAACAATAGAGCAACTAGAACCAACCTACAAAATGAGATCTGAGAGAGAGACCACATCGATACCCAAGACGGAATCGATATAAACCACCATCATGTTGCTCCACTACACATTAGAACCGGAGCCGAAAAAGAAGAGAAAGAATAATATTTTCTTTCTGCGATGGTTAGAACCATTGAACGCCGAAAAGGAAGATAGGAAAATAAGACTGCGTCTGTAGAATTTAGTTTTTGAACAAGTTATCGCCGTTTAAAACCGTATTTTTGTGTGTCTTATATCTCTTATATATTCCTATTATTTAGTTTTTTATCTCATTTTTTTGTCAGATTTTCCTAATACAGCATCCGAGATGATAAAATATATAGTTATTCATTTCAACATTATATTATTAGAAGATTAATTTTGAGTTAGATTAGTTTAGTTAATTTGGAGTCGGAACAATCAATTTAATTTCAGTTTTGGCTTGATCCGGAACCGTTTGTGTTAGACAGCAAATACTATGTCCATGTACCATGTTAAGTTTAACAAAATTTTAATTTACTACTAATTTGTAATAATTATTATAATCTTCGTTTCTTATATATCATTCAAGTTCCATATCGTTTCGAATGTATGATATTCTTGTAAGAGAAATTATATGAAATTCCACTTTTGGCATGTCAGTTTTACACTCATGCCATTGTTTAAAAATATTTGCAAGAATGCCATCTTTTTTTTTTAATTAAGTTTTTCAGATTTTTTTTCTTTTTCAGATCTCAAATTTTTCTTCCTCCGATCTCAGATCTTGTCTCTCTCTTTCTCTCTCTGCGCCAAATCGCATCTCTCTCACATCACCAAATTAAAAAACATGAATTTAAGAAAAAATTTACAAAAAAAAAAAAAATGGATATCTTGTGGATTGAAAAGAAAAAGAAGAAGAATAATGTTCTCATAGAAAACGAAAATGCAAACAAGCACACAAACACACAAATGTTTTTAAAATTTTTAGGTTTGGGTTAACTATTTTACATTTGGGGTATAGTTTTGGGGGATAGGGTTTGGGTTTGGATTAACTATTTTATTAGGTTCATAAGGTTTTTAAAATATATTATAAGGTTTGTAAAACAGATTATAAAGCTTTTTAAAGGATATTATAAGGTTTTTTTAAAAATCTTATAAACCTTTAGAAGCCTTATAATCTGTTTTTAAAAACTTATAACGACGTGAAAACCTTTGTTAAATATATTATAAGTTTTTAAAACAGATTATAAGGTTTTTTTAAACAGATTATAATTTTTTTAAAACCCTAGAAACTTTTAAAAACCTTATAATCTGTTTAAAAAACATTATAACGACGTGAAAAACTCTTATAATCTGCTTTAGAAACCAACCCAAATTTTTTTTTTATCAAACTTAAGAACAAAATCAACCAAAACGAAACAAAACCCATATTTTAGATGAAATCAACCCAAATCGAATCAAAACTAAGATTTATAACCGAAATCGAATCAAAAACTGTGATTTGCAGCCAAATCAAATCAAAACGGAACTAGATTTGAAAAAATCAAAAACTAGATCTATAACAAAAAAAATAATGAAATTCAATCTAGAGAGAGAGAGAGAGAGAGAGAGAGAGAGAGAGAGAGAGAGAGAGAGAGAGAGAGAAAGAGAGAGAGAGATTTTTTTTAAAAAATTTCATCACCACCATTTTTTAGAGAAAGAGAGATAGAAAAAGGAAAAAAAGAAACAGTTTTTTTGTGGGAGAGAGAAATAAATTTTTTCAATGATTTTTTTTTATTTTTTCCTAAAATGTGGCATATTTGCAACACCCTTTTCAAGTGTGACATTTAAAAAAAAAAAATTAATGGTGAGATATATAATTCTTCCATCTTGTAAGAGTGTTAATATAATATTTTATTTTGTTTCACCAAATAAAATAAAGAGATAGTTAGCTATATAACAAGGATTGAAAGGTTAATTAGGTGGCTGACAAAGAAAAATTGAGAATTTTTAAGAAATGTCACTTTTGATATGCTACTTTTCAAAAATGTCACTATTCTGAAATTTTAAAATCATTTATGTTTGAATTAACTATGTTATACCAAGATATAAGTTTTAGGGTTTAAAGTTTGTTAAAGATCAAAACTTTTTTAAAGATTAAAGTTTTTGAGTTATAAAATTTTTAAAAACATTTATAAGAGGCATGTTTGGAAAAAGATAATTCAACAATGTCATATCTGTAAAACATAATTCAACAATGATTTTTTAAAAAAATTTCCTAAAGAATTCCTCAAAAAAAACAATAGGTAGTTTTGCTAAGGTTTCGTTAGTTTCATAATTTGCTTAGAACTATTTGCTATACAATTCAATTTCTCTAAAGCAAACTAATAATCACTTTATTGTATAAATGGTTAAACCAATGTTTTTAAAACCGGACCGGCAACCGAATCGGAAATTTTTTTGGATCATGGGTTAATGTGATCCAACAAAGTTCTACCGGGTTTAATAATTTTTATAAAATATTAGTATGTATATTTAGTCTTATATATTTTTTTCCTATTTATATTTCTATATCTATCCAAATATCTATAAACAAATTTCAAGTATTACAAATATTTGGAAAAACAAAAATTATCCAATAACAATTAAAACTAAATTATAGATATTAAAATAATAGTAGCTCATTTAGGCGTTTTAGTTTAAACTTTTAAACGATTTATTTTTTAAAAGTTTTATATGAAAGAAATTTACTATCACGGGTTTCAATGTTAACCAAAACCGGACACATTCACGGTTCCTGGTTTAATCCGGTTCAACCGCCGGTCCGGTTCGGTTTTCAAAACATTGGTTAAAGCCAAGTAACTATTCTAGACATTATAAGCATTAAATCTTTTTTTCAATAATAAAAAAAAATCTTTAAGGCTTTTGAACACTAGTAGTACACTACTATCAAATATAGTACTAATAAAGTAGTATTCTATAAATATCTAAGCCATTTACATTCCTGGAATTCCTGATTAACTATTTCAAACATTAAACATTGGTTTTGTAACGCCCGTGAACCAGTTTTGGGCTGGTGTCGATCGACACTAGTTAATTTGGACTGATCAGTTTATTCTAGTTTGGGTTATGGAAACCCTAGAGACTCGTGAATATATGCGAGCAGCCTCTCTTTTGCTCAAAAATCAGAGAGAATTTGGTGATTGAGAAAAAGAGAATGAGTCTTGGGTTGTTCTTGATTTTTGTGGTTAGAAAGAGGCTTGGTTGTGGTTTGTGAAACTTAAGGATCATTGTTTGATGCTTTTTTGGTAATAGAGAAGGTGAGCAGGCTCTTGAGTGTTGAGAGATTCCTGATTTTTGTGGCGGTCATGGTTCTTAATCAAATCCATCCCCAAACCTAAGGTTAGTGCGCGACCATGGCTTATCTGGGTAAATGGAAAGATAAATACGATGATTGTGTGAATGAATTGGATTGAAAATGAGACTGAATTGTTGTCTCTGTGTTTCCGTGCTGTTTTGGTGTGGTTATTGATGTTTGTATTGCAGATTTTTCGACCAAGTGCAGATTTAAATCGAACCATTGAGGAGAAGGTTCGATTTGAGGTTTATGTAGGCTGTGTCGATCGACACAGTGTTGTGTGTTGATCGACACGAGTTGGTCAGGTGTTGATCGACACGAGAAAGGTGTCGATCGACACAACAACTAAATGTGTAAAAATCGCTTGTTTGATTGTGTTTTCGTTCGTTAGGTTAAAGTGTTGGTTGAATTGTCGTGTCTTGATGTTTTACTAAGCATGTGTTTATAGCCGGTAGATGGAATGACCGTCTCACTGAGTATTTGTGATAATACTGAGGCATCTCATTTTTCCATGTGATGCAAGTAAAGAAAAAGTGTGATCGTGGAACCATGACTATGAAGAGGAGGATGATCTAGGGTCTCGTTTGCGGGTTTTATTGAGTTTTAGAACATGATTTAGGTCACTGGTTATTTGCAACTATTGAATTTGGAATTTAATATTGATTAGCACTTGGTTTTAGTTTAAATTGATTATTTGTTTGGTTTGAGGATTTATTAATTTAAATCTTGGTTTAATTGATGTGATGACTTTCTGCTGGTTAATTGATGGTTATATTGGTATTAAGAATTTATATTTATGTGAATATTAATTCAAATCGAATTTAATTTTTTTTAAAAAAAGGTTAAGATGTTTTAGTTTGGTATCAGAGTCCTTACGGTTTTAGGGCGGATTAAAGGGAATGATTTAAGATTGTTGCTTGAAATTGATTATGAGTAGTTAGTCAATTTTGTGAGTTGAAGTCTTAGATCATCATCTTCGAGCCTTCAATGAGATTTCACGGCAAGTGTTTGGTTTGACTTCCTTTTTAGAATTCTAGTGTTCTTAGTTTGTGTTTTTGAGACATGCAGAGAGTGATGGCTAGAGTTGCTAGAGGCCATGGTCGTGGTCGTGAAGGTTGTGGGTTTGGTCGGAGACAAGTGAGTGTGTCCACCGAGAGTGTGACCCAGAGTTTGGCTCATGAACTGGTGGCAGATTCGCAGCATTTCAGGAGAGGTCCGTGGGTAAGGCCAGTGTGAGTACCAGTGCGAGGACTGGCGGTACCGAAGTTTGTGCCAAAGAGGTTGGTGATGCGGGAGGCCCATGTATAGGTGTGACAGTTGGTGTAACCCAGGGCCGAGATGATCGTCTCGCGGATCTGTTGACTCTGTTGTCGGACCAGTTACTAAGAGCGGTACCAGTGCAGCTCCAGTGGCAGAGGTTCAGCCGAGAGTAGGGGTTGCGAAGGAGTTCTCATCCTACCTTAGGATGATAAAGCAGATGCAGAGGATTAACACGGTATTCTTTTTGGGTGGTGCTAAGCCTGAGGAGGTTGATGAGTGGATGATGAAGATTGAGCGTAATTTTCGCTCTATCAGATGTCCCGAGGAGTATCGGGTTGATTTGGTGGTGCATTACCCGGATAATGACACACATCTTTGGTGGAGAGGTGTTGCGGCCAGGAGAGTGCAGGCAGTGATGACGTGGGGGGGGGGGGATTTTGGTTGAGTTTAATGCCAAGTTCTTCCCTTAGGAGGTAGTGGATCGGTTAGAGACGCGATTCTTGAAGCTTGTTAAAGGACACTGAAAAGTTCGTGAGTATGATGTGGAGTTTAACCGACTCTTGGTTTATGCTGGTCGGACTATGGAGGATGAGAAATCACAGTTCAAGAGGTTCTTGAGAGGACTTCAACCTAATTTGAGGACTCGTTGCAGAGTGACCAAGTAAGCCTCGAGGGCAGAGTTGGTCGAGACGGCTGCGGCGATTGAGGAGGATCTGAGGGATTAGGCTGTAGTGATTGTTCCAGCTCTTCAGCCGAGGAGGGCGCAACAGCAGATAGATCCTAGTAAAGGCAGTAAGACTGCACAAGGACAGAAGAAGAAGTGGAAGGACCCTCCAAAGTCAAGTAAGAGTGGTTGAGGATGCTTTGGATGCAGGAGCATGGATCACCAATTGGCGTGCTATCCTTGGAAGGACGAGGCTCAGGATACTCGGGTGTGCTGCCACTGCAGAGAGCAAAGACATATCAAGCAACAATGTCCCAAGCTGTAGCAGATGACAGTGGCAGCATTCCAGTCGGTGGTGCAGATTGCAGCAGAACCGCGTGTGTACTCTACTGTGAAGTCGGGTGGGCCAAGTTCCAAGACGATCATAGGTAAATCTCAAACTCAGACTTGGTAAATTCTGTTGTTTTTGAATTTTTTCTGTTTGGATTTTTTTTGTTATTTTCTATGATAAAATGTTAGGGTTCTCAACACATGAGGTTTGTGCATAGACCTTATTAGTGGGCAGTTTTGAGTCCCACGTATTGTTTTATTCTGGAGCATCGAATTGCTTCATTACTCTGGAGTGTGCCGAGAGCACTAGTATCCGGAGCAATGCTGGTGATCTGTTTGGAAGGGTTAAGGTTGCTGAAAGGAAATTCCTAGCTAGTCTTGGTCAAGTGAGGGGCGTAGATATTCAGGTGGCTAGTGAGTCTATGCCAGCGGACTTGATTATTAGCCCAGTAGAGTTGTACGATATTATCATGGGTATGGATTATCTGGATCAATATAGAGTTCATCTGGATTGTCATTGAGGTTGGGTTTCATTCGAGCGAGAGGGAGGGAGGGAGGTTGGTTTATTAGGGTATGAGACCGACTTCAGGGAGTCTCGTGATCTCGGCTGTTCATGGAGAACAGATAATAGAAAAGGGTTGAGAGGCTTATTTGGCGACGATAGTCATGCTGAAGAGAGTTGGAGAGGTTGCGGTGAGGGATATTCGGGTTGTTCAGGACTTCACGGATGTTTTTCAGTCATTGCATGGATTATCGTCGTCTCGGTATGATCTTTTCACGATTGAATTGTTGCTTGGACAACTCCGATATCTAAGGCACATTATAGGATGGCTCCAACAGAGTTGGTAGAGCTAAAGAAGCAGATAAAGGATTTAATGGGTAAGCACCTTATAGTTCACCGTGGGGAGCACCGGTGTTGTTTGTGAAAAAGATGGATGGGAGTTTTCGGTTATGCATCGATTACCAGGGACTGAACCGAGTCACTGTGAAGAACAAGTACCCTCTTCCACGGAATGATGAGTTGTTGGATCAGCTGAAAGTGATACTTGGTTCCCCAAGATTGACTTGGCGTCAGGATATCATCAGATTCCGATTGGCAGGCAGATTTCAGGAAGATGGCTTTCGGGATAAGATATGGGCATTTCGAGTTTGTGGTGATGCCTTTTGGTCTGACTAATGCACCAGCAACATTCCTGAGGTTGACGAATGAGGTATTTCAGGAGTATGTGGATGAGTTTGTAATCATCTTTATTGATGATATTCTCGTGTATTCGAGGAGTCATGAGGAGCATAAGGTGCATTTGGGATTGGTTATGGAGAAGCTGCGAGAGTAGATGCCGTTTGCTATGTTGAGCAAGTGTAGTTTTTTATTTGTGAAACTTAAGGATCATTATTTTATGATTCTTTGGTGTTTGAGAAGGTGATCATGCTCTTCAGTGTTGAGAGATTCCTGATTTTCATGGTTATCCTTGTTCTTAATTAAATCCATTCCCAAATCTAAGGTGAGTGCGCGACCATGACTTATCTGGGTAAATGGAACGATAGATTCGATGATTGTGTGAATGAATTGGATTGATGATGAGATCGAGTTGTTGTCTCTGTGTTTTCGTGCTATTTTGGTGTGGTCGTTGATGTTTGTATTGCAGGGTTTCGATCGAGCAGGCTGTGTCGATCGACACAACAACTAAATGTGTAAAAATCGCTTGTTTGATTGTGTTTTCGTTCGTTAGGTTAAAGTGTTGGTTGAATTGTCGTGTCTTGATGTTTTACTATGCATGTGTGTATAGCCGGTAGATGGAATGGCCATCTCACTAAGTATTTGTGATAAAACTCAAGAATCTCATTTTTCTATGTGATGCAGATAAAGGAAAAATGTGATCGTGAAATCAATGCTATGAAGAGGAGGATGTTCTATGGTCTCGTTTGCGGGTTTTATTGAGTTTGAAAACCTAATTTAGGTTGCTGGTTATTTGCAATTATTGAATTTGAAATTTAATATTGATTAACATTTTGTTTTGGTTTAAATTCATTATTTGTTTGGTTTGAAAATTTATTGGTTTAAATCTTGGTTTAATTGATGTGATGATTTTCCACTGGTTAATTGATGGTTTAATTGGTATTGAGAATTAATATTTATGTGAATACTATTTCGAATTTAGTTTTTTAAAAACAAAACTGGTTAGGTTGTTTCAGGTTAATAGCACGCTTTTTTAAACACTTTCAAAGAGTACAATATTGAAGTGTATGTGGAATGAAGGAAACATACCGAAAATTATTCTACAATATCTAAAGATGAAGTGAGGCAATAATATTTTTCAAGTACAAATCGTTTCTGGAAAAAATTTCATTGTTTTATTTTTTTTCGTGGTTGTTATTTATCTACAATATCTTGGTAAGTATTTAATTCATTGTGTATGTTTTTTTTCGTGGTTGATATTTATCTACAATATCTTGGTAAGTATTTAATTCATTGTGTATGTTTTTTTTCGTGGTTGATATTTATCTACAATATCTTGGAAAATATTTATATAAGTCCAGCACTGGTTACCGGTCAAATAAAAGTGTATGTGTATAATATCTTCGAAAGCACGTGAAGATATTTACAACCTTTTTTTAATATTATTTTTCTCTTTTTGTTGTACTACTTAAATAAATAACTCTCAGAGCAGAAGATTCATCAGAGGGTTTGTGTTTATAGAAACATCAACAAAGAAAGGAGGTCCGAAGAATCAACGGAGAAATATATTTTCTTTTTTCACACGATCCCCAAAAAAAAATCTCAAATAACCCAGGAAATAAAAAAAATCTGAAGAAGAAGAATAAACGAAGAACACAAAGAAGAAAAAATGCAAGCTGCTTCGGTAAATACAACTTTTCCTTTGTTCTTTGGTTTTTTTAAGGTTTCTCATTCGGTAAAATTGCTGCCATAACGAACCAATCCTCATTTTTCTTTAATTTTTTTTTTATCTTGATTATTTTAAAAAATTCCAACAAAAATCCTCTATGTTTTACTATTTATGTTCTTACCCAAAAGAGAGAAAAGGAGAGTTTCATGGGTTTTCTCTTTCTATGTTTAAAGACTAGATATTTTTTCTTGATCGAAAATAAAAATCTGAGCTTTTCGATCTTCTATCTGGGTACTGTAACTACTGTTGCATGTTTGATCATTTTCTTTTTCCTTTTCTGTACTATTTATTGTGATGGGTTTTTTTACTTACCAATATTTAACTTTTGTGTTGAAATCTGATGTTCAGCTCTCAAAGAACTGGCGTTTTGATAGTAATGTGGGTCCAGACAACATCGATCCTTCTTCATTTCAAGGTACGATTTCTTGCCGACGTGAAGAACGTCTTTTCCATGGCCACATGCGTTTTGCTTTTAGGTCGTTAACACGACGTCGTCTCCATTAACATGCGTTTCCGTTAACACGACGCTTATTTCTCCATTGGATTCGTCGTCATTGTTGAAATTTTGGTTCTGGGTTTTCCAGATTCATTGATTTCGTTGATAAAGTTTCAAAGTTTATACAATTTTCACCCAAAAAAACACAAAATTTCAGAAATTTGTTTCCTTTTTTTTCATTCTTCTTTCATCATTTGTTATTACTTTTGTGTTCTATACCCACTTAGTACAAAATTACCTCACATATATGTAGTAGTATAAAGTACTAACACATGGCATTTTGAATGACACTTGGATACATTAATAATTTGATAAGTGGCATAGGAGGGTTTAGCTTAGGATTATACCATTTGTCAATCAATTGGGTAAGCTTAGTGTTGATGGAATAATCACCACAATTTAACAGTTTCCTTTTTTTCATTCTTCTGTCATCAATACGATCACTTGAATGCAGTGAGTTTCCGAAACAAACCGGTTTCAATGTTAGTGAAAGGAGAGAAATAATCCATGCATTATCAAACCAACCAGAAGAAGCATCTGAGCTTTTGAATTCATGGAGTCGAAATGAGATCATGAAGATCATATGTGCAGAGATGGGCAAAGAGAGGAAGTACACTGGTTTAGCCAAACCAAAACTCATTGAAATTCTATTGAATCTTGTGTCTCGTCCTCTAGGAGAGACCTCTTGTTCTGACCGTAGAAACTCGACGAAGAAACAGAAGACGACTAGTTACATCATTTGCTGTGGGAATTTAGCTTGTCGAGCCGCGCTTGGAACCGAGGATGGGTTTTGTAGACGATGTTCTTGTTGCATTTGTCATAACTTTGATGATAATAAGGATACTAGTCTATGGCTGACTTGTGAGGCTTGTGGATTGTCCTGTCATTTGGAATGTGGTTTAAAGGAAGACAAGTATAGGATTGGTATTGACAATGATAATGCTAATGAGAAAGGAGAAAGTAGTCTTGATGGTATGTTTTATTGCGCGTTTTGCGGCAAAGATAATGATTTGCTCGGGTAAGGATTTATCGGTATAAAATGTATGGATATACAATGGAAAGAGAATGTAATAATATGTGCATGTACTTACAGATGTTGGAGGAAACAAGTGAAGGTGGCGAAAGAGACTCGGCATGTAGATGTACTTTGTTACCGAGTTTCTTTAGGACAGAAGCTGTTGAGAGGTACAAGGAGGTATCGGAATCTCTTGGAACTCATGGATGAGGCGGTGAAGAAGCTCGAGGGTGATGTTGGTCCGATGTCGGGTTGGGCGATGAAGATAGCTCGAAGCATCGTCAATAGACTTACTTCGGGTGCACAAGTTCAGAAGCTTTGTTCTCTGGCAATGGAAGCTTTGGACAAGATTGTCTCACCATTAGAATCTGATTCAGTACAAGGTTTGTTTTCTCTTCAGAAAGTAATTTTGTTTTCAAGTTCGAAAATGCTGACTTTAGTTCTCGTTAGGCGACAAGATGAGTGTGAGAGTAGAAGAGATTCAAGCAAGGTCAATCATTGTGAGATTAGACTCCGAGGAGGCGTCTTCTTCTTTGCCAACTCCGATCACGGGTTTCAGGTTGTTCTGTCGAAAGTTAAAGGACGAAGAGTGCTCGTCTCAGGTGAATTGTGTTGTTTATCTACCTGAGACGAGTTCCACCATCAAAGGACTTGAACCCGAGACCGAGTGCTGTCTAAGAGTCGTGTCCTTTAACGAGGAAGGTGACTTGGGTGAGTCTGAGCTTCGATTCTCAACGTTGAAGGATGACAGAAATGAAGTTGGGAACCGGCAAAGCTCTAACAGCGGTCTTTGCAGTAATCCGTCTTTGCCCGAAGATGAATTAACAGTGTCCGTAAAAGCTGCAGCAAAGAAAATGGCGACAAGGATCACACTGAACACTGTAGTGCAGGAGAAGTAGAATCTAAGATTGAAGACGAGAGGCTCGTAAAAAGGAAAGATAACAGTGACTTGCCTGTAACACCCTGCAAGAGAGATACTTTTAAGGAAAGGCAACGAGTGGATAAACGATCCAAATCAAGAAAAGCAACGGCGAACGAGAAACCTGAGATCGGTTTATTGAACGGAGTGGATAAAGACTTGGGACGTATCGTGAAAACGATTAGATGTTTAGAGCAACAAGGGCATATAGACAAGAGTTTTAGGGAAAGGTTCTTGACATGGTATAGCTTAAGAGCTTCTCACCGAGAAGTTAGAATCGTGAAGCTCTTTGTTGAGACGTTCATGGAGGATCTGTCTTCTTTAGGACAGCAGCTCGTGGATACATTCTCTGAATGCATACTGAGCAAGAAGAGATCCCCAACTACTGGTGTTGGACCTGCTGGAGTCTGCCTCAACCTCTGGCATTAAAAAAGCTTTTGAAATCGGTCTTTATATCGAGTTGCTTGATATTATTCGAAACCACAACGATATTTTTGGAATGAGATATTTGGGAAAAGAAGTTTGAGAATGAGATATTTTCCCAATAAGATATACCTCCCAAAATAAAGCACAAGCTAAATACTCTGGCAAGTGTTTAATTCTTGGAGTCTTTCGATGGCCATGTCCACGGTAAAATTATATGGATAGCCGATCTATGTCTTGAGTTTTTGAAGGGGAAGAGGCTGATTACGAGGCACTACCTCGCCCAGCACCATGCTGGTGTCTCTCTTCTATGGTACCATACAAGTCGTCAAGAGGTTCGCGTTCGATTCGGGAAGTTGCCTGGTCCGGATGGGTTGTCGTTTGAGTTTTTGTTTTATGTTTCCTTGTTGGTGATGGCTTGGATTATGTTTTAGTTTCTTTAGCATTTCAAAAAGTGTATCAGTTCTTGGCTCCCCTGTGGTGGGATATAAGTATCAATGCTGTGGTCTTGTAGTGGATTTGTAAGTTGTGGGATTTGGCTTCCCTTTTTATAAAATTCACCATATGGGAAAAAAAAAAATACTCTGGCAAGTAAAAAGCCACAAACAACACATAAAATTCAAGAGACACTGAATAAACCCAATTATTAACAACGCTTCGAGAATAGCCAATAACAAATGAAAATATTCCGATACGACTAATTGTAGAGACAAAACCTAACACATTTAAAGCAGAACCTGAAGAGGAGTGAATCAACATAATCAAACCTAAAAAGATTATAAGAAGCCATTAGGGGATAAAGGCCTATTCGTTTGCCTGCCAACGGCTGCAGCAGCGTCTTGCAGCTAGATGATGCAATTATTGTTCGTTTGCCTACCGCTGCGTCTTGACGCTAATTTTCGAGCATCTAGAATTTTAGATGTTGACGCTGCGATTGGCCGCAGCGTCTGGGCGCAGGAGACCGCGTCTGGTAAACGATTACTGTTTGGTCGTATAACGCATCCACAGCCTTCTGCGGCAGGCAAACGAAGAAGCCCTGGAATATTTGCAAAATAAGGGGAAGCAACCAACACGGAGCCTAAACTGATGAAGCCCCGACACATGCAATCTAGTTGAAAATCGATCCATCCACAACCCAATAATTAACAAATAAAAGCCCAGATTAACTCAAACAATCGGAACCGGAGGAAACCCGAGAAAAACAACCCTGCTAGAAGACGTAAGGATAGAAGACGTCACTAAAACAAACTAATTTAAACCAAAAAGAGATCATCGTTGACATACAACGAAGAGGATGCAAACAATACCTTAAACCAATCCAACTTACAGTAACAAAGCAACCCTAAACAATATAGGGAGCATCCGGAGACTCCACCTAAGAACCACCTAGATAACGAGAAACAGAGACCACAAAAATCCTTAACCACCAATGTCCTCAAGCAATCATATCAAGGAAGAGAGAGAACCGGAGAACTCGACACCGAAGAAAACACCAAGGCCATAATTTGAAAGGCTAACTATCAAAGGAATCGGCAAGCCACACGCCAAGCTAAGATGGCTAGAGGAAGCAATGAAACTCCATCAGAGAGCGACATACTCAACCACAGCAAGACACCGAAGAATCAACAAAGGAGCTGACAAAATAACCAAAAATAGGAAGAGAAAACACGCTTGGATCGAATGTAGTCCTCAAACCACATACTCATCCCTACAAATCCAACTCTAATAAAGACATATCTACTCAGATAACAAGAAAAATCGGAAAGACTCAAAGGATCGAGCACTCCACCTACAACCTTCGAACCGAGATGACCACATGCTCAATAGCTAGCCACCTCCTCAAGAAGCAACAATAGAGCAAGTAGAACCAACCTACAAAATGAGATATGAGAGAGAGAGACGACATTGAGACCCAAGACGGAATCGATATAAACCACCATCATGTTGCTCCACTACACATTAGAACTGGAGCCGAAAAAGAAGAGAAAGAATGATCTTTTCTGCGGCGGTTAGAACCATCGAACACCGAAACAGAAGATAGGAAAATCATACTACGTCTCTAGAATTTAGTTTTTGAAACTGTTATCGCTGTTTAAAACCACGTTTTTGTGTGTATTATATCTCTTATATATTCCTCTTATTTAATTTTTTATCTCATTTTTGTGTTAGATTTTCCTAATACAGCATTCGAGATGATAAAATTTATAGTTATTTATTTCAGCATTATTTTATTAAAAGATTAATTTTGAGCTTAGATTAGTTTGGTTAATTTGGAGTTAGAACAATCAATTTAGGCTTTGATTGGTAATATGAGTTACTATGAGTTATGAGTGTAACTTATCGTTAAGTAAAAAATGATACCAATTATGAAGTAAATTTTTTTTTTAATTTGTGTTATGATGTGTTATTGTTGATGTAAAAATTTGAGTTATCCCCTTTGTAAAATTGGTAACTGTGGAAGCTAGATTCAACACTAAGAATTCGGAAAAAAAAAATTTTAGTCCTAAAAAATGTCAATAAAATTGAATAAACTCGAACACAAGATAACGAAATTGGATTTATATTGACGAATGATCGGATACACAAAGAGAACCTTAGCTACAACAATTGTGAGAGCTAAAGTGTTGTTAAGTGTAAACTTCTGGAAACAAATTAGCCATTTTGGCTCTAGAATCTTCGTATTTATCCTCTCGTGAGCTGAACGGTTCAGCTTTGCTAATCTCTCCTCGTCACCAGAGTTCTCGGGCACGAGGAGAAGGAACTTGATGACTCAATCAACGATCAGATTAATCGCCTCCGGGGTAGCCGTATTGACTAGGAGTCATTAAATCTTTCTCGTATAAAAACATCTACGTCCTGTAGCATATAGCCGAATTTGCTGAAGATCTAGCTGATCTTCCTCTGGTTCGTGTTTTTAGTTCAGTTCCGCTTGCTGTCACCCCATCTCCTTGTAAAAAGTAGCGCGTCGTACTATTCCAAAGAAGAGGAAGCGTTCGTTCAAGCTTGTGACTCGCACTCCGCCTAGGAAAATCCTCCGATCTTATGGTTTGTTAATATGCTGACCTGTCAATTTAGCTCAATTGAACATGCCGCCTTAAGATTTTGTTAACTAATTCACCGGATCTGAAACATGTTCTACTGTCAATCCGGCTCCAGACGCCAGCTCATCTTCCAATTTTCCCTCGTCTTTTGATATGTCTTGCCGCGTTACTTTCTGTTGCCCTAGTGCGCAGATCCATTCAGGGGACATAAATGCGGTTGTCAACTCTGTTATCGGGGAGGCAAGAGTTCATGCTCTCTCTACGGGGACCTCCTCTGCGCCTTCCCTAGTGATTTTGGCAGCTACCGACGAATTTGGAACACCTGCTCCGGTGCTTATCGATCGGTCTTCTGAGCTTCCTCCTTCTCGGGCTCGCTCGGGCTTGATTGGGTCATCTGGGAGGTCGTACAAATCAAAGAGGGCTATGTCCCATTCTCCTCGTCCCTCTTCTACCAAAGGCACATCTGCTGAGAAGCGTGATGCATCTCTCCATGATGGCTCTAGTGGGAGTAAGCCATTCCATATGAACTATTCTCACTCCAGGGACTGCCTGGTTTGTGATGACCCTAAGGGCTTGCTCACATGTTCAGCCATTGTAAACCAGCACGGTGTCTTCTTCCATTGGTTCTTTGTGACCCATTCATCAAGCTCACCTCGGCTATTGGAAAGGTTAGCTCAATTTCTTCACATCTTGGTTCTTCTTGAAAATATATTGGACTGTTTATTGAATTAAGTTCTTCTATGCTTTGGAAGCGGCCAACTCTTTAGTTGCTGATGTTGAGACTCACCTCCGTGATGAGCTGGAGAACATAAAGGCGGTAATGTTGAAAATGGCTACTGATCTCAAGGCATCTCAGACGGAGGTCGCAGTCCTTAAGGGTCAGCTTGACCCTCTTTTGGGTCAAGTGGAAGAGCTCACCAGGAAGCTGCAATTGGCGAATTGTCATATAGCCTTTCTAAAGGAGGAGAGTCATGGAGCTCTCAAGTAGGTATCTGATGTGGTTGCGCTGAATCGGGAGCTGGAAGTCAAGAACAAAGGCCCGAAGGAGACCCGTGATGCGGTTGCTCGTGCAGCTAATTGGACTAGGCATCGAGAGCTCGCAAAAAAATATGAAGAGATCCTTCTTTTTATCGGTAGAAGTTCAGGAAGAAGGACATGGAGCTCAAGGTTGAGATCCAACTGCAGGAGCTCCTGGCTAACATTCAACTGCTTGAATCCTTGACCATGAATGAGTTCACCACTAAGGAAGAACAGAAGAGGTTGTTGGATCAACAACCAGTTACGGAGGATGACTTTCGTGCAGTTCAGATCTCAAGTTTTGACATTAGAAACTGAATCTTCCTCAGGTATATGAAGACTATGTGATGGCTATAATGGAGGTGGATCCGACTACTCATGTTCAGGTCGGGGTTGACCAGCACGGTACCAAACAGCTGATTAGTCCAGACGCTCCTGGAGGTGGTGAGGTGATTGAGGACGGTGCGGTGTGATTGATCCTATGTTTTTTTAATAATATATTAAGTGTTGCCCAGGTGGGTTTTTGTTTTCCATTATTTATCCTTCATGGGACCTTGTTTGCTTTGAATGACTTGACTCAGTGGCATTTTTTTATTTGATGGATCTTCTTATTCCTCACTTAAGGTTTTAATTTTTCTTTAGGGGTGTTTACTTATCTGAGCTGAATGATTATGAGGTAATCTGATCTTGTGTGGTAAAGCAAATCGCACAAGTTTGGACTTGTTATTGCGATGTGGAATTTTTGGTCGGGCGACACCTAATCGTAACGAAATTTAGAATTTAACTCTTTCTAGCCTAAGTTTTTAAGTGACCGCTTGTTGGATTGATTTTGATTGTAACAATGTTAGTTTTACCTTAGGATATTTTTAGATCGGGCCAGCTGGCCAAAGATATATATAATCATTCTTGATTAATAGTTTTATAAACATTCGGACTACAATCAACCTAAGTAGGTGGAAATGTTTGTTTTGTGTGGTTGCACTCGAGGGGCGAGTTGCCCACGTACTCTGTAAAGGGATCAAGCCATTTCGTAGTTCGATTATTAGATAGTGACTTAGTGATAGAATAACTTAAGGTTGCCCCTTGGAGGTTTGGTATCGTTGGGTCAACTAGTACCAATGCTTCTATTCCATATGTCAGTGAGAAGGGGGTTTCTGCAGTGTTCTTCTCAGCTGTTGTACGTGAGGCCTAGAGCAGTCCCTGTAACTCATCACTTCATCTTTCTTTTTTGGCCATTAAGAATTTTTCTAGGTTGTTGAGCAGGGGCTTGGTTGCCATCCTTCCCTGATCATTGCCAAGCGAATTGTTCGTAGTGGAGTAGGTTAGTCTGATGAGCCATTTTTTCCAAAATTTCCTTAGTGCTGGCAAGGTGTAATGGGTGCTGCTATCATTTATGATTTTGTGCGGCTGTCAATGCCGACAAATTATGTTCTTCCATACAAACCTCTTGATTTATTCTGGTTGGATTTGCTGGTAAGCAGATGCCTTCATCCATTTCGTGAAGTGGTTAGTCATAACTAATACATATTCAAGCCTTTTAGGTCCGGAATGAGTAAGGGGTCCAATTATGTCCATCGACCATTCCATGAAGGGGTATAAGCTCGAGACCGATGGTAGCAGCTCCACTGAGTCCTGAAGAATCGAGGGTTCTTCTTGCATTTTTTGCATCTAGTTACAAATTTTGTACTGTCAACAAGAATAGTTGACCAAAAGTTACCTTCTTCTTTGACAAGGAATGCTAGGGTTTGTCCTCCAGAATGGCTCTCACAGGACTTGCCATGTATTCTGGTCATAGCTTCAACAATTTCGTCTTTGTGGATGCAAGTGAGGCATGGCCTTAAGGCGCTTCATCTGAGCAACTTTCCATCTTTAATGCAGAAGCGGGTGCTTTTGATTCTTAGTTTCCTGGGTTCCCATTTATCAGGTGGCGTAACTCCATTTGCGATAAATTCTAGAATTGGGATTCTCCAATCTGGACGCTCTGCTATTTTGCAAGTTGCGTCATATTGTTATGCTTCTTGGGAACTACTCGGTCCTTCGGGGTTAAGCTTATCTTGTGAGTTTTTAGTCAATTTGTCCTTGTCCATAAGTTGTTCAGCTCGCGGCTGGCTTGTTCCAGCTTGGGGGCTCATATTGAATTGTGGTTCTATAGCTCTATGTCTTGTTGTCACCGCATTTACTCCTGCCTTTGGGCTAAGCTAATGCTTGGTTTCTCTACTCCTTCCACTGAAATTATTGTTGATTTCTTGAGGTGCCAGTTCGATCACGAAGTGAGCTAAGAATTGGGCCTTGGCATTGTTTTGTTGCAGTACTCGATGTCGTATTTCTTGAGCTCGATCGCCAATTTGGCTAGCCATCCTGATTGGCTGGGACTGTGTAGTATTATCCTTATGGGATGAGAAGTCATCACCACAATTGCGTGTGACTCCCAATACGATCTTATCTTTCGGGCTGACATAACTACTGCAAGTGAAAGTTTTTCCATGGCCGGAAACCTGGTATCCGCATCTACCAATGATTTACTTATGTAAAATATTTGCTTCTGCTCGTTCTGCTTTTCCTGAACCTGCACTTTACTTACTGCGGCTGGTGATACATCAATATTTAGGTATATAGGTTCTCCTTCTACTGGCTTTGCTAGTATCACTAGTTGGTTGAGGTAAGCTCTCAGCTGGTGTCCCAGTTGGATCTTGTGTTCCCTTTCAACAACTGATAAAATACGAGGCATTTGTCGATAAACTTGGATATGAAGCAGTTCAGTGCTTCTATCCGTCTTGTTAGTCTTTGCACCTCCCTGGTTGACTTGGGAGATGTCATCTCTAGAAATGTTGTGATTTGCTTGGGATTGGCTTCTATTCGTTGTTGTATGACCAAGTAACCTAGGAAATCTCCTGATGGAACTCCCAAAGAACATTTGGCAGGATTCAGCTTCATTCCATACTGATTCGGGATTGCATAACAATCCTTGAGGTCGACGACGTGGTCGTTTTGATCTGCTTATTTTACCAGAATGTCGTCAATGTAGATTTCCATGCTTTTTCCGAGCTGTTGGGCAAACATTATGTTGACCAGTCATTGATGTATAGCTCTTACATTCTTTAATCCGAAGAGCATTACATTGTAGCAATAGGTCTCTTGGTCCGTGACGAATGCAATCTTGTTTTGGTCATTAGGTTTCATAAGAATGTAGTTGTACCCGAAAAAGGTGTCCATGAGGGATACCAGCTGATGTCCAGCTGTGGCTTCGACTAGGCGGTCGATGTGTGGGAGTGAGAAGCTGTCCTTTGGGCACGACTTATTTAAGTAAGTGAAATCTATACATACTCTCCACTTCCCGTTCTTCTTCTTGACTACTACGAGGTTGGCCAACTGGTCTGGGTACTTGATCTCCCTGATTGATCCAACCTTGAGTAAGTGTTCTACTTTGTCATTAACTGCTTTAGATCTCTCTTTTGCTTAACTAGCTTGTCGGTGGGATCGACGTTCAACTTGTGAGAGGTGACGTCAATGCTAATTCCTTTCATATCAGAGGTGCTCCATGCGAAAGAGCTGACGTTCTTTTTTAGAAAATTGACTAGCTCCTTCTTGATCGATCTAGGGAGGTCGACCCCGATTCCAACACATTTTTTGGGGTGAGCTTCGTCAATGCAGACCTAGGTGACCAAATCTTGTGCGGTTTGATCAGTTGGGGGTTGTCGTGTTCTACTAGCTGATGTAGGTTTTGCTCCTCCCGCTTCTGTAATTGCAATTGGGTGGATTTCTCTAGCTGCTTGTACCCGTTCAAGTAGCAGACTCTTGAGGTCTAAAACATTTGTAACAAAATATAAGCGAAACTAAATATTTGCTATACAATCCAATTCCTCTAAAACAAAATAATAATCTCACTTTATTGTATAAATGGTTAAACCAAAGTAAATATTCTTGACATTATACGCATTATATCTTTTTAAAAATAATAAAAAAAAATCTTTAACGCTTTCTTGAACACTAGTAGTACACTACTATCAAATATAGTACTAATTATATATATGAAAGTTGAATTAACCATCTGTACATGAGTGACATGTAGAGGTGTCAAAATGGGTCATCACCCATGGGTTATCCGAATCCGCCCACGATTTTAGCGGGTTTGGGTTATATTTTTTTACCCATATAAATAAATGGGTTCTGTTGGGTTACCCTAATGGGTTCATGAGTTTAATGGGTAAAACCCATTAGGGTTATGAGTTACCCATATGTTTAGCATAAAATTAAAAATAATTAATATTTATATGTATATATATATATATATATATATATATATATTTTAAAGCCGTTCGTCAGTTTTCGAAACATGTCCAGGCTTTACTTTGTACGAGATCATAGTTATTTGGTTTTGCAAGTGATGAAAAAGATAAAGTTATCATTTATAGTTAATGATTTTAATACTAGTTATTAAATTATCCAAGTTGGTAATATACTTTTCTTATTATTTGTAGAGATTGAAGGTGATGATGGATCCGAGGAAGCAGAAGTACCCAACAAAGATTGAAGTGTTTTTTAAAATTTATGTTTAGCTTTATTGGTTTTATTGGTTTTTCTATTTTATTGGTTTTCTGGTTTTACAATATTATTTTAAGATATGTAGACATTTTAATTTAGTTTCTTTCTTTTTCAAGTTCAAAACTTTTGTTGGATTTATAATAATATGGAACGTGTTGGTTTTTAATAAGTTTATATTGTATAGTTCAATATATACATTGGTACCCATGGGTAACCCATAACCCTAATGGGTTTCATATAAATAGGTGTGGGTAGATAAATTATACCCATATAATAAATGGGTTGGGTCAAACCTGCCCACTAAAACCTCAAACCCATGTGGGTCAAACCCATGTGGGTTTGAGTCGGGTTGGGTCGGGTTACCAATTTTGACATCCCTAGTGACATGTGGAACCCCAAAACTTTCATTTAAAACAAAAAATTACAAAATCAATTAATGTTTGAAACAAAACTTTATACATTCCTTTGTCTTGTAAACAAAAATTTGCAATTCATAACATACTTCAAAATATGTCAAAGCGTAATTTAATTACAATTTAGTATTTATAAAAAAGATTATAAGCGAAACTTAATATTGTGTTTCAAGATAAAATTATATTTGGGTTCAAGATAAACTTATATTGGGATTCAAGTTAAACTTATATTAGTATTGTGGTTTAAGATAAATTAAAGATTATGCTACAAGAAAACATTTTCAAGATTGTAACATCCCAAAACGAAAATGTCGATTTTGGTAAGGGGTGTCGATCAACACCAAGTGTGGGTGTCGATCGACACCATGTTCTGTGGGTTGTTCGGTTATGATTAAAAATTATTCGGTTTGCGAGGCGGTTTAGGGAGAACCCTAGGTCGAGTTGTACAAGTTCTAGCCGTATTCTCCCTTACATTTCAGAGAGAAAAATGTGAAAAGAGGCAGAGAAGAGAGTTAGTTTCGAATCCTTGAGAATTGAGTGAATCGCGAACCGTTCTTCGTCGTTTCTCGCTAAGAACAATCCGGTGTTGCGTTTGAGGATCGTGGGTGTCGAGTTCTCGGCGATTTTCGTCATCGTTCATCGCTGTTTCAGTCAACTCGTTCGTCGCTGTTTCAGTCTCATCGTTCCAATCTGAAACCGAGGTGAGTGCGTGACCGTGAGCTCGTTTAAGCGAGAAATCGAGTAACCAATGATTAGATATAAATAACGAACCGTGTGTTTTTTTGTGTGTTTTGTGGTGTTTTTGGGTGATGATTGTGTTTATTGCTCGTATATCTGTTCATGTGATGAGTTTCGAGATTCGGTAAATCCAGCCATGAGAGGAGAGGCTCGATCATCGTTCCTGCGAACTCAGTGTTGATCGACACCTAGAGGTAGTGTCGATCGACACCCGGTTGTTCTGCGGTTGAATATTTTAATTGTTGATTGCTTGTTTTCTTGTTTATGCGTACTTAACCTGTTGACGGGAAGACCGTCTAACTAAGTAATCATTAATTACTTACACATCTCTTATTTCCATGTGATGCAGGTAAAGAGAAAATATGATCGCTGAATCAAGGCCCTAGAAGAGGATGATTAGGGATATTGTTTTATTTGTTAGTTCTAGCGAACCACTGTTAGGTTGCTAGTTTACTTATTTCCGAATTTGGTGATTGTGATTTGAATTATGTTTTGGAATTGATATTTAATTATTATTTGGATTTTTATCATTTCCTGAATTATTTCCTGAGAACTTCCGCGTAGTAATAGCTAAGAATCTAGTCTTTGAGGATTAATATTTATTGAATATTAATGTGGACTAGTTAAAAAAATAAAAAATAAAAAATAAGGTTGTCACATTTTGGTATCAGAACCCTTACGTTTCTAGGGCTAGTAGTTGTTGGATGAACTAAGACTATGTGTATGATTGTTTATGTGAGTTAAGTAATTTGTAGTGTTAGAATCATCCTCTTCGGCCTTTAAAGAGATTCTGCGGTGAGTTTTTTTTGTTTTGATTGTGACTTCTAGGGTACTTATCTGTTGTTCTGTGTTGCAGTATGATGGATACCAGAGCAAGAGGTCATGCTAGAGGTGGTGGTAGTGGTGGCAGAGCAATTGCCTGTGGTGGCAGAGTTGGTGGCCGTGGAGGTCAGGGTGGTGGTCGTGGGCCAGTTGCTGAGTGCTGCGCAGAGTGCATCGCAGAGTGTGGCGACTGCGTCAGAGTCCCAGACGCATGTTACGGGGTCTTTGAGTGAGACCAATGTGGATGCTAGTACTAGTGTGAAGGCTAATGCTGGTAAAGGTATGGGAGTTCTAGTGGGCCCATGTAGGGGTGCTGCTGTAGCTCCGGATCATGATGATCAAGTTGTGGGATTGTTGACGCAGTTGTTGGCATGTTTTCCGCCACTGGCTCCTGAGCAGGCTTCGATTGTGCCTCCAGTGGTCGGGAAGCAGCTTGAGGACCTTTTGAGTAAGGGATTTATTCGTCCAAATGTTTCATCGTGGGGAGCGCCAGTTTTGTTTGTGAAGAAGAAGGATGGGAGTTTCCGGTTATGCATCGATTACCGGGGACTTAACCGAGTCACTGTGAAGAACAGGTACCCTCTCCCGAGGATCGATGATTTGGTGGATCACTTAAGGATGCTACCTTGTTCTCCAAGATAGACTTGGCTTCGGGTTATCATCAGATCCCGATAGATGAGGCATACATTTGTAAGACAGATTTCAGGACGAGGTATTGGCACTTTGAGTTTGTGGTTATGCCCTTCGGTTTGAGAAATACGCCTGCGGTATTCATGAGATTGATAAACGATGTGTTCAAGGAGTTTTTGGACGTGTTCGTTTTTGGACATGTTCGTTATTATTTTCTTCGCAGGAGCCTTTGGGCTTGGAGGCAGTCGATCAGGCAGATCTTCTCGGTAGGATCAGAGTGGCTCAGCAGGGAGATCAGACTTTGATTGAAGCATCGCGAGCAGTTGGTTCTGAGTATTTGGTCTCTCTGAATGGGACGATTCTGGTTCATGGTTGAGTTTGTGTGCCTCGAGTTGGGTCGTTGAGGCAGGAGATTATGAGTGAGGCTCATACGAGCAAGTTCTCGATTCATCTGGATGCGACTAAGATATACCATGATCTAAAACGGTATGAACACTAGGTCGGCATGAAGAGAGATATAACAGATTGGGTCGGAAAGTGCTGCACATGTTCGTTAGTGAAGGCAAAGCATCGAGTTCCGAGCAGTTTTTTGTAGAGTCTGCCATTTCCTAAGTGGAAGTTGGATATGATCACGATGGATTTCATAGTAGGATTGCCTAACTCGAGGAATTTTGATGCTATCAGGGTGATTGTGGATCGGTTGACTAACACAACACGATTTCTGGCCATTAAAAAGACCGATGGAGCTGAGGTTTTGGCTAAGAAATTCATGAAGGACAAAGTGAAGCTGCATGGAGTGCCAGCTAGTATTATGTCAGACCGGGATCCCAAGTTCACTTCAGAGTTTTGGAGAGCTTTTCAGACAGAGATGAGCACTAAGGTGCATACGAGTACGACTTATCATCCGCAGACTGATGGGCAGTCAGAGAGGACTATTCAGGCTTTAGAGGATTAGTTGAGGATGTGTGTGTTGGATTGGGGTGGTCACTGGGTTGATCATTTGAGCCTGGCTGAGTTTGCATATAACAATAGTTTCTAGGTGAGTATCGGTATGGCTCCTTACGAGGCTTTGTATGGGAGGCCGTGTAGGATACCTCTATGTTGGACCCAAGTGGGTAAGAAGAGCATTTATGGTGCTACATTTGTTCAAGAAACAACGGAAAAGATTTGTGTGTTAAGGTTGAACATGAAAGAAACTAAGGATCGGTAGAAGAGTTATGCAGATCGAAGAAGGAAGGAGCTCGAGTTTACCATGGGAGATCGTGTGTATCTTATGATGGCTATGTTGAGGGATCCTAAGAGATCCAATTCTGAGAACAAGCCGAGTCCGCGTTTTATGGGTCCATTTCCAGTAGTGGAGCGAGTTGGATCAGTGGCGTATCGGCTTGAGTTACCTCCGATTATGAAGGCATTTCATAAGGTGTTTCATGCTTTGGTGTTGAAGAAGCGCCTACATGAATCGAAAGAGTTAGTGGCTAAGATACCTAAGGATCGGAAGCCTGATTTGATGGTTCCAGCGGCTCCTGTGAGGATTCTCGAGAGGAGTATCAAGGTTTTGTGTCGGAAGAAGATTTCGTTGTTGAAGATTTTATGGGATTGTGGCGGTTGCCAGGATGAGACTTGGGAGCCAGAGGCAAAGATGAAGCTGAAGTTTAGGAAGTGGTTCGACAAGCAGGTCGCTGTTTGAGCTTAACTTTCTTTGCGGTTCTAGTTTTGGGTTGGCTTTTGTGCCGGTGTTGTTGTTTTTGATTCTTGTATTTTTGTTTTATTGTAACGATTATATGTTGTTCTTTTGGAAATTTATAAGATGGAGTTTTCCTTATTATTTTCCGTGTTTAAAAAGATGTGTAGTTCTTATTATTGTGATATTTCTGTTTTTGGAAATATCGTGTCATAGACCATGAGAGGTATTTTTTGTCAATAGGTGCTCTGAGATGTTTAAGAATCGATTACTTAGGGACTTGGGTCCCGAATAGCTCATTTAGTGTGATTGCTTTGTGTCCTTTCGCGGGGGTGCGAGTCCTTCAGATAGCGCGATTGCTTTGTGTTCTTTTGCGGGGGAGCGAGTCATCCAGATTGAGTGATTGCTTGTGATTCTTTCATGGGGGTGTGAGTCCTTACGGTAGTACATTGGATGTTAGTTCCTTCATGGGGATGCGAGTTCTCTAGATATCGTTGACTCGAATGATGCGTAACGAGAGTGCGAGCGGTATGGTATGAGCTGAAAAATAATCAATGTCTGATAACGTTAGTGAGCATAAGACTAGATGTGGGCCTCGGAGATGGGGTTAGGATCTCAGATTATTTTGACCGGGTAGGGTCTATGTAATGGTCTTAGTGGGCGGATGTGTTGGGATTCGAGGACGAATCTAGATTAGTGGGGTAAAACTGTAACATCTCGAAACCAAAACCAGATAAGGGGTGTCGATTGATAGCAAGTGTGGGTGTCGATCGACACCAGGTTTTGCGGGTTGTTCGGTTCTGATTAAAAATCGTTCGGTTTGCGAGGCGGTTTAGGGAGAACCCTAGGTCGAGTTGTATAAGTTCCAGCCGTATTCTCCCTTACGTTTTAGAGAGAAAAACGTGAAAAGAGGCAGAGAAGAGAGTTAGTTTCGAATCCTTGAGAATCGAGTGAATCACAAACCGTCCTTCGTTGTTTCTTGCTAAGAACAATCCGGTGTTGCGTTTGAGGATTGTGGGTGTCAAGTTCTCGACGATTTTTGTCATTATTCGTTGCTGTTTCAGTTAACTCGTTCCTCGTTTCATCGCTTTAATCTGAAACCGAGGTGAGTGCGTGACCGTGGGCTCGTTTAAGCGAGAAATCGAGTAACCAATGATTACATATGAATGTAGGGAACGAACCGTGAGTTGTTTGTGTGTTTTGTGATGTTTTTGGGTGCTGATTGTGTTTATTGCTTGTATATCTATTCATGTGATGAGTTTCGAGATTCGGTGAATCGAGCCATGAGAAGAGAGGCTCGATCATCGTTTTTGCGAACTCAGTGTCGATCGACACCTAGTGGTAGTGTCGATCGACACTGAGCTCTTGTGTCGATTGACACCTAGAGGTGGTGTCGATCGACACCTGGTTGTTCTGCCGTTGATTATTTTAATTGTTGATTGCTTGTTTTCCTGTTTATGCGTACTTAGCATGTTGACGGAAAGACTGTCTCACTAAATAATTATTAGTTATTTACGTATCTCTTATTTCCATGTGATGCAGGTAAAGAGAAAATGTGATCGCGGAATCAAGGCCCTAGAAGAGGATGATTCGGGATATTGTTTTATTTGTTAGTTCTAGCGAACCACTGTTAAGTTGCTAGTTTACTTGTTTCTGGATTTGGTGATTGTGATTTGAATTATGTTTTGGAATTGATATTTAATTATTATTTGGACTTTTATCATTTCCTGAATTATTTCCTGAGAACTTCTGCGTAGTAAATGCTAGGAATCTAGTCTTTGAGGATTAATATTTATGGAATATTAATCTGGACTAGGTAAAAAAAATAAAAAATAAAAAATAAGGTTGTCACATTTTGGTATCAGAGCCCTTACGGTTTCAGGGCTAGTAGTTGTTGGATGAACTGAGACTATGTGTATGATTGTTTATGTGAGTTAAGTAATTAGTAGTTTTAAAATCATCCTCTTCGGCTTTTAAAGAGATTCTGCGCAAACAAAATTTTTTTTTTGGTGTTGAGTTAACTTATATTACTCGTCATGTCACTAGGAAGCAATCAGTTTTAAATTTAAAATATGATCACCAAATGTTTCACGTAACATTCTTCATAAAAAAAAATGTTGACATAGTAATAAGAATCTGGAGGCTAGGCCAGGGAAGGTAGTGATGTTGTCGTAAAAGATGCATATGGGTTTCAAAATTTATAAATCCTATGACTGCAAGTGCTCAGTTTATACGTAGGGGTCGATCCACAGGAGACTGGTTGTTACGCTACAAATCTATATGATGCAGAATAAGCTAAGTCAAAATATATATTTGGTTTTTGGTTTGTTAAAACATGATGAACAAAATAAAAGCAATAAAGCGAGTAAAAGGATATATAAATCAAAACACGCAAGACATAAGCAATCTAAAGAACATATGAAACTTATAAGACACTGGTTTATAAAGAGGTTAATACTAGTCTTCTAGAACCCAAATCACGGAGGTAGAATATTTCTACTTTCATGGCTCCAATCCGATCCCTATGCTTTCTACCCTAATAGACTCAACTATCGCAGGTTATTACAAGGTGAAAACACGTAGTAAGGTTGAGATTCGATTGATCATTAACCTTTCGAATTGTTAAGACGCCTAGCCTATCAAATACTAGATCCGGCGATATAAAAGATATTGGAGAATATATCAACCTTAGATCGATCACTAGTTAGCTAAGCTAGATCAAATTTTAAGCATAAATAGAGATAGAGAATAAATTTAGAATCAAACTCAATAAAGATGTCAAATATGAAACATAGACCTTTAAGAAAACCTAAAATCAAACATGCAACTACTCTAACATGTTCTATGAACACGTAGCAGTAAGAGTCGAGGATAAAACATAGTAATTTTATGATACTTAAAGTGCTAGGCATGGATGGATCTCTTAGAACAAAGCTAAAGAACAACGTTGATCCTTCATTGCTCTTAAAAAGAGATATTATTGAAGAACAAAGAGAGAAACGACAAACATGTTTTATTAATGGTTTGTCTGATGCCTAGGATGCCTAGGACTGCTTATCTTCCTAAAAAGGCTAAAAGCAAGTATATATTCGGTTACAAGAGGTTCTAGGTCAGTTAGGGTTTTAACTTAGGGAAAAAATGTCTTTTTGTCAAAACTGCTCAAACACCGGACACCCACACCAGAAAAAATCACTTGTCCGGTGTCTAGGCCAAAAGTGCTTCATTGTGCTCTAGCAACGATCACGGACACCGGACCACGAGTCCGTTCGGTTAGGGGTGGGCAAAAATACCCAGAACCAAAAAACCAAACCGAATCGATCCAAAATTATCCGAAGCGAATCCCAATTGAATTTTAAAAAATACCCAATGGATCTTATGTGCTTAGAACCAATAAACCGAAACCAAATCCGAACCAAACTAAAAATCCACAGGAAACCAAAATATCCAAAACATAAATTAAGAATTTGTGTTTTATTTAAGACTTTCTGTTTTGGTCCTAAGATAATTTGTGTTTCATTTTATGTTTATGGACTTTGTGTTTCATTTTGTGTTCCATTTGGTGTTTCATTATGGACTTTAGACTCAAAACACTTTACATATAATAATTTATGTATTTCATTTTTAATTCGGAACTTGATTTGTATAGGTTTCGATTCAGTTATTCAATTGATTACCGAAACCGAATCAATTCAGTTATAATATGGACTTCTAAATGTGAAACCGAACCAAACCGAAACCGAAGTAAAACCAAACTAAACCGACCCATAACTCAGTTGGTTCTATATGGACTCATTTTACCTATAACCAAAAAAACCAAAAAAACTAACAACCGAACCGAATGCCCACCCCTACTTTCGGTGTCTGGCTTGATTATGCGTTTGCTTCATTTCCGAGGCAATTTTATATGTCTTCACCTGATTAATCATATCTTCCCAACTACAACTCCAAATGATGTATTTCCAAGTCAATGGAAAGCTTACTAAAAGGGCTATCTTCATGTCAAAATTCATCTCATCCCAAGTTGATTTGATCTTCCGTTCATCAGTAACTTATGACGTATATCTTCTGCTTAACTTGAAAACTAGCTATGTTTTGAAGATTTGGAACTTGGACCGGCTTTTTGTCTTGGATAAGTTGTTGTAGAATGTAGTATACTCATTTTGCTCCTTTTTGCATCATTTTTGATGATTTAACCTATTAGACTCTTAAAACCTACATATACGAGAAAACTACCTCTTTCGATAGAAAAACTTATTAAATTGCATTGAAAATATATTAAAATAGATAGTAAAAGTGGTAAAATATAGGGTATATCATGTAGGAAGAGGAAAAAAGTTGGAGAAAACTTTTGAAGTGAAATCAAGTAAAAAATGACAAAACAAGGAAGAAAAATATAACATTCTGTCATTGTCATGCCTAGAGTTTTTAGTGTCATAAGCGAAACTTTTTACAAATTAGTATTTCTAAAAAATATTATAAAAAAAATGTTTATAATTATATGAAACAAGCAAATATAATATAGATATATAACTAGGATATACAAATACAGTATTTCATAAAAATAAAATTATTTACATTAAAAGTTGTACTATATAAACACGAATAAATGAGATAAATTGACTAACAAATAATAAGTTAGTAGAAACTAAGACTTGAAGTTAAATCTTAACACATGTGAAAATAAATACATAGAAATACTAATAACTAAACATTATTATAATAAATAGTCTAAATTTTAGGTTTTTACTAGGCATTTATCTAATGAAAAATAAATTATACTTAATACAATTAGAAACATTTGTCAATATGCTCTTAATTTTAGCTTTGATGCCCGAAGAAAAAGCTTTATTTTCTATTAAGTACGCACGTCTCTAGATGCAGTCTTCATATGCCTCTAAATCAATGTTTTGGAAATTAGACCGGACAACGACTCGGTGTAATCACTGAATGTGTAACATCCCGCAACCAAAAAGAAGCTTTTTGATGAGGGTATCGATCGACACCATGGGATGTGTCGATTGACACCAGGTGTACATAATCAAGTTAATTACATTTTTAATCACTGTTTGGCTCGGTATGAGGGATTAAACCCTAGGGATCGCGTATATAATGGTTCTGCAGTTCGTGGCCCCAAGGGGAGGCAGGAAAAGCATATTTTGAGAGTGATTTCGTTGTTCTTGTGGATTATTGCAAAGAAACCCATATGAAACGTTTTCAGTGAGTTTTAGAGGCGTCAGAATCATTCGTTCTTCGTAGTTTCGTGGAAAATCCCTCGGGTCAGTGAGTCCTCGTGTCTAGGAGGTCTATTCGTGCGTGTTTGTATCCCAAATCTAATTCCTTTGCGTTTTTAAAAGCCAATGTGAGTTTTGACCGCGGTTATAGGCAATGAGGGTAATTTCGATGTGTTTTGGGAATGATTTGTGTGTGAATTCTTGTGATGATGATTGTGGTGTTTGATATGGATTGTATGTGTTGTTTTAATCTGGTTTCCTTGCAGGTTTGCGACTCATGTTCACCGTAATCATGTTGTGAGAGGATGAACATGATTCGGGTGCAACACAGAGGCGTGTCGATCGACACCAGGAGCGCCGGTGTTGTTTGTGAAGAAGAAAGATGGGAGTTTCCGGTTATGCATCGATTACTAGAGACTTAACTGAGTCATTGTGAAGAACAAGTACCCTCTCTCGAGGATTGATGAGTTTTTGGATCAGCTGAGGGGTGCTACTTGGTTCTCCAAGATAGAATTAGCGTCGGGTTATCATTAGATCCTGATAGATGAGGTGGATGTTCGGAAGACTGCTTTCAGGACACGGTATGGTCACTTTTAGTTTGTAGTGATGCCATTCAGTTTGGCGAATGCGCCTGCAGCGTTCATGAAGTTGATGAACGACGTATTTCAGGAGTATCTAGATGTCTGTGTGGTTATTTTCATCGACGATATTCTGGTTTATTGGAGGAATCCTAAGCAGCACGAGGTACACTTAAGATTGGTTCTGGAGAAGCTTTGGGAGCAGAAGCTTTTTGCGAAGCTGAGTAAGTGTTGTTTTTGTGCAGAAAGATATGGGTTTTCTTGGCCACATTATTTCCAGTTGGGATAATTAGTTCCCTAGAGGAGATGATTAGTTCTCATGTTATCTCATTTGGGATGATTAGTTTCCACTATAAGTATCGAGGGATGATTAGTTCTCTCGAGGGGATGATTAGTTCCCCTGTGTACCCAGATCTCAAAGGATTTTTTTCCTGAGAGTGGATGGGGCACGAGACACCAATAGCTTAAAGGATGTGTTCCTACGAGTGTGAGGGGTATGGAATGACTTAAGAGTAATAAATGTCTGGAAACGGGCATATAGACATTGGAGTGGACGAGAGCCTCAGAGATCGGGTGTGATGATCTCGGGTGATATTAACTGTTTTGGGTTAGGTTTTTGAGTCTTTGATAGACGGTTTGTCGGGATTCGAGGATGCATCCAGAGTAATGGGGGAGAATTGTAACTTTCTGAAACCAAAAAGAAGCTTTTTGGTGAGGGTGTCGGTCGACACCAGGTCTGCAGAATCGGGTTAATTAGATTTTTAATCACGGTTTGGCTCGGTTTGAGTGATTAAACCCTAGGGCTAGCGTATATAATGGCTCTGCAATTCGTGCCCGTGAGGGGGGGGGGGGGCAGAAAAAGTAGATTTTGAGAGTGATTTTGTTGTTCTTGTGGATTGTTGCAAAGAAATCCATAGGGAACATTTTCGGTGAGTTTTAGAGGCGTAAGAATCATCTGTTCTTTGTAGTTTCATGGAGAATCCCTCGGGTTAGTGAGTCCTTGTGTCTACGAGGTCTGTTCATGCACGTTTGTGTCCCAAATCTGATTCCTTTTCGTTCCTAAAAGCCAAGGTGAGCTGTGACCGCGGTTTCTAGGCAATGAGGGTAATTTCGATGTTTTTTGGGAATGATTTGTGTGTGAATTCTTGTGATGATGATTGTGGTGTTTGTTGTGGATTGTATGCGTTTTTTTGTTGTGTTTTCCCTACAGGTTGGCGAAACATGTTCACTGTAATCGTGTTCTGAGAGGATGAACACGATTCCAGTTTAACACAGAGGCGTGTCGGTCGACACCAGGAGGGATGTCCCGTTTGTTTGGTCTCAAGAGTACGAGAACAGCTTTACAAAGCTAAAGGAGATGTTGATGGGTACACTGGTGTTGGATGAGCCGGGTAAGCCATATGTAGTGTACGCCGATGCTTCTGGAATTGGTTTGGGTGGCGTGTTGATGCAGGAGGGCAGGGTAATTGCGTATGCTTCAAGGCAGTTGAGAGGAGCTGCACGCAATTATCCTACTCACGATTTGGAGTTGGGTGCAGTAGTATTTGCTTTGAAGATTTTGAGATCCTATCTTTATGGTGGATAGGTCCAGATTTTCAGGGACATAAGAATTTGCAGCACATTTTCACTCAGCCATTGCTGAATGTCAGGCAGAAGCACTGGGTTGAGTTGCTAACAGATTACGATTTGAATATTGCTTACCATTCGGGTAAGGCCAATCAGGTGGCAGATGCTCTAAGCTGTCAGAGAGTAGATTCGGTTTGGGAACAGGATGTTGAGGCTTTATTGAGCGAGATTAGTATATTGTGTTTCTGTGCTATTTTGCAAGCGCTGTTGGGTTTGGAGGTTACTGATTAGGCAGATCTTTTTATTAGAATCCGAGTGGCTCAGGAGAGTAATCAGTTTTTGATCGATGCGTCAAGGGCAGTTGGTTCTGAGTATCAGGTCTCTTCAAATGGGATGATTATGGTACGTGGACGGGTTATTGTACCTAAGGTTGATGAGTTGAGGCAGGAGATTCTGCGAGAGGCTCATGTGAGTAAGTTCTTAATTTATCCGGGATCGACCAAGATATATCATGATCGTATAAGTGATATTATCATTGGGTCGGGATGAAGAGAGATGTAGCTGACTGGGTCGCGAAGTGTAATTCGTGTCAGTTAATGAAAGCAGAGCATCAGGTTCTAAGTGACAAGTTTCAGAGTTTACCCATTCCTGAGTGGAAGCGGGATATGATCACTATGGATTTTGTGGTCGGATTACCTAACTCGCGGACCTATGATTCTATATGGTGATTGTGGACCGTCTGACTAAGTCTGCACATTTTTTGGCCATTAAGAAGATTTATTAAGCTGCGGTTTTGGCTAAAAAATTTGTGAAGGAGGTTATGAGACTGCAAGGAGCGCCAGCCAATATAGTGTTTGATCGGGATCCTAAGTTTCCTTCTAGCGAGCCTTTCAGGCTGATATGGGAACTAAGGTGCATATAAGTACATCTTATCATCCGCGGACTGATTGTCAGTCGAAGAGGACTAGTCAAACTTTAGAGGATTTACTAAGGATGTGTGTACAAGATTGGGGTAGTTACTGGGTTGATCATTTGTGCCTGGGAGAGTTTGCTTATAACAACAACTTTTAGGTGAGTATTGGGATGGCTCCATATGAGGCGTTGTATGGGAGGCCGTGTATGACACCTATATACTAGATCAAAGTGGGGGAGAGGAGCATTTATGGTGCGAGTTTTATTTAGGAGACGACGAAGAAGATTCATGTCTTGGGGATGAACATGAAGGAGGCTCAGGATCGGTAGAAGAGTTATGCTGATAAGAAGAGGAGAGAGTTGGAGTTCGCAGTCAGGGATAGTGTATCTCAAGATGGCCATGTTGCGGGGGCCCAACATATCGATTTATGAGAACAAGCTAAGTCCAAGATTTATGGGTTCATTTCTGGTAAGAGAGCGAGTTGGACCGGTGGCGTACCAGTTAGATTAACTTCCTATCATGAAGGCATTTCATAAGGTTTTCTATGTGTCGATGTTGTGGAAGTGCTTGCATGAGTCGGAGGAGTTGGTGGCTAAGATTCTGGAGGATCTTCGACTTGATTTATCTGTAGCAGTGAGACCTGTGAGGATTCCCGAGAGGAGAGTCAAGGTTCTGCGTCGTAAAAGGATACCGTTGTTGAGATTCTTGTGGGACTGTACCGGTACGGAGGGGGAAACTTTGGAGCCAGAGGCAAAGATGAAGTTAAAGTTCGGGAAGTGATTCGACAAGCACGTCGCTGGGTGAGTTTTACTTATCTTTGTGGTTCTAGTTTCAGATGTTAGCATGTTGTTGCTTTTGTTTTTGTATTTATGTTTTCGTTGTAACGATTATACCTTTTGGAGATTTATAAGATGGAGCTGTTCCTTATTTTTCTGGTTATATAAGATGAGCAGTTCTTATATGTGTTATTGTTGCAATATTCTGAGTTAAGGGATATCGAGTTTGGCCACAGGAGGTGGTTCTAGTCGATGGATGTTTATAGATGTTTTAGAATTTATACTCTACAGGTTGCGGTCCTGGATAACTCATTCATTTTTATTTTGGAGATAATTAGTTCTCTAGTTGGGATGATTAGTTCCCCAGAGGAGATGATTAGTACTCATGTATGTTCATTTGGGATGATTAGTTTTCATTATGAGTATCGAGGGCTGATTAGTTCTCTCGAGGGGATGATTAGTTCTCATGTGTACCCGGAGCTCAAAGGATTTTTTCTTGAGGGTGGATGGGGCACGAGACACAGATAGCTCAAAGGATGTGTTCTTGTGAATGTGAGGGGCGTGGAATGAGTTAAGAGTAATAAATGTCTGGAAACGGGCTTATAGACATTGGACTGGACAAGAGCCTCAGAGATCGGGTGTGATGATCTCGGGTGATATTGACCGTTTTGGGTTAGATTTTTGGGTCTTTTATTGACAATTTGTCGGGATTCGAGGACGTATTCAGAGTAATGGGGGAGAATTATAACTTTCCGGAACCAAAAAAGAGCTTTTTGGTGAGGGTGTCGGTCGACACCAGGTCTGTGGGTTAATTAGATTTTTAATCACGGTTTGGCTTGGTTTGAGAGATTAAACCCTAGGGCTCATGTATATAATGGCTCTGCAATTCGTGCCCGCGAGGGAAGGCAGAAAAAGTAGATTTTGAGAGTGATTTCGTTGTTCATGTGGATTGTTGCAAAGAAATCCATAAAAAACGTTTTCGGTGAGTTTTAGAGGCATAGGAATCATCCGTTCTTCGTAGTTTCATGGAGAATTCCTCGGGTCAGTGAGTCCTCGTGTCTATGAGGTCTGTTCGTGCGTGTTTGTGTCCCAAATCCGATTCCTTTTCGTTCCTAAAAGCCAAGGTGAGCTGTGACCGCGGTTTCTAGGCAATGTGGGTAATTTTGATGTGTTTTGGGAATGATTTGTGTGTGAATTCTTGTGATGATGATTGTGGTGTTTGTTGTGGAGTGTATGCGTTGTTTTATTGTGTTTTCCTGCAGGTTTGCGACATATGTTCACTGTAATCGTGTTGTGAGAGGATGAACACGATTCCGGTGCAACACAGAGGCGTGTCGATCGACACGAGAGCTGGTTGCGTGTCGACTGACACAGTCTTGTGTCGCTCGACACGAGCACTTTGGTCGTGTCAATTGACACCTTGCTGTTGTCGCTCTACACGAGGTTCTGTTGATCCTTAATGGTCTAAAATGGCTTGTAATGCCATGTGTGGTATTATGTATTGGTTTATATTGTTATTGGTTGTTACCTGAGCATGCTTGTTATGCCAGTAGGTGGTATGACAAGCTCACTAAGTATTTGTTAAATACTTACACAACTCTTATTTCAATGTGTTGCAGGTAAAGGAAAAATGTGATCGCGGAATCAAGACAGTATGAAGAGGATGATAAGGTTTTAGTGAACCTAATGTTTAGGTTGCTAGATTTATTTGTTTGGAATTCTGGAATTGAATTTGAGTTGGTTGATTTATTGGAATTATTATGAAAGATTATTGAATTTGATTAATTGTTTTTCCGATGAGTGTTGCTATCTGCTGAATTAGCCGTTGAGGATTTAGTATTTATGGGAATACTAAATTTGGATTAATTAATTTTTTTTAGAAAAATGTTGGTTGTTTCAGGATGGCTGGTTTAACCGGCCGGACCGGAGTTTGTAATTTTCTTAATGTATGTATTGTCTTACTGCCTTTGATGTCTTTGGCAACCATGAGAAAGAGAAACGTCTCATTGATGACCATGAGAACAATAAGCATAAAAAGTTACAAGATAGTGAAAAACATGGGTAAGTGTCCATAGTGCAACAAGTTGGAGAAGAGGCAAATAAACTAAAGAAGATAAAGAAACAAGTGTGAACCTGTAAGAGAATAAGCAAGAAGAAGAAGAAGAAACATATGGTAACATCTGATGATATAAGGATGTGATATTCTTTGCATAGTGATCACTAAATGTACACAGATCTACACACAAGATAGATGATGCCAAAACGAGGGAATAAATACCAAGAAAGAAAACATAGACAATGAAATATATCATTTACGTTTTCATATCTTGTGTTTGGTTTTGTAAAGTGATCATCATTATTAAGAGACAACTACGTCAAATTTGATATCAAAGTAAATATAAGAATTTTGACAAAAAAAGAGTAAAAACAAAAGAAGTTAAATCCGCACGTACGCGTGGGTATCAGCCTAGTAAAATAGTATTCTATAAATATCTAAGCCATTTACATTCTTGGAATTCCCGATTAAGTATTTTAAACATTAGACACTGTCACCAGGGCCGGCTCTGAGGACAAGCGGGCAAAGCCTATGCTTGCGGCCCTCATATCGATTCTCATATTTTTTTATAACAAATCGGCTCTCAAATCCTAAAAGCTTTTTTATCTTAATGACAAATCGGCCTATTTTTTATTTTTGTTTGAGACCTATTGAAACTCAGGGTCGGCCCTAACTGCCACACTGGTTCATCAACAGCGTAGTCCTTTTAACGATTTCTTAAACACTTTCAAACAGTACAATATATATATATATATATATTTTTTTTTTTTTGTCGGCCAAACAGTACAACATGTAAGTGTCTGTGGAATGAAGGAAACGTACCGAAATTTATTCTAAAGATGAAGTGAGGCAGTAATATTTCTCAAGTACGAATCGTTTGCAGTGGTTGACTCGTTAAATGCCTTATTAAAATAAGGCATTTCTGGAAATTTTTTCATTGTTGCTATTTATCTACATTATCTTGGAAAATATTTATTTCATTGTTTTTGTTTTTTTCGTGGTTGATATTTTTCTACAATATCTTGGAAAATATTTATAAAAGTCCAGGACTGGTTACCAGTCAAATAAAAGTGTATATGTATAATATCTTCGAAAGAACATGAAGATATTTACAACCTCTTTTTTAATATTATTTTCCTCTTTTTGTTGTACTACTTAAATAAATGAAACCAAATTCTAAAGAGCTTAAAAAAAAAAACTTTCAGAGAAGAAGATTCGTCAGAGGGTTTGTGTTTATAGAAACATCTAGAAAGAAAGGCAGAAGAATCAACGGAGAAATATATTTTCTTTGTTTATTTCATTGTACTTGTTTTTTTCGTGGTTGATATTTTTCTACAATATCTTGGAAAATATTTATAAAAGTCCAGGACTGGTTACCAGTCAAATAAAAGTGTATATGTATAATATCTTCGAAAGCACATGAAGATATTTACAACCTTTTTTTTTAATATTATTTTCCTCTTTTTGTTGTACTACTTAACCAAATTCTAAAGAGCTTAAAAAAAAAAAACTTTCAGAGAAGAAGATTCGTCAGATGGTTTGTGTTTATAGAAACATCTAGAAAGAAAGGAGGTCAGAAGAATCAACGGAGAAATATAATTTCTTTGTTCACACGATCCAAAAAAAAAAAAAAAATCTCAAATAACCTAGGAAATAAAAAAAATCAGAAGAAGAAGAATAAACGAAGAACACAAAGAAGAAAAAATGCAAGCTGCTTCGGTAAATACAACTTTTCCTTCGTTCTTTGGTTTTTTGAAGGTTTCTCTCATTCGGTAAAATTGCTGCCATAACGAACCAATCCTCATTTTTCTTTAATTTGTTTTTTTTTTTTTTTTTATCTTGGTTATTTTAAAAAATTCCAACAAAAATCCTCTATGTTTTACTATTTATGTTCTTACCCAAAAGAGAGAAAAGGAGAGTTTCATGGGTTTTCTCTTTCTATGTTTAAAGACTAGATATTTTTTCTTGATCGAAAATAAAAATCTGAGCTTTTCGATCTTCTATCTGGGTACTGTAACTACTGTTGCATGTTTGATCATTTTCTTTTTCCTTTTCTGTACTATTTATTGTGATGGGTTTTTTTACTTACCAATATTTAACTTTTGTGTTGAAATCTGATGGTTAGCTCTCAAAGAACTGGCGTTTTGATTGTAATGTGGGTCCAGACAACATCGATCCTTGTTCATTTCAAGGTACGATTTCTTGCCGACGTGAAGAACGTCTTTTTTTTGTTCAGATGCGTTTTGCTTTTAGGTCGTTAACACGACGACGTTTCCACTAATGAATATGAAAACAATCGCTTATTTCTCCACTGGATTCATCGTCATCGTTAAAATTTTGGTTCTGGGTTTTCCAGATTCATTGATTTCGTTGATAAAGTTTGAAACTTGATACAATTTTCTGATAGAGCCGGGTTTGGAACCATGGTGAAAGTAGAAATTAAGATGAGATAATCAGAAGAAATAAGAGAGAGGATGAGAAGAAGAACATTATTAGAGAGGAAATAGGTTTTGTTGTGTTAAAAATGATTGATGAAATGTTGTAGACTTAAATACAACCCTAGATGTTAATAAAACTAGATGTTATGTCTTCATGGATCGAAGAAGCCCATCGCGAGCCCAATACCAAACTTTATCAATACTCCCCTTTTGAAAACTCACTTCGAGTCCTCAAAGTGAATTGCTTCTTGAATTTAACGCTTCAACACTATCAGCTTCTGTCACCCAAGGAAGATCATCTTTGATGTCTTGATAAGCCATTCCAGCCTTCCCGAGTATGTATGACTTGGTGGTACTGAACTTGTCCTTCTCGAGTAAAAGATCCAACGTCATACAAGCTTCCTTGAAATTGTGTGGAATTGTTCTTGATAGAGCCTCTTGGTGACTTCAACTTTATCTTCGATTTGTGCCACACAGCCCTTTTGTGAACGTCATTACTCGCCCTTAAGAGTTTCATCTTGTCCTCATGAGCCTCACATTTACCTTTTCTTTATATGGTTCCTTCTCCACTACCATAGTGATTCCATTGTAAATAATCCACTTTCCTGCCCATTCATCATTTGTTTCAGGCATTGTTGCACCAACCAACTACCAAGAACACATTTGCGATGTCCTCAAAAGATTTTCCCGACTTGTGCTTCCTTTTGGTGTTCTGCTTCAGCTTCCCCTTGGTGCCAAAAAGAGTAACCCTGCCTTGTTTATGAATGAAGGCAAAAACGTGTTCCTGCCAATTTACCCATGTTTCACCTAGCTTAGCGAGCCAAAATCACATCAATAGGAGGTAGTCAGTCTACTTCTATTCCATTCCCTAGAGTCACCGTGGTTGGGAGGAAATGCCAAGTTTAACTGCTAATTCCATTGACATGAAACTAACTAGTAGCTCCTGAATCAATGTCCATTGTAACCTCTTCTTTCCCAACCAGACCTTGGACTCCAAATGAGTTTCTTTCACCTGGATCCCAAGCCACATGATTAGTTAATGTGTGTTGATTTGATAGGTCTGGTATGACATAAACACCACTCAAATCTAGCTCATCTTCTAGCCTTAAATTCATCAACTCTCTCAAAACAGTCCCTTGTCCCCTTGTATCCTTTTTTTTCATTCTTCTGTCATCAATACGATCACTAGGGTTTTTAAAGGATTCGCTTTTCTTTATGCAGGACTTGAATGCAGTGAGCTTCCGAAACAAACCGGTTTCAATGTTAGTGAAAGGAGAGAAATAATCCATGCATTATCAAACCAACCAGAAGAAGCATCTGAGCTTTTGAATTCATGGAGTCGAAATGAGATCATGAAGATCATATGTGCAGAGATGGGCAAAGAGAGGAAGTACACTGGTTTAGCCAAACCAAAACTCATCGAAATTCTATTGAATCTTGTGTCTCGTCCTCTAGGAGAGACCTCTTGTTCTGACCGTAGAAACTCGACGAAGAAACAGAAGACGACTAGTTACATCATTTGCTGTGGGAATTTAGCTTGTCGAGCCGCGCTTGGAACCGAGGATGGGTTTTGTAGACGATGTTCTTGTTGCATTTGTCATAACTTTGATGATAATAAGGATACTAGTCTATGGCTGACTTGTGAGGCTTGTGGATTGTCCTGTCATTTGGAATGTGGTTTAAAGGAAGACAAGTATAGGATTGGTATTGACAATGATAATGCTAATGAGAAAGGAGAAAGTAGTCTTGATGGTATGTTTTATTGCGCGTTTTGCGGCAAAGATAATGATTTGCTCGGGTAAGGATTTATCGGTATAAAATGTATGGATATACAATGGAAAGAGAATGTAATAATATGTGCATGTACTTACAGATGTTGGAGGAAACAAGTGAAGGTGGCGAAAGAGACTCGGCATGTAGATGTACTTTGTTACCGAGTTTCTTTAGGACAGAAGCTGTTGAGAGGTACAAGGAGGTATCGGAATCTCTTGGAACTCATGGATGAGGCGGTGAAGAAGCTCGAGGGTGATGTTGGTCCGATGTCGGGTTGGGCGATGAAGATAGCTCGAAGCATCGTCAATAGACTTACTTCGGGTGCACAAGTTCAGAAGCTTTGTTCTCTGGCAATGGAAGCTTTGGACAAGATTGTCTCACCATTAGAATCTGATTCAGTACAAGGTTTGTTTTCTCTTCAGAAAGTAATTTTGTTTTCAAGTTCGAAAATGCTGACTTTAGTTCTCGTTAGGCGACAAGATGAGTGTGAGAGTAGAAGAGATTCAAGCAAGGTCAATCATTGTGAGATTAGACTCCGAGGAGGCGTCTTCTTCTTTGCCAACTCCGATCACGGGTTTCAGGTTGTTCTGTCGAAAGTTAAAGGACGAAGAGTGCTCGTCTCAGGTGAATTGTGTTGTTTATCTACCTGAGACGAGTTCCACCATCAAAGGACTTGAACCCGAGACCGAGTGCTGTCTAAGAGTCGTGTCCTTTAACGAGGAAGGTGACTTGGGTGAGTCTGAGCTTCGATTCTCAACGTTGAAGGATGACAGAAATGAAGTTGGGAACCGGCAAAGCTCTAACAGCGGTCTTTGCAGTAATCCGTCTTTGCCCGAAGATGAATATAACAGTGTCCGTAAAAGCTGCAGCAAAGAAAATGGCGACAAGGATCACACTGAACACTGTAGTGCAGGAGAAGTAGAATCTAAGATTGAAGACGAGAGGCTCGTAAAAAGGAAAGATAACAGTGACTTGCCTGTAACACCCTGCAAGAGAGATACTTTTAAGGAAAGGCAAAGAGTGGATAAACAATCCAAATCAAGAAAAGCAACGGCGAACGAGAAACCTGAGATCGGTTTATTGAACGGAGTGGATAAAGACTTGGGACGTATCGTGAAAACGATTAGATGCTTAGAGCAACAAGGGCATATAGACAAGAGTTTTAGGGAAAGGTTCTTGACATGGTATAGCTTAAGAGCTTCTCACCGAGAAGTTAGAATCGTGAAGCTCTTTGTTGAGACGTTCATGGAGGATCTGTCTTCTTTGGGACAGCAGCTCGTGGATACATTCTCTGAATGCATACTGAGCAAGAAGAGATCCCCAACTACTGGTGTTGGACCTGCTGGAGTCTGTCTCAACCTCTGGCATTAATAAAGCTTTTAAAATCGGTCTTTATATCGAGTTGTTTGATATTATTCGAAACCACAACGATATTTTTGGAATGAGATTATGTTCTGATGTGTAGTGTAAGACTCAGTAAATGAATCATGGACTGAAAGTTAACTATTCCGGAGATTACACAAACATTAACAATTCTAAATCCCAAAAAAGAAGAGATAACTCATGAGATGTTTCTAAATTTAGAGAGTACATGTTTGTTCTCTAAGGACATTAGAACAGAGTCTGGGTAAGAATTGCAGTAAATACTAACCGGGAAAATACAGCTTGAACCCTCGTTTGGTGTTTAAGACGGCGTGAGAAGGACCTGCAAGATATAGGAAAATATGGGAGGCAATCCGGAAAACAAAAACTGGATGCAAAGAGTCCCAACAAGATTCACGAAAACTGAAACGGGTTAATCTCTTGAGAGTAAGTGATACGGCTTTACGTGAAAATTCTAAAACCATGGGCAAATAAATCCAGCTCCAAGGTTTGAATGACAAAAAGAAGCAAGTGAAGTAAAACTCAGCTATATAGACTTAAACTTAGTAAGCAACAGAAATCCAAGGTTTATACATAGAGCAAGAAAATGTTAAAACTGAAAACAATGTGATAGAGACTGATTCATCTTCAATGCAAAACCAACAGGTCTTATTACTAGCCAATTCAATCTTATTACTAGTAACACACCTACACAAATAGCTAAAACCCATCTTCCAAATTCAAACTAAATCCTAAATTCCATGAGACATGATCACAAGAACATGAAGACCCCTAACCTTTAGCGGTTTTTCTCAGCGGGCAAAGGACGGTTGAATCCACCGCGACGGTTCATGTACTGTCTAGGCTGTCTCTTGGTTACAGCTCTAATCCCACTAACATCAGCACCAGCAACAGGCTTTCCCTTTGTAGAATCAAATCCAGTTGGAATCCCTAACATCTTCATCATCTCAACCTCATTCACATCCATTCCGATTCCTTCTTCGATATCAGCTTCGCTTGGTTGTTTATCCTTCTTCTTCTCGTCCACGGAATCAGACGCAACTCGTTTCCGATTCCTTTCCTTGTCGTCGTCTACTGAACCCTGGCGAGGCCGTTTCCGCGACGATCCCTCGGGGGAAGGAGTCCTGCGCCTGTGGTGGCGATGACGGTCACGGTCAATTGAGCGGGAACGGGAACGATACCTCTCCGGTGAGCGTACGTGGCGAGGAGGACGAGCGTGGTGGTCTGGAGTTCGAGATCGGGACTTTTTGCTCCTAATCCCTCGCTCACGCTCACGCTCACGGTCGTCTCTATTTCGGCGTCTATCTCGATCTCGGTCGCCGTCACGGTCCCTATCTCTCTCTCGTTCGCGTCGGTCGCGCTCTGACATGGTTGCGATGCGACTGAGGTCGGTGGTTTTGCTCTGGGTTTAAAATAACCCAATTCCTACGGAGAGAAACTAAAGCTAATTTACTCCAATTTTATTAGCCTATCCAATGCAAATTTGGATATGGCTTTTCTGTTTAAATTTAAACTCTTAACATATCCTGCTAATTAAAACTTTAGTAGAAAAATATCAAATCATAGTTATGCCCTAAAACCTGGAACTGATTTGATAGATGCTGCATATAATTTTGACCAGGGACAGAGAGCATCTAATTAAGATTTTTGTAAAATCATAAATAAAATTTACAGAATATGAACACAAATGCACTCCTCAAAAGCATCAAACTTCAAAGAGAACAACCATAAACAAACCCTATAGAGAGAAACGAGAGAGAGAGAGAGAGAGATCACATTTTCACTATTTATACTACTACAAGTCCTAAAGAGGAAGAAGAGGAAGGACTAAAAAAAATATGAGCAGCACCAAAGTCCCACCAGAGATTCACTCTTTCTAAAAGCTCAGTATCCTAACAGAGAAACCTTTTGAGATCTTCTTCTACTTGTTTAATTCATACGGCTCTGTTTCTTCTTCTTCTACGTGAGATAGCTCGCTAGCGATAACTCGTGTAGCTCACTTAGCATCCACTCTTCTCCGGTTTGACCACCCAGCACGATAGCTCGTGTTCCTCCCACTACACAAGTCCCATGTCCCCAAGCAAACCGTGGCGGTCTCCCTGGAATGTTTAGTATTCTCCATGTTGGTTTCTCTTCGGTTGGGTCAAGTAGATAAAGCTGAGATGCTGAGTGAAGCCCAGCCACCGAACCCCCAAAGATCAAGATTCTGCCTCCAGGGAGGTTAACCGCTACGTGATCCAGCCTCGGTGGTGGTGCTACTCCTCCTGGGTTTCCTGCTCCGGGCATTGCGCTACCGGTCACACACCTCCAACAAGGCTCCTCTTCGCTTAGATCCATTGTGAAGACATCGCTTGAACGGAATCTCAAAGGCCCGCTTTTGGCAAGACCACCGAACATCAAGATCTTTCTCCCTCCGTAAACCGAAAGTGTGTGGCCTAACCGGGAAGGCGGTGTCCAGGCAGCTGGAATCTCTCTCCACACTGGTTTCTCCATTGAAAGGTCAAGAAGGAACGTGTCACTGAGAAGAACACCAGAATCTGCACAACCTCCAGAGACAATCAGTTTGGATCCATCAAGGGTGCATGAGCTGTGCCACGATCTTGGTAAAGGCGGCGCCAAACCAGAGATCTCCCTCCAAGTAGGCGGCTTTGAATCGAGATTCAAGACAAACACATCATTCAGCAAACCTTGCTGTCCACAGCCACCAAATACAACCAGATTGGAGCCATTAACGCAAGATAGAGTGTGGCCCCAGCGACCCGGAGGAGGGGAGCTCACTTTGACATATTGCCATTCTGGGAAATCTGAATTGAGATCTAAAACAAAGGTATCATTCATAGGCTGCATATTCACACCTTCACCTCCAAAGAGCACGACCCTGTTCCCAACAGCGCATGCACTGAAATTACACCGAGACGGCTCAACAGAACCTCCAACAGTAAGTTTTCTCCAAGCTGCAGCTTCAAGGGTGGTCAGTTCTCTAGCCAGCCGGCCCCAACCAAGTCTTTTTGCGCCAGGAACTGTCTCTAATACGCGTGTTGTCTCACTGCCCCATGCATTCTGACAAATCCTTCGCCAAAGATCCTCGTCCTTTGTCAATACATACAGCCTGCGACATACTGAGCTAACAGATGCAACATCTCTTGGTGTCAGACGTGACAATATCTTCATAGACACAACCTCGTCACTCAGCTGGAAAAACCCGCACATCCCTCTGGAAACATTCCGCTCTCCAGCAGCTAAAGCAGAGTATATCCCATCAATTGATTTTTTTTCCTTTGTTGAAGATCCAAGAACAGGTCCGAGGTCAATGTCAGTCTCGATGAAGAACTGAATTCCAATTATATGGGTGATAGTATCATCGTCTCCATAAATAGGAGTCAACCGCAATCTGTTCATCAGAGGAGACCCATCTTTCCTAAAGTTCAACAACTCGCCTTGGAATTCAATGCCTTGGTCGATACATTTCCTTATCTCAGAAACCACCATAGAGTCAACTAATGGATGCCTTCTTTTAGCAAACGGTCCTCTACATTGCAAGAAGCGGCTGCATAAATCAGGGAAAATTTAGAAACAATATAAGTCTAAGAAACAAAGTAATCTCCGACTTACTGATGTGTAAAAGCAATAGCAAAAAAATTAACCACCCATATAGAGACTGAAAACAAATTAGAAAGCAACAGAGAAGCAAGTGTTAAATTTAACCAGAATTTAATTTTGTTCAGCAGTAATGACTGAAATGACTTCCAATAGTGTGAACAATACAACCCTGTCAGCTTCTAAGCTTACCCATACCTAGAAAAGAAGGAAGTTACTAGCACTACACTCCCATGGCAAATTAACAGTCACAACATAAAGCAATGGACTTCAAACTTTATTAATGAACCTACTAGTCAATGGTTCACCACACATGAACAATCTGAAGAAGTGAAGAGGTTATTGTATTAGCTACGACCAGAAGGTAACTACTATAGCTCAGTTTATCTCTGGAAACCCGTCTATATCACCTTCAGGATTTTTTAACATAGCTACAGTCTGATTCCGGTCAACAGTAGTAATCTGAATAGACTTCCAATCATGTAAACGAATCAGCTCCTCCCTGTCAGGCTCTAAGCTTGCCAATACCGAAAAAAGAAGGAAGTTACTAGCACTACCCTCATGGCAAACTGACAGTCACAACTCACAATCAAACGCAAAGGACTTCAAACCATATAAACGAACCTACTAGTCACTGGTTTACTACATTCACTTTATCTCAGGAGACTATACTTATACACCTTCAAGTTTTCTTAACATGAAGAGACGCTGAAACAGCTCAACAACAGATGTGAGAGCTGGATGAATATCTACAGAACAATCCTTGAACAACCATATAAACCGCTTAAGCACATGATATTGAGGCACACCCAGAGATTCAATTGTTTCCTTTCTCTATTACGCATTCTCTGCAATTCCGGATCGTTTTCATTCCACCAAAATCAAGTGATCGTCCTCAGATTTACCACCATCTCTCAATTCCTCGCCTATACTCTAACTACATGATCTTTCCTTTACCAAACTCCCCAAAGTCGGCAGAGTAAATACAGATAGCTCAACAATAAACCAAAAATCAATGAAATTCCTCGCATCAATAAGAACCCTAATCCAAAAGATAACAAAAACAACTAACCAATTTCCTCCGAGAACCTCCTCAGCTCGATATCCAGTAACCATTTCAAAGACGGTGTTGACATAGATAATAGGATGGTCAGGCTCCACGGCATCAGTCACAACGAATCCACAAGGCGCCGTGTGAAGAAGATTCCCAACCGGAAACGGAATTGATCCGCCTCCGGGAAAAATACCTCCTTCTTCATCATCCGCAGCTGAAGAAGCATCATCGGCGCTCAGATCGGAACCACTATCCCACTCCATGAACATGAACAAAAGACTAATAGATTTAGCAAGTATGTACAAAATCAGTCGCCGGAGATTATCGGAGACGGCGATTGAAAACAACCGGCGTTAAAACTGTGTATTTTTGCGAGAAAAGAGATGTTTGGGCTTGAAGATGTGGAGAAAGAACAAGTGGTAACCGTCGAGTTTGGTGGAAAAATCTCGGCCGTATAAGTAAATTGGGTTTTACCCGGATCCGAATTTCTCTGTCGGGTCGAGCAAATTTAGGTACAACAAAAGCCCATTAAAGCCTTTTTCTAATGGTTAGAGCTTACTCCCTCAAATTACTTGTGGTTTAAAGTTATTTCACAATTAAATTTTTTTTTACTTCTAATAAATACAATTTTTTGTTTGAAATGAATAATTAATAAACTAAAATGTATGGATAAAAATGGAAAATTAGTAATAAATAGGCATTAAAAATACAAAACGACAAATACTATGAAATAAAGATTTAACTTTAAAAACGATTTCTAATATGAAACGGAGGGAGTATATGACAATCAGGACCGTGCCCATGGGGAAACAAATGAAGCCTTCGTTTCCAGTCTTCTTTTTAAAGTGAACTCAACGGCCATTTTTCTCATAAAAAATCTACTTTTAATATTGGAGTACTTTTATTTTTATAAAAAAAAAACTCAAGATAATTAAGGAATCTTAACCACTTTCATCTTTTTCTAATTTGGACCAGTTTTTCCCTATTAAACCATATAAATTTTGTTTTTTTCATTTTCTTTTTGTAGGGAACCGGGAGAAAAAAATCTCCCAATATTAATTTATTAAACTAAAATTACATATGTTGTCTAGGGAATGCAGTCCCAATAGCATCCGCTCTCAAGATCGAATCAATTTCAAGCGGTACATTATCAAATAAATGAAAACCTAAAGGTAAAGAAAACACATAGTTGGCTAACCCATCAACTCCTTCGAAATACGCATGCGAGCTTCCCTATACACATGCGAGATACAGACAATCCACTCCTTTGAAATAAAGCCATGACACAAACGTACTAGGAAAGACAAAGGATGCGACTCACCCTTGCTTGAGAAAACCCACCACCAACTTCGAGTCCACTTCTAACTCAACCCTCAAAACTCTCTTCTCCCACGCGATGACTAAGCCATAGTACATGCCCCATAACTCTGCTACCGGAGCTGTACACCGACCTATATTCAGAGCAGATCCTCCACACCATCGACAACCTCCATCACGCAACACACCACCCGCAGTAGCCAAACCAGGATTCCCATGCGAAGCCCCATCAGTATTAAGCTTAAACCAATCTCCCTTCGGAGCCTCCCAATTAATCATATGTTCAAATCGTGCCCTGGTGGATGATGAAACCATCAACTTCTGATTGGCCAACCACACCTCCATAGCAGGGTCCTTCACAAACTTCACACGGTCCCTACATTTCTTTTTTTCACCAAAAACGTTTCCACACTCCACTTCCAACCCCACCAAAGTTCCATCACAAACATCATCGCCCATGGAACCAAATAAACCTCACTCTCATCACATAGGTTTCCATACAACCATTCAAACAAAGAAAGGCTAAAAACACCCTTCTCTTCCGTTGTTGAAGCAATCGTAACCAAATTCCCTGCATAGCGGGACAATCTCTAATAACATGAAGGATGCTCTCAACCCCTCTTTTAAACACCGAGCAGATATCAGAATCACAAAGGTGCCTTCTCTTCCTATCCTCATTTGTCATGATAACCTGCTGCCCCAGAAGCCATAAGAAAGTCCTTACCCTCTCTTGTGCGACCACACGCCATATTTGATGAAAGAATGCACTCATATTCGGTCTTGAGGTTAAGTCCTACGTCAACATGTTATACGCCGTCTTAACCAAAAACTTACCATCATTTCTTGCACTCCAGGATAAGGGGTCCTTAGCTCTAGTCATATTATCCACAACCGCCGCGGAGAGCTCCAATCTTTTGTTCTCCGAAACAAACTGTATAATACGATTTAAATCCCAGCCCACACCATCTTGCCATAAATCCTTCACCAAAACAGTCTCATAACCCACCGGTAAAGCACCAGACCATTCCTCAAGCAAAGAGTATCCAAAAAGCCACTTATTAGTCCAAAACCTCACGTTACTTTTGTTACCAAGCACCCACCCGTGACCTGGAATCACTACATCACGAATTCCCATCACAATACTGCGCCCAACGGGAGACCAATTTCTTTTGTTTCGTAACCAACCTTGATCATGGATCGTACCAACCTTGTATTTACTTTGAACCACACGGTTCCAAAGCGTTTGATCCTCATTCAAAAGACGCACACCCACCTTCGCAATATGAGATTTATTCATGTCCGCAGAATTTCGAATACCTAAGCCTCCTTCTCCTTTCGGCCGGCAAACTCTATTCCAGTCTACTTGGTGTTGCCTCTTCTTCACCTATGTGCTTCCCCATAAAAAAGAATGAGAGATTTTGTCTAGGCCCATAAACGTTGCCTTCGGTAATAAGATGCTACTCATAGAATGGACAGGTAAGGACGATAAAACAAATTTAGTAAGAGTAAGAGTAAGCCAAATATTTATGGGCTGTAACCCGGTCCATTAAGGTTTCCCAAGGTCCAATTCACCTAAAAGCCTATGTTTAGTGGTTTAACCTAGATACATAAGGCTAATCTTAAAGCTCTAATTGTGTTTGCACACAAAATTACATAGAGAAAGAAGTGTAGAGACGGCCGAATGGAAAAGATGGAGAAAGGGAGTACCGACAGCGAGGAGAGAGAGAGAGAGAGGGAATCGGAACCGGAGGGGAAGAAGATGTGGTCATGGAAACCACATGGAAAGTACGAACTATTGCAATGGTGGTTCGTTCTTGGCCAGCAATACCTAGAGAGGTGGCAGAGGTTCGTCTCGGCGAGTATGGAGAGGCGGCAGAGGAGTTGTGGAGGAAGCTTCGACCGCGAGGAGCTCGGATGATGCACGCCAACGGGTTGGACACGGTAATACCGAGAAAAGAAGATCTCGTCGATGTGCCGATTGTGTAGAGATTAGAACCGGAGGTTCCGGTGCGGCAAGGACGAGGCGGAGCGTCTGATGCTCCCTAAAAGAAAATGCATAGAGTTACGTTACAAACCTATATGATGCAGAATAAGGTAAGAGAAAATATATTTGGTTTTATGGTTTTTGATGAAACAAATGCAATAAGATAAATAAAAGGATACATAAATCAAAACACGCAAGACAAAAAAAAAATCTAAAGAACATATGCAACCTATAAGACACGATTTTAAAGAGATTGAAACTAGTGTTCTAAAACTCAAATCATGGAGGTAGAATCTTTCCACTTTCGTGGCTCCAATCCCTATGCTTTCTACTCTAAAAGACTCAACTTTCGATGGTTATTACAAAGTGAAATCATGCAGTAAGATTGAATTTGATTGTTAACTAAACTTCTTAACTAACTTTTCGAATTGTTAAGACGTCTAGCATATCAAATACTAGATCCGGCGATATAAAAGCTTTTGTAGAATATATCAACCTTAAATGGATCACTATTTAGCTACTCTAGATCAACCATCGAGTATAAATAGAGATAGAGAATCAATCTAGAATCAAAATCAATAAAAAGTGTAAGATAAGCAACATAGAACTTTTAGAATAACTTTAAATCGAATGTACAACTATTCTAACATGTTATTGAACATGTAGAAGCTAGAGTAGAGGATAAAACACAGTAGATTTGTGACTCCATAGAAGGTCTAGGATGATTCTTCTCTTAGACTGAAGATATCAATTCTTCATCGCTCCTTAACAAAACTTATTAATGAAGAACAAGGAGAGAAACGAAATACATGTTTTTATTAATGATTTGTGTGATTCCTAGTGCTGCTTCCTCTCTCAAAGGAGGCTAAAATAATGTGTATATAGTATTACAAGAGGTTCTAGGTCGGCAAAACTTCTAGGGTTTCACTTTGCCGAAAATGTCTTTTTGGTCGAAACTGCTCCACACCGGATAGAGACACCGGACAAAATCACGTGCCCGGTGTCTGGGCCAAATGTTTTCCTTGTGTCTAGCACTGGTCATAGAAACCAGACCACGATTTCGATCGGTGTTTAGGGCGATTCTGCGCTTCCTTCATTTCCGAGACAGTTTGACATGTCTTCAGTAGATCAAAAATATATCTTCCAAAACACAACTTCAAATGATATAATTCTAACTCCATTGGAAATATTAATCAACGTTCTATCTCCATATGAAATTTCATCTCATTCTAAGTAGATTTGATCCTCCGTCTGTGGCTAATATCCAGACATATATCTTCTATCCAACTTGAGAAAATGTGATAACTTGAAGATTTGGGACTTGGATTGGCTCATTTTACTTTGATAAGCTGTTGTAGATTGTAGACTACAAATTTTGCTTCTTTTTGCATCTTTTTTGATGATTTAACCTATATGACTCTGATGTCTCGAGTTTTAACCCAAAATAAACTGCAAGTGTACAGACAAGAGCAGTAGTATAAGAGGTATCGAATCCACAGAGACCAAGGTTACACTATGAATTTATAGGTTCTAAAATAAAGCTAAGATAAATTAAATAGTTGGAAATGGTAACGAGCAGGTGCTCAATGCAATAGAGCAGGTGCTTGGAATAAAAATCGGATTAAAAACAGATGATAAAAGCACTAAGCCGAGATGATTCTCCGGTGATTTCGGATACTTAGGTTGAGCATCTATTCAGGGTTTAATTGAACACGGTCTAGAACTCAAACATGAATGTAATATTGCCCCGCTTTCGGCGGCGTATCAATATCTTTGTCTACAACCTAAATACCTAAACTTCCGAGTGGATTTAGTAATGAAGTAAACAAGCCTTAATGCAATGGTTCGATATGTTCACACTCGATGGCAACGATCAATGGCGTTTTGGTTACCACCGAATGCTCATCAATGGTAATTCTAGCAACCTATATCATTTTCGGTGAATAGATTAAACCTAGAGATCATAGACTAAGTGATCAATTTAGCTTAAGCGTTAAGACTTCCTAGAGATGAAGACATAAGATTACCCTATTTGGCTCAACCATCTAAGATCCTAAATCACCATTGAAATCACCCCAACTTAGTTATGAAACTACTCGGACATGGTCAAATCAAATACAACAATCAATAGACAAGAATTCATAATGGAAAATGGAAAATGAAAGGGGGTTTAGAATTCTTCTCTAGTAAGGAATTGTTGTGGAATGATTCGGAATGTAATGATTTTCTCCAAGGCAGAGACTTGACAATTAAGCAACGATGGAACCAAACAAACGTTTCAATAGAATAATCAAAAATTCCAAAGTCAACAATATCAAGCTTTCTGAAAGAGAGCAGTACGTAGCCAAAGGAAGAAGAGAAAGAAATAATAAAATAAGAACAGAGAGGTTTTTCAAGTGTAGAAGAGAAAGTAATAGAATAGAATTGAAAATCAAATCAAAGTCTCCTTATTTTTGCTCGGCCAAATCCTCCTTTAATTTCCCAGCGTGATCTCCTCCAATCTAGTCAACATCTTCCTTAATTTGCACCAAGTCTTGATCTCTCATTAAGGGGAGGATCAAATCTTCTTAAAAATGGTAAGTCAACATCATCTAAGGGGAGTAACTTTAGGAGATACTTCTGAGCTATCAAGGGGAGAATCTGGCTAGTGGGGCCCTATCAAGGCCGGTTGCTTCAAGGAATAAATGCTTTTCGGATTCGGGTCTGGGTAAAAGGGGCGAGCAGGTGCTCGCACAGACCGAGCAGGTGCTCGGTCGGGTGAAAAGTCTTCTTTTTGCTCCAATTCTTCTCCTTTCCCTCAAAGAGCTCCAGCAGCTCCAAATCATGCTCCAAAGCATCCTATAACCTGCAAAGATACCAAAAAGAACCAAATAGACTCGAAAAGCAACAATAAACCTTAAGTAAATTAGGCTAAAATTCTAATATATCAACTCCCCCGGACTTGCCTTTTGCTTGTCCGCAAGCAAACAAGAGAATACAAATCCGAAAAAGAGGTTTGAAGGCGGGAACTCATATCCAAAAGAAGCACTAAAGGGTTCAACAACATGTCCTAATGAGAACTAACTCGATGCACAACAAATCTTACTCAAGAAGCTTTCGCCATACTCATCTCTTATCAAAATATTACTCCAAATCCTTAGACTCAAAAGAAATCATGCAATCAACAAAAATTCAACTCTTTAACATTCATTAATGTGTTTGGTGCGGTCTCACAATTGGAAATTGAATCAATACCATTTGGCTAAGTAGAAGAAGGTTTGAAAATGATATAAAGAGAAGGTTCATATTCTTTTTGGTGGTTAACTCTCAAATGCAAGTGTAACATTTAGCAAAAGCAAGAAAGAAAAGAGACAATTTATGCTTACAATGCTAGGAATCCAAAATTCTACCCATTATCCTCTTGTTGCATTCTCTCATCTCTCTTTTCTCACTATCCCATGCTTAACCACTAGCCCTTTTGGCTAAATTTCTCTTTCAAATCTTTTCTCAACCTTACTCTTTTCTTCTTTTCTTTTTGATCAAAACCCTAGGGAATACTCTTTTCTTTGCACTAGCTCTTTCTATCTTAGCATTCTCTAACATATTTTCTTCTCTTTTGATTTTATTCTAAGAGCATGCTAAGCCATCGTTTCCCGTTTCAAACACTTAGAGCTATATATTTTTCTTCTTAATTTCCTTCCCTAGAACTTATTCTTTCTTCTCCTTTTCTTTTCTTTCTTTTCACACTCAACCACAAACCCAAAGATATTCAATAAAGCATTTAACCATTTCGGTTCCATTCCCCACCTAAGACTAGTCTTAGACACAAGAAACTAGTCTATTGGAAACTTTGCCTTGTCGTCTCTAATGCTTGCAAGATTTTGCCAATGCAACACAAAGAAAAAGGCCTCACTCAAAGAACATATGCAAGGGCTTGAACAAAATGGTCGGGTTTAAAAGGTGTGGTACTATCCTCATCTAAAAGATGAACTTAGATCGAGATAGCCATTCAAATCAAGATAAGAGTGGTAAAAATAAGGCAAACATGATTTGAATGTCAAGTGTTTATCCATAGTTATGATTCAAAGTCCAAAAGTGAGAGAGATTAGTCAAGATTAAGTTCAAGTTGATAGAGTCGAATCTAGATCATGCAAGTTTCTAATGAGATGGGATTTTCAAAGAAATAAGATCCAAGTATGGATGAGCCTCTACTTCATGATTGTTAAAGCATCGAAAAAGTTCTAACGAGGGCATATCATTGAATCCTAAAATGAGACTTTACCAGGAAATTTCATCATTGTTCCCTATGCAAAAATGCAGATGCATTCCTAAAATGTTCTAGACTCAATCCTTTTTTTTTTTTTTTTTTTTTTTTTGAAGAACAAAATAGACAATTAAAAATCAGACTCAATGAAAACTCAAATAACTAACCGCTCCCCCGGACTTAAATCACACCGTCTCTGGTGTGAAAAAGTTCAAAAGATCGGCGACTCAAAGCAAGAAATAAAATCAAAGCAAATATGGATTAAACAATGGTGGTAGAAGGTGAAAGAAGATATCACCCGGAAGTAACGTCGTCCTCGTCATCCGCTGTCCTCCTCTTCCTTCTGGCTGGCTGACCCGAGCAGGTGCTCGAATGCGTACGAGCAGGTGCTCGCTGAATTTTTTTTTTTTTTTTTTTTTTTTTTTTCAAAACCTGAAAACTCAAAACTTTAAACCAAAGTTAGTAGAAAAAGGAATCAAATTGAAAAAGGTTAGAAAATGTACCGGTGGGTTGCCTCCCACCAAGCGCTTGTTTTAAGTCGTTAGCTCGACTTTGTAGACCGTTTAGGCGTGGGCAGAATCTATGTGATGATTAGAGACTTTCTTGTCCGGGTCAGGGCTCGGTGGAGGTGGGTTAAGGCGTGGTCGATTTGCTCTTTGATCACTTATATTCAGTTGCAGAACCTTGCTTAGCATACTATCCATAGCTGCTTGACCCTTTTCCTTAAATACCGGAGTAACGATAGCTTTGACCTTAGAGAAAGGCCTAGACATGCCTTTGCTCTTTAGCTTGTACTCAATGGTGTTTCCAACACATCTCTGCGGTGTCAAGGTTATATGCAAACCTGTAGCATTCTTCTCGTGCTTTGGTTTGTCCCGCTTGTTGACTTCCTTGGGTTTCCTTTCATAAAAACGAGTGTCTCCATCCAGGACTTCATTAACCTCATTCTTATTACAAAGTGATGCAGCTGGCAGGACACTTATCCTTCCTGTTACATCGTCTATGGCAACACAAGAGCCATACTTGTCGCCATCCGAAGTGGCGTTGTAGGAGATCCTCTTGTCGATGTTAGAGAGAACTATCTTTCTGTTTGGTAAGTCAACAACTGCACCTGCTGTCGCAAGGAAAGGTCTCCCCAGAATCAAAGGCATGTACGAACCATTGTTCATCTCCACAACTTGGAAATCAGCCGGGATCAAGCAATCCCCAATCTGGACATCTAAATTCCCAATGAATCCTTGCGAAGTTGTTACCGAGGCATCCGCAAACCTAATAGACATCTGAGAAGTCTGGATATCAACAATACCTAAAGATTCTGCAATATCCCTTGACATGAGGTTAACACTAGATCCAGAATCACATAAAGAATCCTCAAAATCAACTCCAAAGATAAAACATGGAACAACAAACTTACATGGATCCTCTAGCTTATGCAGTTTCCTCAATAATGGTTTCTGAGTGTTACCTGGAGTGACATCTATGCTTTGACTCTGAGGATCCGTAGCTGGTTCAAATGGGATCGATCGATCTGGCTCCTCCGCAGGAATCAATGCAACCTTTTTCGCAGAACCTGACGCTTTACTCTGAGACATAGAAGCAACTTGTGAATCAAGAAAGTCAACCTGATAAGTTAAACTCTCTAGTTTACAGTTGAGTTCGTTGTTCATGACGTTTATCTTGTCGTCAAGAGAGGTTATCTTCTCATTCACTTCCCGTGCACTCTTGCTTTGCCCATCTAAAATATGCTGCATCATGAGCTCAAGTCTATTCTCTTGAAGTGGTGGTGCTTGATGTTCTCTACTCTGATTGGGTCCTTGGTCCTCGACAAAGTTGACATACGCACGTGGGTAAGGAACCTTGGGTGCGTAAACTCTCTCTGGAGAAATTTCTGAAGATTTGGCATGAGCATCCTGGCGAGCAGGTGCTCGCTCCAAATCGAGCAGGTGCTCGGTTACGTGCTCCTTACCTTTTCTGTGGGTGCTAGGGATTCCACTAGTGATTTCTACAGCATTGGCATACCCATTCTTAGGATTCATCTCCCCTTTCCTTGGAAGGTTTCCAGTTGCTCTCTTAGTCGCCTCAGCAGTTTAAGCAACTTGTGTATCCAATTTCTTCACATGCGCGGTAACAGCCTCGTACTTTGCATTCAGATCATCGTACATGTAATCCACCTTGCCATTAATCTCAGTGGACGCCTTCTGTTGGTTACCAATCAGTTGCAGCATGAGACTCTTCAACTCATCCTGAGATGTAGGCGCGAAAGTAGCTTGTTGTGGCGCAGCGAATTGTTGTTGGCTCACTCCTTGGAAACGATTCTGATTCTGGTTAGGTACGAACTGATTCCCCTGAGTGTTGCTGGAGTAGAACTTCTGAAATCCTTGACCGTGTGAGCTCTGATAATTGGGGTTGAACCCATGGTTTTGGTATCCTTGACCATTCACAAAGTTAACCTCTTGTACTTCGGCGACCTCATAACCTTTAAACTCTTAAGAAATAGGAGCAACCCCATTCTCTTCCACAGATTTTACCGGTCTCTGGTTCTCACGTAAAAGTAGATTCACCTTTGCTGTCAGCTCATCAATCTTCTGAGTGTCCATACTATAGACTTTCCTGGACCTATCGTACTCAGGAGCCTTGTTGCTAGAGCTTGAAGCAAGGTTCTCAATCAGCTCCAAAGCACCATCTCTAGTCTTGGTCATAAAGTTGCCATTACTCGCAGCATTTAGGGCATTCCGATAATCCCATTCGACTCCATCGTAGAATATTCCAAGAAACTGCTCATCTTTGAAACCGTGATGAGGACATTCCCTACGGTATTCCTTGAGTCTTTCCCAAGCTTCACATAAAGCTTCTCCAGAATGTTGCTGAAAAGACGAGATCTTGTTCCTCAAAGACGTTGTCTTGGACTTGGTGTAGAAATGGTCCAAGAACGCATCTCTAACCTCATCCCAAGTCTTCAAGGAACCAGCAGGTAAAGACTTCAACCACCTAGAAGCCTTGTCCGAGAGTGAGAATGGAAACAACTTACACTTCAGAAACTCACTCGGCACTCCATTAGACCCCGTAGTGCTGCAAATTTCCTCGAAATTCTCGATGTGATCCATCGGTATCTCAGCCGGTAATCCATGGAACAAGTGCTGTTTCACCAAAGAGATCATCTGAGGCTTGATCTCATAATCCTGCCTCTGAATAGTTGGGATTACAATGGCTGAACGGTTCTGATAGAAAGCATGGGGATTATCCGTATCCCCTATACCCGGCTGAGCTTGCGGCTGATGTTGTTGTAACTGGGCAATCTGATCTCTCAACAAATGTAGCTGAACATTCATTTCCTGATCGGCCATAATTTCTGTGCGAGCAGGTGCTCGTTTGGTTTGAGCAGGTGCTCGGCGGCGATTCTGACGTTTGAGACAAGCTAACTCTTCGTTCGTATGACTGACTAAATCTTCGTTCAGATTTCTCCTCGTTCTTCTACTGGTCATACACCTGAGACATAACAAAAACAAAAACAAAAAACAAAATTAGCAAAATTCTTAGACTATAAATAAAACCAAAAATCAAAGGTAAAGCTATTGGTCCCCGGCAACGGCGCCAAAAACTTGATGTCTCGAGTTTTAACCCAAAATAAACTGCAAGTGTACAGACAAGAGCAGTAGTATAAGAGGTATCGAATCCACAGAGACCAAGGTTACACTATGAATTTATAGGTTCTAAAATAAAGCTAAGATAAATTAAATAGTTGGAAATGGTAACGAGCAGGTGCTCAATGCAATAGAGCAGGTGCTTGGAATAAAAATCGGATTAAAAACAGATGATAAAAGCACTAAGCCGAGATGATTCTCCGGTGATTTCGGATACTTAGGTTGAGCATCTATTCAGGGTTTAATTGAACACGGTTCTAGAACTCAAACATGAATGTAATATTGCCCCGCTTTCGGCGGCGTATCAATATCTTTGTCTACAACCTAAATACCTAAACTTCCGAGTGGATTTAGTAATGAAGTAAACAAGCCTTAATGCAATGGTTCGATATGTTCACACTTGATGGCAACGATCAATGGCGTTTTGGTTACCACCGAATGCTCATCAATGGTAATTCTAGCAACCTATATCATTTTCGGTGAATAGATTAAACCTAGAGATCATAGACTAAGTGATTAATTTAGCCTAAGCGTTAAGACTTCCTAGAGATGAAGACATAAGATTACCCTATTTGGCTCAACCATCTAAGATCCTAAATCACCATTGAAATCACCCCAACTTAGTTATGAAACTACTCGGACATGGTCAAATCAAATGCAACAATCAATAGACAAGAATTCATAATGGAAAATGGAAAATGAAAAGGGGTTTAGAATTCTTCTCTAGTAAGGAATTGTTGTGGAATGATTCGGAATGTAATGATTTTCTCCAAGGCAGAGACTTGACAATTAAGCAACGATGGAACCAAACAAACGTTTCAATAGAATAATCAAAAATTCCAAAGTCAACAATATCAAGCTTTCTGAAAGAGAGCAGTACGTAGCCAAAGGAAGAAGATAAAGAAATAATAAAATAAGAACAGAGAGGTTTTTCAAGTGTAGAAGAAAAAGTAATAGAATAGAATTGAAAATCAAATCAAAGTCTCCTTATTTTTGCTCGGCCAAATCCTCCTTTAATTTCCCAGCGTGATCTCCTCCAATCTAGTCAACATCTTCCTTAATTTGCACCAAGTCTTGATCTCTCATTAAGGGGAGGATCAAATCTTCTTAAAAATGGTAAGTCAACATCATCTAAGGGGAGTAACTTTAGGAGATACTTCTGAGCTATCAAGGGGAGAATCTGGCTAGTGGGGCCCTATCAAGGCCGGTTGCTTCAAGGAATAAATGCTTCTCGGATTCGGGTCTGTGTAAAAGGGGCGAGCAGGTGCTCGCACAGACCGAGCAGGTGCTCGGTCGGGTGAAAAGTCTTCTTTTTGCTCCAATTCTTCTCCTTTCCCTCAAAGAGCTCCAGCAGCTCCAAATCATGCTCCAAAGCATCCTATAACCTGCAAAGATACCAAAAAGAACCAAATAGACTCGAAAAGCAACAATAAACCTTAAGTAAATTAGGCTAAAATTCTAATATATCAGACTCTTGAAAACCAAATATACAAGAAAACTACCTCTTTTAGTAGAAAAAGCTTATTAAATAGTATAGAAAATATATAAAAATGGATAGTATAAGTGATAAAATATGAGGTATATCAACTCCCCCATACTTAACCTAAGCTTGTCCTTAAGCAAACAAATGGCTAAAGAAGGAAAGATGATTCGAAAACACGGGAACTCACATATTTTTTGGATCTTGTCTCGATCTCTAAACTTGTAATCCACGTAAAGACAAGATGAGTTCATGGACACTTGTCATCGTATCCCATCATGAATTCAAAAGTATGTCCTAAATTGTTATCTCTGCAAAATCTCAACTTCAAATCAATCGACTCTTTTACTCTCTTATATTCGTAAAAATCTCTGATCAAAGATATTATCAAGGAATACAGCTAGGTATTAGGAAAAGCTGATTTTAGTGGTGAGGCTAAAAGTGTTTAGGGTTACCAAAAGCTCCGGGTGCGAGACATTATGCAAAATTGCAAGAGAGAATGAATCTATTGAAGTCCACAATTTCCTAATCACTTTCTTGACGCCTTTCTCCCCCAGACTTATATTTTTCTTTGGGAATTGCTGTAAAACTCTTGAACTCATCCCTCATTTGTATCATGACATTCCTTGGGTGTTCTTTGGTCAAGAGACTCTTGAGAATCATTTTCCTTTCCAATTATGTTATATAAATCGAAGTTTTTTTTTTTTTTTTATTATTATTCCAAAGAGGAAAAATGATCTCATAATTATGAGTCAAGTATAGGCACGAAATTGTTACCATGATTTAAGCATCCAAGGAACGGCCAATTTCTTCAAAATTTGTTGTTGTACTCCTTCCTTCTAATGTTGATCATCGCATTTCTAGTGATTGAAAAATTGCGTCGATCCTATCCTCTCTGACGTTTTTACACATATCTGCATAGAGGCCATAACAAAAGTGCATGAGATCTGAAAGAAAGGTTTAGAGTAAAGGTAAGGTACCAACTAAAAGTGAGCTAGCCATTCATGACGATAGAGAGTGGTAAAAAAGAGGATAAGATGTCATGAATGTGATTTGTTTCCTTGATCTAATATCTTTGACAAGAAATAGTCAAAAATCATATAAGTAATCCAAAATCAGAGTCAAAATCATATCCAACAAATTGGTGCAAGTAGAAATTTCTTTAGAGAAATTCGGTTACGAGGTTTCTGAATCAATTTTCCGGAACAAAACTGCAACAATGGTTACTTGGTTTTTGAAATCAAAACGTTTTTGTTTCTACAAAGTGTCATCATTCCCAACTTATTTTGACTCAATAAAACGAGTTTTTGAAAAAAAAAGTTTTGAAAATCTTTTTGGAAACATATATATCCAACACGAACAAATGTGTTAGTAACAATCACCCCCAAACTTAAATTACACCGTCCCGGTGTAAATCAAATCAATTTAACCAGGTTGGTTTGGTATGGTTTAGCTAACCAAGTCGGTTCAGTGTGGTTTAACTAACCAGGCCGGTTCGGTTTGATTCATCCAACCCTATCATTGCTTCAAGCCTAGTCTAATCATCGTAGAGATCTGAGTTGGTTACTTGTGTGTTTGGGTTTTAGCTCAATGCATGCTGAGCCTGCGGTAGCTCCAACCAATGCAAGCCATTCCACGACATGAGCTTCATGAATAATAAGGTGAGGAACAAATTCTATAATCCCTTGGGCTTTTCTTTGCAAGTTGAGTATGAGACTTGTTTAGGCTAGTTCTAGAATGTGGAATGATATTGCTAGAGCTTGGCTCCTAGGGCGGTTGTGTGATGCATATAGAAATGCTAGGTTGCTTGGTATCTTGGTTGATTTGGTTGTCATGTCATACCAGTTTGGTTGATGGTCGACATGTGGAATATATTGAGGTCTTGGATCCTCTCGCTTATGGAATATCGTGGTATAGTGATCCCTAGGGTTATCTATTGAGGTGTTAGATCCTCGAACATTTATATATATATATATATATATATATATATATATATATATATATATATATAAATGTGTGGTAATTATGCGGGTTGCACTAAAGGAGGCGTAATTGGAGGTGTGATTTGGTTAGGACCTAGATGTGGCAATTATTATTCTGTATAATAGTTATGGGCTTTATTTCTTTATATGTTTTACTTGTTGTTATGATCTCTATGGATTGTGTGGCATTAGCCCACCCTCACTGAGTAATTCTCCTCCGAATTACTCACCCTCTCTTCTATTTGTCTTCCAGATATAAGTGATATGTATTGATGAATCAAGTGAGATTAGATTAGTCACTGCGGATAAATACTCCGGATCAGTGATTTTAAATCTGTCGTCTTCAAAGATATAATCGAATTTAAATTCCGTTGATTATAGGTTTTGTCAAACATGTTTACAACTATTTCCCGAGTTTCATTCACCCGTTATATCGATTAGGTCTTGTTAACAAACTGATCATTCAAATAAAATGACGTTAAAAATTAGAAAAAGAAAACACACATTTTTGATTTTTTTTTAATATGTAATGGAATTTGTTAGCTAGTACAAAGGTAGTGTCGTGCTCTTGTCTAAGGGAATCACCAAATCCTACACTAAATCTCATTTTGGTGTAAAATCTTCTCCAACCCAACACCATTTTGGTGTAAAACTTTTTTATTTATAAATTAGTCATTGAAATTATAAATAATTTCAAATTTAATGAGAGACATATATATATATATATATATATATATATATATATATATATATGACCATGTTCTAAATATCGGCCGAGTTGTCTATTAATCGGCAGCATAATCGTTTTTGGGCCCTCTCTGATGCGATTTTGGTATAATCGGGCCCATTAATCAGTGAAACAAAAAACGTTGACTTTTTTCAATAAAGCGTTGACTTATCCGATTAAAATAATTCATCGTCAAATATCTATTTTTTCTGAATAAAAATTTCAATAACAAATATCATTCTCTATCGTTAAAATCAAAGTAAAAAAACCCTAAGCTACTTTACTCTTCTTCTCTGCCACACGAAGGAGATAGCATAACCTCTTCTTTCACAAATTCTTTCTAAACTTAAATCAATTGGATTTCAGTTCAACCTTCTTCGACAGTTTCGTAGCTATTTCCTTCGATTGCGAACCGTAGGTAATTATCACATATCTCTAAATCATTCGGTAATGCTTTGTCTTGTTGTTATAGAGGCAGAAATAGTGTTTCAATTTTCTATGGGGGTTTAGAATTTATATTTACCTTACAGCCATACACTAATGTGTGTTCATCATAATTGTATTTCTATCATCATAAAAGTTAAATCATTAGAAGTGTATTTCTCCTATTTACTCTGGCTTTTTTTTAATATCAATTTCAGGTTCCAATGGATCCTCCACCGATAGTTACAAATCTGAAACGAAACTCTTCTTATGTAAGATGGGATTATGGAGTGTTGTTTGATTCAAAGAATCCAGATAAGTTGAAATGCAAATTGTGTGGGAAAGAAATGTCTGGTGGGGTTTTTAGAATTAAGGAACATATTGCTCACCAAAAAGGGAATGTTTCGTCTTGTCCACAGTCAACCAAAGAGGATCGAGATAAGTGTAAGAATGCTCTTATGTGAGTAAAGAATCAGAAAACGATGAAGAAAAAAATGAGAAAGCTATTAGATCAAAGGTTAATATAGATAGTTCTCTTTTAGATGATGAACTGCCAAAAGAACACAAAACTCCTCACTTCCAAGGTCCTATGGATAAGTTTTCAAGCTGCATTAACCCTGAAGCTACTTTGGCTGGACAAAAAAGGCAACAAAATATCCATGATGCGATTTCTAAAGAGAAGACACATAAAGTTCGCCAGTATTTAGCTAGCTGGATGTATCAGTCTAGTATTCCCTTCAATGCGATTAATAGTGAACCTTTCTTGCTATTTTGTGAAGCATTAGGATAATTTGGACCTGGTTGGGTTCCTCCTAGTCAATATCAGTTGAGAGAACCCTTGTTAAATGAAGAGTATGCGAAAACAAAAGAAAAGTTAAAAGGTCTAGAAGTAGAATGTGAAGAACAAGGTTACTCTGTAATGACAGATGCATGGACTGATATGAAAAGGAGAAGTATAATGAATTTGTGTGTTGATTCTAGAGGAGGTACATGTTTTCTTTCCTCACAAGATACTTCTAAAGATTCTCACACTGGTGAATATATCTTTAAGTACATAGATAAGTGCATTGAAGATATTGGCGCTGGAAAAGGTGTACAAGTAGTGACTGACTATAGGAGTTGTAACTCACATAATTGAATTTGTAAGGGTTGTCGAGGAAATGCGAGATTTCCGAGTTGATCACTATACAGAAAAATGTAGACACTTGCGTTTGCTGTTAAGAAAACCTTTATTAATCTTTTTCTCTGAAAAGTTTTGATTCCCTTTCTAGTTGAATACAATAAGCAATTTATAGCTTTTTAGACTAGGGCTAATAATACATTTGGGTCATGCCCATTAAGCATTTAAATGACTTTTGGCCCATATTATTATTAAGCCCATTTTAATTATGGATTTAATAATATTATGGGCTTATCTTGAATTGGGCTTCTACAAGCCCGATTATGATTTCTTCAAGCCTTTTGGTAGAATCGTTCTCGTTGTTACATCGATCTCTTAGGGGAGAAATCTGACCCCTACAGTTAGCCCTCCAGCTTGGTAGTATCAAGCTAGATGATGCCAAGGTACAAGTTGTTGAAGTTTGAGATCGATTCGATGGACCAGGAAGCAGCCAGGCGTTGACGTCTTATCAGCGATTCCTAGAAGTTGCAGTAATTATATGTTGAGTTGATGATATCGTGTTGTCCTGGACCTACTTGCGTTGTTGAAAATGAGGTTAATAGACTGAAAAGGCTATTAGGCTCATTTAATTGGACTTTAAAGCTCGTTAGGAAATCCTTTTGGTATAAATAGGCCTCCCTAAACAGTCTATTTTTTCACTAAGTAGGCTTTTCTGCAGTAAAAAAGGTAAAAAATTTCGAAATCTTTTTTTTGTCTTGTAGTGCAATTAGGGTTTCTACAGATTTTTTTTTGTCCTTTTGTGCCTCCTTGCTTCCGGTCTACCATCACCGTCGGACTCGTCGGAGCTTCGCCAGAATCGAAAGAACCACCGTAGATCTTCACGCCGTCATCGTTTACCGTCGCAGAAGCTCATCGCCGTGTTCACAATTATTTGCCTTCACCGCCACACTCGATCGCCATCGTCATTAATAGGTCGTGAGGAGCTTCACCGAATCTGCACCATCGTCATCGTCGTGATTTGTAGCTGCTACAAATGGACCCTCGTCCGGCCACGAATCAGACAAAGGACAAGCGTCACCGGATCTCTGTCGTCGTCATCGTTGTGACTAGTCTTCATCGCCGCTACAAAAGCTTTGCATCACCACCGCTGCAGCTCCACATTGCCACTGCCGTCACCGCCATGACTCGTCACCAGAGGAGGAGGAGCTCATCGTGGATCATGGCAGCTACAAACGGATCCTCGATCCGGCCATGATCCAGAGGGAGGGGGAGTTGCATCGCGATTACGGCGGCTCTGCTCTATAATCGGATCTTCTGAGATGTTAGGCGGTGCTCCTGCAGATCGGACGGAGCTCGGAAGATGGAGCTAATGCGGGTCATCTTGACGGGGATGCTGGAGCTAGAGACTTGCGGTGAGGCTTCGCCGACAATCAGAGCTCTGGTGGACAAAAAACTTCAGATCTGCGGTGAGACACTTTTTTGGGCGGCGAAAGACACGATTTTGAGGAGAAATGCTATTTTGAGCGGCGGCGATCTGCATCATAATCACGTCTGGAAAAACCCTAATTTTCGTTCAACATTAGTCTCTGGTCAACGGTCAACAGTCAACTGCTCAATAGAAGTCAACAAGTCAACAACTTCGGTCTAATTTTGGATTTTGAGTTTTGACTCGGATTTCGGCCTTTTATTGCAATAAAGGAATATTTCGGCACAAATGTCTTACAGCGATGATGGCAGTTCAAGAGATACGGTCTTCCAGAATGCTCTAGAAGTGTTTGACGGTACCGAAGTGAGGAATTCTTCCCAGGCTACTAAATAAGTCCAGACGCGTAGAGGACTAGAGTCTTCTAAGTCGACTTCAATGTCTTTAACAGACATTCTTGCGCTTTCCAATGCTTCTAAAGATGTCGAATTTGCCACATTTTCCCCTGACAATCGGGTTGATCATCCTCTAGAAGGTTTTTTCACGGTGCACGAAGCCTATTTTTGGACTTGCTTTTTGTGGTTTCCGATTCCTCACATGATTCTCGAATATCTCTGGATGAATCAGCTTGCCATTTTGCAGAAAACGCCTCGAGGGATGCGCTGCTTAGTTGGACTCATAATCCGCAGTTATGATCACGGTAGCGAGCTTAAGGTATATCACTTGATGAATCTTTTGATTATCAAGAAGGTTGGTCGTAAAGATAAACCTCATTACACCATTGACGGCAAAGTTGACCTTCACGTCATCAAAGACTTTCCTCCTCTAGAACGCTCCTGGGAAAAAAAATCCTTCTTTGTGAGAATAAATAGCGATTCAGTCAGAGATAATAACTGTAGACTTCAGAGGAGATGGGGTCACTGTGGTAGCTGACTTAGTCGCATTTCTTCTCGTTTTCCGCTCTATGTTTATTTTTAGTTTTAGTGATATTCCCATATTTCTTTGTAAGTTAGTTGGATTCTAACTCTTTCGTTCTGGCTTATTGTTTTGCAATTTATAGCAGTGCTGACAAGATTTCGATAGACTTGTTTGATCTTCACGCCGATTTTATCGTTGGGAAGTGCAGTTGGACGAAAAATTTCACTGTGCGCCGCGTTCGAGAGGCACTTGTTCGTCGTTTTGGAGTGCACTTGCTACCTTCTTCACTAGAAATGTCGAGTAACAGGAAGAAATTATCTGCGCATGAGAAGAGAGCTACCGAGACCGGAGTTAGTACCAGTGCGAGGTTTTCGCAAGGAGCTAGACCTAATGCCGCACCCAAGTCGTGTCGTCCCGAGCTTGAGCACAATGTTGTTGTCTACACTAATCTTCGTTATGGGTCCCCACCAAGGCGCCGCGACAATGCTAGAAATAGGGACGATGCTTCAGATGTAGGTCGCAAGCGTCCCAGAGAAGATTATGAGAATGACACCGATTTGGGGAAGTTATTTAGCAGCAGTAGGATGGCGGCGGCTGACATATCGAAGATTGTCTTCCCAGGGACTGAGTTCTCTCCTCCAAAAAATATATCGCGGAGAGACATTTACGCGAGAGCGGCCCTCCATGGCATGACGGTATGAACTTTTGTTGAATTTTGCGGCATTACATCTTTCGCTTTGGATTTGCTGACTTATCACTTTTTTAGCATCTTTTTGCTTCAGTCAACGCACCAAGGACTAAGAGGCGAATGCCCTTTATCAAAATCTTTACTTTGCTACCGATCAAAATATATGCGATAATCATAAAAAGCGAAGGCGTGAGGCGGAGGAGCGAGTCGCTGTCTTGGAAGCTGTTGTGAAGAAGACTGAGGATAAGTGTCGCAAGATAGATGACACGTTTACGCTGTCAGAATTGGAGAGAAAACGCTTGCAACAAGAAGTCTCTGATCTGACTGCTCGTCTTGATGCTGCGACCAAGCTTCAAGATACAACCGTTCAGCAATTTGTTGATCGGGCGAAGCGCGAGCTGATAGCAGAGTACAAGTCGAGGATAGGGCGAGCAAAAGAGAAGCTTAAGGTGCTCAACGACAAACCTTGGACTGATATCATAGATCTTACCTAAGTTAAGAGCAACATTGAGTTTTTGGGGCTGCTTCAGAGTGACAAGGCGCCTGACCTTAGCGAGGAGTTTGTTGAACTTAGAAAATAAGAGGAAGGCTTATCGCAGGCAGAGGGGATTTTTGAAAAGCATATGCGCGAACTTGAGGAGATCCTTAAGACTCCAAGATCTGGTGGAGGGGCTCCTGTTGCAGTGGATCCTATTCGTGAGGTGATTCATCCAGCTTCGAGTTCCTCCAGTTCGTTTGGTGATGAGGCAACGTCAGATTCTAAGACAGAGGTTGAAACTGGTCAAGTTTAGGAGACTATTGTCGGAGCTTGAGACGATACTGCCTTAGTTTATTTTTGGTTTTTGGCTTTCAGTATTTTTCTTCAATTTGGGTGGTGTTTCCTTTTTCGCACTTTGCTTTGCTTTGTTGTGAACCTTGATTTATTCATAATGATATGATACGCAGTTTTACTTCTCGCCACAGTTTGCAGAAATGTTGTTTTTAACTTTCCTGTTCTGGCAATAAGTATTTTTCTATGTTAAAGCCAACGTTCTAGACTATTGGAATTTGTATAAACACTTGGGTTTACGGGCACATTTTATACTAACATATCCGCTCCACTTAAGCGATCATTCTCTAGTGAGCAGACCAACGCTTTGTAAGTTGGGTTTCTCAAAGGATCATTTGGGTTTACCGACACGCTTTCCTCCAGCGTATCCGCTCCTATAATGAACATGATGTATTTCTATAGCGCGCTGTGCGATCTTGCTAAGGATGTAAAAGTCAGATATGGTTTTTGCAAAGTAGACCGTCGATGTGGCCAACAACGAGGTGTTATGTTTGTTTCTGATAAGACTTACGATATCCGCAAAGGATATAAACAAAGATTGTTTGCAAAGATGTTTGTTTCTGTTAAGATAGTATTATAAGCGAAACTGTTTAGCTAAGTTTATTTTGTTTGATTTTTTCTTGCAGAAAAACCAAGTGAGAGGGGTGGGAGTACATGAGTATACGTACCCTGCTCCCCCCCCCTTTAAATGGGGGGGGGGGGGGGGGAGGGGCAGCTGAACCCATCCAAAGATGAGCTGTCTATGTACCCTTTGCAGGGATCAAGCCCCCTCGTAGTTCAAGTGAAATACTTAGTGATAGTATTTCTCCAAGTGAGTTGCGTTCCAGGATCTGGGAATGGGAGTGCCCTCCATGGTGGCTATTTTCTAGACGCCATTTCTAACTACCTTAGTAACTTTGTAAGGTCCTTCCCAGGTTGTGCCGAGTTTACCAGCGTTGCGTTCAGCCGTGTTTTGGAAGACTTCTTGCAGGACTAAGTATCCTTCGTAAAAACATCGGATGCGCACCTTAGAATTGTAGTACTTAGCCGCTGAGTGCTAGTAGTTGGTTATCCAAGTCAATGCTTTGTCGTGGTGCTCGTTGACTAGGTACAACTTATCGAGTAAGAGGAGACGGTTGACTTCTTCTTCCTGCGATAGTAGCCTACGTCGTACTCCTAGAAATTGTACTTTGACCGGAATAACGTACTCTGTTCCGTAAACAAGAGCAAATAGGGTTTCTCCGGTGACTTCTTTCGGTGTAGTGCGATAAAGCCAGATGACACCATCTAGCTCGTCGGCCTAGTGACCCTTCTTTTCTTTGAGGCGCTTGTTGAGACTAGCAATCAATGTTTTGTTGGTTGATTCTCCCAGGCCATTACCCTGTGGACGCCGCAGAGTAGACTTGTTAAGGCGTATCTTCCATTTTTCACAGAATCCTTCGAAATATCCTGATATAAACTGGGATCCGTTGTCTGTGATGATCTCATAAAGGACACCATGTCTGCAGATGATGTTATTCAATACAAATTGCTCCAGTTGCGCGTCTTTTATAGAGATGAAAGCTTCTGCTTCAACCTACTTTGAGAAGTAGTTTGTGAGCACAAGCAGCCATCGTCACTGTCTTGAAGGGTGCAGAGGGCCAACAATGTCCATACCCAATCTCACGAATGGGTAAGGAGAGGTGATCGAAGAGAGCATCTTCGTTGGCTGATAGATCTTGGGGGTATGGCGTTGATACTTATCACACTTGGTTGAAAACTTCATGCAATCTTTGATCATTGTCGGCCAGTAATACCCGTGGCGCTTGATCTTCAGTGATAGTGCTCATCCTCCAGAGTGATTGCCGGAAGAGCAGCTATGAACTTCCTGCATGATTTTGCGAGCTTCTTTTTCTTTGACGCAGATTAATAGTGGTCCTGACAGGCTCCACTTGAATACGTTACCATCTAACAGAATATACCTGGCAGTTTGGGCTCTCAGCTTGCGAGCCGCCCATTTATCAGTAGGTTTTGTGCCGTCGTCAATGTATCTGTGAATGTTCTCAAGCCAACGAATATCGCAACCATATTCTGATTTTAGGTGAATCTTCCTCCATTGTAGTTTCTTCATTTGCCTCGGAGCGATTAGTTTTGGCATCGACTTTGTCTGGCAGGGAATGAGAATCTTCAATGATGGCAACCACCTCCTGGTTGATTTAAGGCAAAGTTAAAGGACTGTTCGGTCCAACTTTGCTGGGGTCGATTGACTCATTTTCTACATTCACCTCGCAATCCGGTTCTCATTGTTTGTCAAATAGAGGCTCGCTCCTTTCAACTTCGATCTCTAGAGAATTTTTAGCTTCTTCTTGGACTTCTGTATCAGCGACAGTTTCTTCAGAAGCCGTTGCAGTGGCTTTGGCCTTGGCTTTCTTGGCTGCTTGAGATCGAGTCAAGATGTTAACTACTTCTAGAATATGGATACTTGGATACTCAACAAACTCCACTGGGATGATTCGCATTAATTCATGGCCGGAGGTTGAAGCGAGGACTGCGAGGGCATCAGCAAGAGTATTATCTCCTCAGGGAATTGGAGTAAGTGTGAATTCTTTAAACTACGCGGCCAATTCTTGTACAACTTTAAGGTATGCTTCCATGCGCTCGTTATTCGTAATGTATTCTCCGATGCATTGATTTGCAACCAACTGGGAGTTACAAAATGCGTGAATGTGACTGAGTTTATGTGTGTGGGCAAGTCTCATGCCTGCTATAAGGGCTTTGTAATATGCTTTGTTGTTAGATGCACGGAAGCCGAGGCAGAATGACTGCTCTAGTATCGAATCCTGACTCCTGAGCCAGTTTTAGATGATGATCCATCAACATGAAGTTGCAAGACTAGGCTCAGATTCTCTTTTGTAACAGCGTCCTCCGGAAGTTCGATTAGAAACTCAGCTAGAACTAATGACTTTGCGAATTGTTCGCCCGCGGTATTCAATGTCATACTCGCTTAATTCGATTGCCCACTTAGCCAATCATCCAGAATGACTTGGGGACTGACTTGGGTTGTGCAAGACAGAGCATAAAGGAAGGTGCTGAGGACCACGATTGAATGCGACTGAAAATATGACCTCAGTTTTCTTGCAGACATGATGACTGACTGTCTCGATGTCGGTTAGAGATTTGTTGACATAAAAGATTGGCTTCTGCTCACCTCTTTCTTCGCGAATTAGCACTCCACTAACTGCAGTATCTGAAACTACAGTGTAGAGAAACAAAGGTTCTCCTTCTACTGGCTTTGCGAGCACTGGCGGACTTGCTAAGTAAATTTTCAGCTGCTGGAATGCCTCTTCACACTTCTTTGTCCGTTCAACCTTTTTGTTCCCGCAAAGAGTATTGTAGAAGGGTAGGCACTTATCTGTGGATCACAAAATGAACCAAATTAAGGCAGCTACTCGTCCAGTGAGCCGTTGTACTTCTCTTTGCATTTTTGGTGAAGTCATCTGGATAAGGGCGTCGATCTGTTTTGGGTTTGCTTCAATGCCTCGGTGAGTCAATAAGTAGCCTAGGAATTCACCAGATATGACTATAAATTTACACTTTGTCGGATTCAGCTTCATATTGTGTAGATTCAGTTGCTTGAGACATTCTTCCAGGTGTGCTACGTGATCATTTTCTTCAAGCGACTTGACAAGCATGTCGTCTATGTAAACTTCCATAGTGTTCCCGAGTTATTCTGCGAACATCTTGTTTACAAGTCTTTGGTACGTTGCTCCAGCATTTTTGAGGCCAAAAGGCATCACCTTGTAGCAATAGATCTCGCGATCTGTGATGAATGTTGTTTCCTCTCGGTCCTCTGGGTGCATCCTTATCTGATTATATCCAGAGAAAGCATCCATAAATGTTAGCAGCTTGTTACCTACTATAGCTTCCACCAGTCGGTCAATGAGGGGAAGTGGAAAGCTGTCTTTCTGACAAACTTTGTTGATGTCTGTAAAATCTACGCATACTCTCCATTTTCTGTTCTTCTTCTTTACAACAACAAGATTACCTAGCCAGTCAGGATACTTCACCTCAGTGATTGATCCAACTCACATGAGCTTCTCCACCTCGTCGTTCACTGCTTTTGCTTTTTCTAACCCAAGTTTGCATCTCTTCTGCTTAACAGGTTTAAAAATTGGGTCAACATTCAACTCGTGGCAGGTCACGTTTATATCGATTCCTGGCATATCTTCTGCTGCCCAGGCAAAAGTGTTGATGTTTTTTTTCAGAAATGAGACAAGGTCATCCTTGATTTTTTTGTCAGGCTTAGCGCCGATTTCTACACATCTCTCTTGGTGGTTGTCGTCTATGCAGACTGAGGTAACGGGATCGGAGGTGGGCTGGGTTTCTCTAGGCGATCCTCGTTAAGCTGTAGTTGCTATAAAAGTTTAGAGGGCTCTTTAACCGGCTCTTGATCCATCTTCATCTTCTTAAGCTGTGTCTTGGCACTAGGTTCTGTGACCGGATTACGGAGCTTATACTCGACGAGGAAACAGTTCCAGGACTCTCTCTGACATCCCCAGATAATCTTCACCCCGCTTGAGGTTGGGAACTTAAGACAGAAGTGATAGGTAGATGGCACAGCGCACATTGGGTTGATCCAAGGAATGCTTAAGATCGCGTTGTAGATGACAGGGTGATCGGCAACTGAAAATTCTATAATTTTCGTAATTCCAGCAGCTTCGACGGGAAGTTTTATGGTCCCCATTGTTAAAGTCGTTTTAGAGAAACCGGTAACAGGCCTCGGTCCTTCAAGAGTAGCGAGGTCAACATCCATCCTTAGGAGCGTTTCGCGAAAAATGACGTCCAATGAGCTTCCTGTATCGATGATGATGTGCGACATGTTGCAGTCGTTTACAATGAGCTTGAGTACCAGGGGTCATTATGGTGGCGGTCAATACCCGCTGTCTCTGCTTCTTCGAGAGAGATTATGTCATTTGGTAACTTAAACGGCTCGGATAGATTCTTGCTAACTTCAGCTCTCTATTAGTAGACTTTGATGGAAGCTACAATATCTGAGCAATAGCGAGATCTTCCCATGATCATTAGTACATCTCAACGAGCTTCGCCTACTGCTGACTCGTCATTTCTCCTTCTTGGTGACGGTTGCTCGCCTTGCGCATATTGCTGCTCGTTGGTTTTCATCGCGAAATCCTTGATTTCGATTTTGCCTTTAAGCTTCCCAGCGGCTAGTGCGACAGCGAGTTTTGAACCAAAAATGCGGTACTTCGCCGTTGAGTGCCCAAAGGATTTGTGATGTTCACAGTATGCCTCTTCGTCGAAGCTGCTCTGTTCTCTTGTCCACGTGTTTGACCAGCTACCGCAGCCTCGACCACGGCCTCGTCCTCTATTATAACCTTGGGATTATACTTGGTAATTGTGAGTGCCCTTGGATTCTTAATGCACGAATCGTGATCCCCGGTTACTCTTCTTAGCTTGCGGCTGAACCTGAGTAGGTGGAAGGTGAGGTGTAGACTTTATTTTCCCTTGAGCTTGGCCGAAAATACTCTTTTCATCTTCGATTGTCGCGAAGTCAATTGCTCGATGCAAAGCGTCTTGAATTGTCACGGGTTTGTTCAAGATCATCTCTCTCTAAAACTCAGAGTCATGCCATAATGACTTCTTGAGCACCTCGAGCGCATTTTTGTTATTTATACCTTCCACTTTAGATAGCACTATTTTGAAGCGATCCATGAAGCTTCTAAAAGTTTCATTTTTACCTTGCTGCAGACAACTGTTTGAAGTTACCAATTGAGTTCCTCTCCAGCTTGGAAAACCATTGAAGAGTTGCTCCCTTAAGATGCTCCATGAAGAGAAGACAACGCCCAACATCTTCTTCGTCTTCCTTGAAGTTAATTCGTCCTAGCGCAATCGTGAATGCCGTTAAGTGTTCCGATGGATATGTCTTGCCTTCGTAGAACGGTACATTGAGTCGTCCCGGATCAGAGAATTTGACTCGCCTGATGTGATTCGTGAAAGGGGTGTTCTGGACCTCCTCGAGTACCCAATCGAGCTCTGGCGCCTTGCTGACTACTTTGTGTAGCTCAGATCAAACGTTCCTCATGTCAATGCTTGCTTGCTCTATGCTAAGTCACATTTCATCCAACTCAGCCTTCTGAGCCAGAAAAGCTATGTGGCATTCTTCCGCGAGCTCAGATCGCTCTGACCAGATTAGGTCTTCTTTTTCATCTTCAAAGCTTAGCTCTTGCTCTGCGTTGGCGTTGCTTCGCTCAACGTTTATTGTCGCTCTGCCGGCGGCAACGTTCTCTGGATTGCGCACAGCTCTCGGATTCTCCAGGTTGGTTGTCGCGGTTATCGCGACGTTTGGTTGTGTAGTTTCAGCTTTAGCAGTTGTGCCTTGCTCGCCACGCGAAGTTGGCGGAGGAGGTGGCAGACCTTGCCCTCTTGGTGCTCTCACTGGAGTTTCAAAATCCAAGGATGTTGGAATTACTCGCGCCACGGGTCGTCTGAAGATACCCTCTCTTCTGTCGCAAACCCGATCCACTGTTGCGAGGACATGTAATTCCTAAATGATCTTCTCCTGCTCTTCTGTTTTCTTGAGCAGCGTTTCTAACATCGTCTTCATGCCGGTCAAGAACTCATGTTTTTTATGCTGGAGTATCTAGAACAATCGTCGTGTTGTTTGTTGTTTCCCCAATTCCAGTGTTCATGCCTCCTGATCCGCTTTTGGTGTTATTGCGATGCTGCTGATCGGCAATGCGTCTTTGTTCGGTGATGCATAGCTGCTCGGCGACGCGTTGTTCCTCAGCGATGCGTTGCTGCTCGGCGACGCGTTGTTCCTCAGCAATGCGTTGCTGCTCAACGGTGAGTTGCTGATTGTCGTCTCCGGGCATTGTTGCTTATGTAGATTGTACAGTGATTCCTTTGGGTAAGAACGTCTTGCGAGTTCCCCTTAGTCGTCACCAAATTGTAGGAGTTGTAACTCACACAATTGAGTTTGTAAGGGTTATCGAGGAAATGCAAGACTTCCGAGTTGATCACTATGCAGAAAAATGTAGACACTTGCGTTTGCTGTTAAGAAAGCCTTTATTAATCTTTTTTTTGTGAAAAGTTCTGATCCTCTTTCTGGGTGAATACAATGAGTTATTTATAGCTTTTTCGACTAGGGCTAATAATACATTTGGGTCAGGCCCATTAAGCATTTAAATGACTTTTGGCCCATATTATTATTAAGCCCATTTTAATTATGGATTTAATAATATTATGGATTTATCTTGAATTGGGCTTCTACAAGCCCGTTTATGATTTCTTCAAGCCTTTTTGCAGAATCGTTCTCGTCGTTACATCGATCTCTTTGGAGTGAAATCCGACCCCTACACTGACAATGCTACAAACAACGTCGCAGTTGTAAAGTTGCTTAAAATGAAGAGACCAAACATCTTCTGAACAGGTTGTGCTGCTCACACCATCGACTTAATGCTGAAGGGAGTTTCCAAGTTGTCTTGGTTTGCTAAAGTGATCAATCAAGCTAAGGCTCTCACCATATCTATGATGAAAACGTACACAAAGAAGGGGGATATTGTGAGACTAGGAGCAACACGATTTGCAACTTGCTTCTTGACACTACAAAGTTTATACGAGAAGAAAGAACAACTAATTTCCATGTTTGGCAGTGATGAGTGGCATGAATGCAAGCATTCTAAGTGTGTGAAAGGAAAACATTCGTTTGAAACCGTTACGAGCTATGCATTTTGGAATAATGTTACGATGGTTTTAAAGATATTTGATCCTCTTGTAAAGGTTCTAAGGCTTGCAGATGAGGAAAAAAAAACCTTCTTTGGGTTTTATTTATGAAGAGATATTAGAAGCAAAAAAACTCTATCAAAGAAGCTTCTAATCATTTGGAAAAGAATTACCAACCTATCTTTCAGATTATTGAAGAGAAAATGAAAGATAGGTTGGATTCTCCTTTGCTCCTTGTTGCTTACTTGCTAAACCCTTTCTACTTTGACAATGATACTGGTGTTGAATTTGATTTGGAGATCCAAGAAGGCTTTATCAAATGTGTTGAGACTTTTTATCACGGTGATTTCGAGAAGCAAAGTAAAGTCGTCAATCATGAGATTGATGTCTACAAGAGTAGATCTAGCCCTTTTGGAAGCAGCATAGCATTAAAAGGATGTGAACATAATAATGAAACGTTTGATCCAGGTTTGTCTTCTCATTTGAGGTTATATACTTTTTTATCATTCTTATATCTTTATATGAGATACATTACATTTGTTAGATTTCAGGCAATTGGTGGTCATCTTATGGATGTCGTACACCTATTTTGCAAAAGTTAGCAATAAGAATCCTTGCTTTAACATCTAGTTCTTCTAGTTGTGAAAGGAATTGGAATAGTTTTGAAGGGGTTAGTTTAATACTTATGTTTTACATCTTTTCTTGTACAACTTTTTAATGTTTTAGAAAATGACTTATGTCTCTTATCAAATTGTAGATCCACACGAAGCAGAGGAACAAATTAGATGTCAACCGTCTAAATAGGCTAGTGTATGTTCAGTTTAATTCAAGACTTTTTAACAAGCACAAAAAGATCAGAGAGAGAGTAATAGATGTGATCTTAGATGATGGTAATGAAAACACTGTTGAAGAATGGATTGTAGAGCAGCATCAAGAAGAACAAACTTGTGATGGTAGTATCCTGACCCAACGTCTAAGGGTAAGAGAGTTGTATGATGATGATTTTGAATCAGAAGAAGAAGATGAATTTATTCTCGACATGGAATTTGAAACACTTGTGTTCCGTAACACACCAGTGGTATAAGGTTGGTTTTGTAATTTTTTTATTTGTGATTTCACTCATAATTCAAAAGAAAATATTCGACATTGCTTTGGTATATTTCCACCGTCTGTTTCATTGTTGTCTTCTGATTCCTAATCTTTTTTCATAACATATGTTTGCTTTAATTAAGTTTCATTTGCTTTATCATTTGCAGATAACTATCGGGTACTAACAAAACAAAAAATCCAAGACATGGTGATTACTTGATCATCCAAGGAAGAAAAAAAGAAGAATATAGCCTTCAATTTTTTGTGACCTCGCTATTTTGTGTATCCTATGATCAAGATTGTATTAGTTTTTGTGTATCCTATGATTGGAACTTTGGTTTTGTCTTTTGGATATATTTAACATGAATGTCATTTAGACATAAATTATATCAAATTATTATGATGAATTAATCAAACTTATAGCTCTAAATTATATTAAAATTATACATTTATTATGGTATATGAATTTGGAAGAGGATAAAAACACAAAAAGTCTCAAAATTAATCCCTTTAATCTCCGGTTTTCTCATTAATCGCTAGGCCCACTCCGACCGCCCGATTAACGCCTAGCAATTTTTTGAACAGGGATAAATGATGACAATTAAACCCAAATCTAATATGTTTATGATGATTAAACCAAAATTTATTATACATACTTTTATTTTATATGATGTATGATATTTTTCTTTTCATATTTAATGTTAAATTTAATTGATTTTATAATTTATTAAACTAAAAAAAGTCGATAGGTTAATTTGTAAATTTGTGAATAAATTCAGAATATTTTTTTTTTGTGTAGAAAATGGTGTAATACATTGGAATAAAATCCAACACCATTTTAGTGTTACACCATTTTAGTGTAAAATATGGTGTAATACATTGGAGATGGCCTAATATCAAAGATGAAACGCGTTAAATCAAAATATGTGCAAAGTCCAATTGGGCGAAGAAATTGGTTTAAAATTCATCAAAGGTTTTACTTAAAGGTGAAATCACAAACGATAATCAAACCATTTGTCAGCATTCAAGTGCTTTCCGACTGATTTTTCGAAAGTTTTTTGGTGCGCAATGTTTTTGTCAAATGAGAAGTTATTAGATAACTTACCAACATACCGATGAACCAAACATGTTCGGTGTGTTAACATCAAGCAATATGACTTGAATTTAATTTGATCAATGAGTCAAGATTTAACGTAATTTAATTTATATTTACGACAACAATAACAAAACTAAGTCCTTTAAAAAATATAACTAAAGGTATAACCATAAAAAAAAAAGTGCATGAAGCTCTTCGAGTCAAAAGAATGATAAAATGGGTTATGTCGGCCGTCAGGTGGTGGAAACTTAATACAGGTGGTGCATCGCATGGTAACCCGAACCTAGCTACTACATGAGGGGTTTTGCGTGATAGTGATGGTAATTTGTGTGGGTGTTTTGCGTTGAACATTGGGCGGTGTTTAGCACCGCTAGCGGAGCTATGAGGTGTTTATTATGGATTGTATATGGCTTGGGATAAGAGGATCACGCGGTTGGAGTTGGAGGCTGATTCGGAGATGGTGATAGGTTTTCTTAAGACAGGGATGGTGAGATTCACCCGTTGTCATTCCTAATGTGATTGTGCCATGGCTTTCTTTCGAAAGACTGGATAGTCCGAGTTACTCATGTGTATAGGGAGGCTAATCATTTGGCTGATGGATTATCGAACTATGCATTCTCTTTGCAGTTAGGATTTCATACTTTTGCTTCTGTTTCTACAGATGTTGATCAGATTATGAGAGAGGATGTCGCTGGGACTGAGCGCCCACGACAAACTCAAATGTAATTGTTATTTCCTTTATTTCTTAATAAACTACCGAGAATTTTACCCTGGTGATCCACCAAAAAAAAATCAAATATCGGACAAAGATCAATTTATGTGGCTTACACTATTGTTGGTTTGGTAAGCTTAATAACATTCAATCATTCAATATCCTTTAAAGCTTCCACATACTCTACGCCATGATCCATATGCATCGTGAACCAAAATCACTTAATTTAAACTTTCATATAGAAAAAAAAACATTCAGATACGCTTATCATACAATATACATATGTAAACAGGTTGACGTATCATTTAACATAAATATTCGTATATTCTCTAGTGTTATTAATTATGAATTTCTAATAACTAAATATTAACATAGACTAAAAATTGATGTAAGGTAAAAATCGAGCGATAGCTTATTTTTATAATTATTAAAATGGTAAATACTATATTTTTCCACGGTCTACATTGTAATATTTTCCCTTTAAAAGTAGGTCATGATTCTTCTTCCTTTTTTCGATAAAAGGTCACGATTCTTCTTCACCTCCTAATCATATATATGAAAGAAGAGCTAACCCTCTCCATATGAATGTCACATCATCACACAAGAATATGACATATGTCGAAAAGAAATCCAAGAATTACGCCGCCCTCAAATCTTACAACTAGAACTTGTTTTTTCAACATTTCATATTGTATTAAATTGAATCTTCTTCTCTTCATCTTTATTTTCTTCGTGATTTAAGTAAGTTCATATCTCGGTATTTGTACTAAAAAAATCGACTTTATGTGAGAAGGAAAAAGCACCAATGTTCATGTTGTATATCTTTCGATTTGCTAGCGTACTATATTAAATATGTATTCATAATATCATGTACAGAAATATCATCCTATAGGGGTCAGATTCCACCCCACTGAGATCGATGTAACAACAAGAACGATTCTCAAAAAAAATCCAGAAGATATCCTAAACAGGTTTACAAGGGCCCAATTTGTAATTAAGCCCACAATAGAATTATGGGATTTAAAAGCTATTTTATGGCTTAATGGGCCAAACTCAAATTTAGCACTTAGACCAAGAGTTATTTAGCTATATAGAGCTCATTGTATTCACCCAAAAAGGGGATCAAGACTTTTTCAGAGAACAAGATTAACAAAAGCTTTCTTAACAGCAAACACAAGTCTCAACATCTTTCTGCATAGTGATTAACATGGAAGTCTCGGATTTCCTCGACAACCCTTACAAATTTAATTGTGCGAATTACGACTCCTACAATTTGGCGCCGACTAAGGGGACACGTGAGACGTTCATACTCAAGAAACTCACACTGTAAGCTACGCAAGCGAAGATGCGCAGAGACGATAATCAACAACTCACCGCATAGCAGCAACGCATCACTGAGAAAGAACGAGTCACCGAACAGCAACACATCGCTGAAGAACAGCGCGTCACCGAGCAGAAACACATCACTGAGGAATAACGTATCGCTGAACAAAAACGCATCATCGATAATTAGCACCGTAATAACGCATGCGGTGGATCAGGAGGCATAAACACTGGAACTGGAGAAACAACAAACAACACAGCGATTGTTCCAAACACCCGAGTTCCTGACTCGCATGAAGGCAATGCTATAGACGCTGCTCAAGAAGATAGAGGAGTATGAGAAGATCAATCAGGATACACGTCCTTATAACAGTGGATCGGGTCCCCGACAAAGGAGGAGGTATGTTCAGACGACCCGTGGCACGAGTAACTCCAACATCTTTGGATTTCGCAACTCCAGAGAGAGCGCCAAGAGGGCAAGGTCCGCCGCCTTCTCCGCTGATTCCGCGCGGCGAGCAAAGCACAATTGCTCAAGCTTGAACTGCACAACCAAACATCGTGGTAACTGCGGCGACCTGTAGAGCGACAACAAACACAGAGCGAAGCAACACGAACGCAGAGCAAGAGCAAGGCTTCGAAGACGAAAAAGACAACCTAATTTGGTGAGAGTGATCTGAGCTCGAGGAGGAACGCCACATAGCTTTTCTTACTCAGAAGACGAAATTCGCTGAAATGCGACTTAGCATTGAGCAAGTAACCTCTGACATGAGGGATGTTCTATCTGAGCTACATAAAGCAGTCTATAAGGCACCTGAGCTCAATCGGGTACTCGAGGAGGTCCATAATACTCCTTTCACAAATCATATCAAGTGGGTCAGAGTCTCCGATCCAAGACGAATCAAAGTACCATTCTACAAAGGTAAGACTGATCCCTCAGAGCACTTGACTGCCTTCACAATCGCGCTAGAACGAGCTACCTTCAAAGAAGGTGAAGAAGATGTTGGACGTTGTCTCCTCTTCGTCGAGCACCTCAAAGGAGGAGCTCTCCAATGGTTTTCGAAGTTGGAGAAGAATTCCATTGATAACTTCAAACAGTTGTCTACAACATTCCTGAAACACTACGCTATATTCGTCAAACGTGAAACATTGGACGCATATCTCTGGACTCTGCTGCAAGGTCAAAACAAGGCGTTAAGGAGCTTCATCGATCGCTTTAAGACAGTATTATCAAATGTTGAAGGCATCAGCAATAAAAACGCGCTTGTGGCGCTCAAGAAATCTTTGTGGTGCAACACAAATATTTGCGGGGAGATGATCCGGAAAAGGTCCTAAACAGTCCAAGAAGCTCTGCACCGAGCGACTGACTTTGCGATAATCGAGGATGAGAAAAACATCTTCGCCCTAGCTCAAGGAAATACAAAGTCCACACCTCACCCTCCTTCTACTAAGAATTAACAACATTTCGAAGAAGAGTAACAAAGGATCATGATTCATGTACCACAAATCTGAAGGCGCTCACAATTTCCAAATTGAATCCCAAGGTTACATCTGAGGAAGAGGTTGAGGTCACTGTCGCGGTCAAGGTCGCGGTGGATGGTCAAACACATGGACAAGAGATGAGAACAACTACAACGAAGAAGTATACTACGAGTATCATAAATCTGTCGGGCACTCAACAACAAAGTGCCGTACCATTGGCTTACAACTTGCTGCCACGCTAGCCGCAAAAAATCTTAAGGGTAACATTAACATTGAGGACTTTGAGACAGACATCAATGAGCAGCAAAATGTGCAAGGCGAACAACATGCACAAGATGAACAACCTCCACCCAGAAGGCAAAACAACGAGCCAACGGTAGGCGAACCTCATCGCGACATACTTATGATAATAGGAGGATCTTATTACTGCTCAGATACAGTGGCTTCCACCAAAGCATACCAGCAGAGAACCGAAGTCAGCAAAAATCAGGCACAACCGTCCAAGCTGCCGAACGACATAATTTCCTTTGAAGAAGAAGACACAGCTGGTATTGATCGGCCTCACAACGACCCTCTAGTGGTCAAGCTCGTCGTCAATGACTTCAACGTGTCCCGGATCCTCATTGATACAAGGAGCTCTCTAGATGTCATCTTCCGTGAAACACTTAAAAAATGAACATCAGCCTCAACAACCTCGAAGAAAGGCCAACACCAGTGACCGGTTTCTCCGGAACGACCACGATAATGGGAACTATTCAACTTCCTGTCAAAGCTGGCAGGGTGACGAAAACCGTCAAATTTGCTGTAGCAGATCATCTTGCTGTCTACAACATCATCTAAGGGACTCCATGGATAAATTCTATGCGCGTTGTGCCATCCACTTACCACCTCACCCTCAAATTCCCCACCCCAAGCGGCGTAAAGATAATTTGGGGAGACGAGAAAGAATCAAACAAAGCAAACTTATCTGAAATAGTTTCGCTTATAATATCTAAGTCTTAACAAAAGCAGGCTTCTTTCAAAACTATTTACAATGACATCCCCCATGGACAAAAAAGTCTTACCAAAAATAGACATAACACCTCGCTGTTGGCCACAGCGACAGTTTACTTCACAAGCATTATATCTGACTATTACATCATTAGCATGATTAAACAGCGTGCTATACAAATATATAATATTCATTTCAAGGGCGTGTGCGTTAGAGGAAAACGTATGCGTAAACCCAAATATTTATTTCAAAATCGAACTAGCGTAACATTGGTAACTTTGCTAAAAATTATTCACGAGCAGAGTGGACTTACTTACGGTAGCCTGGTCGTAAACCAAAGTGTTTACTCGAAACCCAACATTCTTTAACATTTGTCTCAACGCGAAAAACGTGTTCATTATAGGAGCGGGTGCGTTAGTAGAAAACGCATCTGTAAACCCAAATGTTCATGTCAAAACCCAACTAACATAGAGTTGGTAACTTCTCTGGACGATATTCATTGAAAGTAATGTAGTTGTAAACCGGAGAGTTTATTAAAAAATGAAACTATCTGAAACGTTGCTCTTAAAATAATGAAACATACTCCCAGCTAGAGCAGAATTGTTGATGGCAACGCTTCTGTAAACCAAGGCGACCACCAAAACGAAAAAGTTCATCTCTAGAAACATACTCATGTGATATAAAGAAAAATTGTGTATTATATCATGATACGTTTAACGAAGGTTCAAAACAAAGCGAAAGAAAGCATCAAAAGGGTAAACACCACCCAAGCTGAATAAAACCAAAAACATAAGAAAAAATAACTAAGGCATTGTTCTCTCAAGCACCATCAACGACCTCGAGAACTTCCTTGGATGGAACTTTAGTTGTAGACGTTGATGAATCCTCATCACTAGAAGAACTGGAAGAACTCAAAGTAGACTGAACTACTCTCTCAAATTAAGGGATCAATGTAGTACTTAAGGTTATCGAATCCACAGGGAATCAGAAACACAATATATTTAAATATTTGAATTAAGCTAAGCAGGATGATGTTAATGAAAAGCAAAGTAAATAAAGCAGGCGATTGAAACGGTTGTAAAACAGTTAAAATAAAAGTCAGGCGCAAAGAAATCTCAGGTGAATCAAATTGCAGATAATAAATAAATAATAGGATTATAGAGCGCAATTCCTAAACATGAACACGAATATAAAATCAATCAACTTTCACTATAGAAATTATCTATGTCTATATCCTAGAAAGCCAACAAGCATTCTAACAATCTAAACAAGCATTAAAGTTCAAGTTCAATTTTTCGCAAAACCCTAAACCAAATTTTTTTGCGAAAATGAATTTTGCTCATCAAAGACTAGATCAAGCAATTAATAAAACTGTCGTTTCTATCAATTAACCTAAGATCAGATTCTAAATCATGAATTTAGAATCAGCAATACACACAAGTCAAGATGAAAAATTTCTAATAATATCACCTAATAATTAAATCAGATCTAGCAATTCATCAAACACCTTTGAAAATCCCTAAACCTAACAAGATAACTACTCAGACATAATCAAAGAAGAAACCATTATATTTTATTGATATATATCTCTTAAACTAAGTAAAATAAAGCATAAGCCTAAATAATGGCTGTAAAAACGTATTTATAAGGTACATAAACCGTCATAAAGCATAACAGTAAACATCAAGAACTTCTGGGCAAAAACGGCAAACTTCTGAAATCTGACTTTCTGTGTCTAATCGACACCAACATCTGAATCCGATTCTGATTTGCAATTTTTGATACTTTATTCCACAATGCTTTAAAACTTCCAGTAAACATCTTCTATGCTCCAATTTTCAAAGTACATGTAATGACTCTAAAACAAACACAAAACATCACAAAGACTCTATATATTGGACTTATATCATGGCCAAAAATGGGTAAAACCATGAGACTTAACCACCTCTCGAGTAGGGGTAGTTTTGCCAAAAGTTCCTTTGTTGGACCTCGAGTTCATGCACATGCTTGCCAAATTCCTCGTCTACAGCTGATAAGCCTGCCTCTTGCTTTTTGAGAGCAGTAAGCTCCTCACCAAGATCAGGCGCCCTATCGCTCTGAAGCAACTCTACGAATTCGATATTACTCTGAACTTGGGCAAGATCAATAATATTGACCCTCGGCTGATTGTTGAGCACCTTAAACTTTTCTCTAACTCGACTAAGTTTTGCCTCTTATTTCGCCACCACCTTGCTCTTTGCTTGATCAACAGCTCACTGAACGGCTCCATTTTGAAGCTTAGAGGCATCATTTAAATGGATGGTCAGACCAGAGACTTCTTGCTTCAAGCATTTTCTCTCAGATTCAGAATCTGAAAACGTGCCATCTATTTCACGACACTTCTCCTCAGTCTCCTTCACATCAGCTTCTAAAGCAGCAACTCGAGCCTCCACAGCACGCTTTAGCTTCTTGTGTTCGTCACACACTCTCTGAGTATTAGTAAGCTGACGAGTTTGTGAAAGGGCTGTTACCTCATAGTCGATGGTAAGCCCGTTCGTTGAAGCAAGGAACTCCAAAAAAAGAAACAAATTAGAAGATCCGAAACAAAAACAATGTTGGAGAATTTGATCAAAGCTCATAGCGTCATGCAATGTCGGGTCAAGTTCACATATGCGTCTTTCTGCGACATATCTTTCACAAAGGGAAACTTTATTCCTGGGAAGACGATCTTCGACGAGTGAGACGCTGACATACCACAATTTCCAAACAAATCCTTCTAATGGGCATTCTACCTACTATCTTCTCGGGGACGCTTGGACCTGACTCTGCGGCGTCATCCTTCTTCCTTGCATCATCGCGTCGCCTCGGTGATGACTCTGGACGACGATTAGTGGTGACAGTAATGTTTCGCTCTATCTAAAGACGACGGGATTAGGGCGCAGCGGTAGTAATATTATCAGTTATTGGGACTGACGACGACATTCTAGCTCGTTGTAGCACCCTTGCGTTGGTGTCAGCTCGTGCCTCAGCACCTCTAATCTCATGCGCAGACAATTTCTTCCTGATACTCGACATTTTCAATGAAGAACTCGACTACGAGGAAGTGCGTCTATGACTCGGCATAAAGAGAAGTTTTTCTTCCATTTACACTTTCTGTAGATGAAATCGGCTTGGAGATCAAATAATTTTTTCGAAAACTTGTTAACGCGGCCTGTAACATCAATACAATAAGCAATAACAAAAAGGTTAAAACTTGACTAAGTAAACAATTCTTAAAATGGTATCACTAAAGTAAAGAGTAAGCATGCATCCAGAAGAAAAACGACGTAGTTAGATGAAAAAATATTTTTTCGGAATCATCTAAGTCTGCAGAGTCAATTCTCTTCAAGTTGCGATGAAAACCCGAAAACCTAGTCGAAACTCAAAAACGATTTCAAGAACAACAGCGTTGACCGAAGACTTTTGTTGACCATTTGACCGGTTGACTTTTGTTGACCAAACCAAAATGTTAACCGAACCAGAGCATTAACCGAACCAGATGTGACATCTGTTTACATAACCGAACCAAAGTTTTGAACCGGTGTTGAAGAGAAAGGTCATGACTCCGTCGTGCCGGAGCCCCGTTATCATCGTTGCGCCACCGCGAGTCGCCTTGATACGGTCAAAATTCCCTTTGAACAACTCTCTCAAATTAAGAGATCATTGTAGTACTTAGGGTATCGAATCCACAGGGAATCAAAAACACAATAGATTTAAACTCTACAACTTTTCATTAAACCTTTGAAAAACCCTAAACCCTAACTAGGAAATTACTCAGACATAGACATGAATAATAAATCCCTAGTATAAAAATCTCTAAGTAAAATAAAGCATAAGCCTAAACAATGGCTGAAAATAAGTATTTACAGGTACAAAAGTCGGCATGGGCCCAATTGTAAACATCTGGGCTTTTTGGTGCAGAAAGGAAATCTTCTGAAACTTAAAATATGGGCTGGTTCGAATGTTGTGTCGAGCGACACCATAAATCTTGTCGATCGACACATGCAAATCTTAGGTGTCGATCGACACCAATCTGTCTGTCGATCGACACTGCCTTCAGTTCTTCATTCTGAACTTGCCACTTTGACCGCTCATTCCGTTATGCTCCAAAATGCTCCAGTAAACACCAACTGAGTCCAAAACGCCCTTGTACCTAAGATAAAACATAAAAGACTCGAAAAAACCAAAAGACTTTATAAAATGGACATATATCATGGTATAAAAACAGGTAAAAACCATGATATATCAACTCCCCCAGATTAAACCTTTTGCTTGTCCATAAGCAAAACAGTGTACTCACCCCTTTAGGAACCACAAACCTTGCTAAGTCAACCCGTTGATACTTCGATGTGTCCTTAGAGGTATAGCAGTTCTTCAGATTGAATCCAAACTCCTTAGAAAATCTCAGACGTTCAGTCGCAAACTCCTTTAGTTATTAAGGTGCGGTCTCATCGAGGGAATATCGATTGCTAGACTTTTTAGATTGTTTCCCTTACTTAAACACTTTTCTGCACTGCACCCTTTTTCATTTCCCTTAGATTATTCTATCCATTTTCATGGTTTCATAGGATTCAACTCATTACTAGTGTTTCTTATGGAAGACATGCTCATGAGGATCACTTATGAAGTCTTAGAATAGCGCTCATTACTGTTGTTCCTTGTGGGAGACAGGGTCATGAGGACTGCACTACTGTGGTTTCTTGTGAGAAGACCGGGTCACGAGTATCTTTGAACTTTTTTATCTAAGACTTTTTATTTTCTGTTAAGGGAAAACCAAAGGAGCTTATCCTAACCTTGCTAGTGTTGAAAGAATAATCAAGTCCACGATTACCAACGCCCAAGACAGGAAATTAGAGTTGATTAAGGGCGGGGTCTGCGACATCTTTCTAACGTTCTCCAGAAATCTGAACTCGCTCCATTAAATCGATCCACTTCCAATTACCCACCTTAGTAAAACCAACCAACTTGCATTGGTAATGATCCATGAGTGTTATTCAAAGCAAGTATAAAGGGAGGTTTTGACTCGAAATATTTTTAAAAATTGACTCCAAAAACTCAAAACATAAAACATAGTTAGTAACTACCCCCTCCAGACTTAAACGACACTGTACCCAGTGTTATTTAGCCTTAAGAAGGTGAAATAAATAGATAGAAAACAAAACGTAAGGAAAAATCAAAGGAGAATTCATACATGGGGGTCGTGTAGAGCGATACGGCTCTAGTGTCGATCGACACTTACGGATTGGTCGCGTCGAACGACTTAAGATCCCTGTTGATCGACATGTGATTTTCCTTGGTGTCGATCGACAGCTTCTCAGTGTCGATCGACACTCAAATCTGAAGTGCATTTTTCTTTGAATTCTTACGTTTTATCTCAAATGGGTTGCCTCTCACTAAGCGCTTGTTTTCAGTCATTAGCTTAACTATGTCAGGACTCAGGCGTTTGGTGGATCCTTAGGAGGCTTTGTTCCTCCCTCATCCTTTAGGAAACTCGCAGCTCGCTTCATCACACTTTTCATTCCAGCTCCCCCAGACTTATCAGAAACAATTCCAGGGAAAAGTCGCAGGGTATTCTCTAGCATCTGTTGAATAACCGCTTCTCCTTTCTCCTTTAACTCTGAAGGGATGACGATCTTGAATTTCGAGAATGGTTTTGAAGCTTGTTTTTGCTTAACCTTGATGTGATTCACCTCTCCGTTAGGAACTGAAGTATGTGGTTTGCTCGCTTCAGGACCCAAAATTGTATTAGTCATAGCAGGAGCATTCTGAACCTTGTCTTTGTAATCCCAGGATCTAAAGTCATCTTCTCTCCTTTATGAACCGTCCAACAAGCAATGTCCTCGAGAAGGATCTCTGAATAAAAGATCTCCTTGTCAATCTTGGTGAAAGATATCCTCTGATTAGGTAAATCCAAGATTGCGCCCACAATAGCAAGGAAGGATGAACCGAGAACCATTAGCTTAGTGGTCTCTATAATGTAGAAATCACTTGGCACAAGACAATCCCCTATTCGAATTTGTAAATCCAAAATGAAACGTTTTGGAGCTACTAAAGAAGAGTAACCTAAATCGACGAAAGCATTTGAAGGTTGAATATTTGAGATTCCCAGCTTCTTTACAACATCGTGAGATATCGCGTTTACGTTTGCTCCAGTGTCCAAGAGAGTGCCTTCCAATTCCATTCCATTAATCGAACATGAAACCACGAATTGCCATGGATTATCTAACTTGGTCAATCTCCTCAGAACTGGTTTCTCGACTACTTTTGCTACTGGAAGAGGTTTCTTAGGAGCTCTTGGGAAAGGAAGAGGAGGTGCATAGACTCGTTCAACATCATTTACAGAAGATTTTGGAAAATATGGACTGATCTGCAGCTCGTGTCGATCGACACTTACTCTTTGTCGATTGACGCTTGAAATTTCTACTGTCGATCGATACCCATATCCACGTCGATCGACATGCTCGATTCCTTCGTGTCGAGCGACACGACGTCCTTGTCGCTCAACGCTTGATCTGCAGTTCCAAAAATTACGTCAAACTCGTCGAATTGATCCTTGTCTTCCACTGCTGCATGCTCCGTTTCAGACCTTCACTCAATCCCAGTCTTCAATCTGATCATATTAGAGTGATGCATCTTCATCAATTCACTTGTCTGCATAACTTGCGTATCCAACTTCTTCTCATTGTACTGATTTCATTCTCTATCGAAGAAACCATTCTCTCTCTGAAAGATAACCTTATGCGTAACCATCCTCTTAGCTTCTTCCGTCGCTTTTCTGTTGGTGTGTTCTAAGCGTGCGAGATCCTCGAGATCGTGTTCAACTAGCTCCTTATCTTTGTTGCTTCTGGTATTGCGATTAGGCATTCAACTAGAAATAAAAAGAAAAATACTTAGACAAAATCCTAATAGTATAAATCTAAGGGCTTGATTCCCCGGCAACGACGCCAAAATTTGATATGGTCAAATTTTCCTTTGAACTACTCTCTCAAATTAAGAGATCATTGTAGTACTTAGGGTATCGAATCCACAGGGAATCAAAAACACAATAGATTTAAAACTTTTAGATTATGCTAAGCAGAAAAGATGTAAATAAAGTAAATCGTAGAAACTGTAAACAGGATGATTGTAAGACTTTAAATTCAATAAAAGAGAAGCGCTAAGCCTTAGAGAATTCGCAGGAATAAATCCAAGTTGCAGAATAAAGTTACTATTGGGATTGATGAAGTGCAATTTTAGAACTCGAAACACTGTTGTAAAGTAAATCAACTATCGTTGCAAATACTATCTATGTTTAAACCCTAGACAACCAATTGTCGTTGCGAAATCAAATTGATCTAAACAAGCATTAAAAATCAGGTTCAATTGTTCACAAGGATTCAAAGCCAACTATCGTTGCGAATCAAATCCTTACTCACCTATGATTCAGTTCAGGTAATTCAATAATGATGTTTCATCTATTAAACAACTTAATATATCCAATTTAGCGCTAAATCAGAGTTAATGCAATCAAGGTGAAGAATATAAATAAATATGATGCAAATCCCAATAGTAATTAAACTCTACAACTCTTCATTAAACCTTTTAAAAACCCTAAAACCTAACTAGGGTTTACTCAGACATAGACATGAATAATAAATTCCTAGTATAAAAATCTCTAAGTAAAATAAAGCATAAGCCTAAACAATGGCTGAAAATAAGTATTTATAGGTACAAAAGTTGGCGTGGACCCAATTGCAAACATTTGGGCTTTTTGGTGCAGAAAGGAAATCTTCTGAAACTTGAAATCTGGGCTGGCCCGAATGTTGTATCGAGCGACACCATAAATCATGTCGATCGACACATGCAAATCTTCGGTGTCGATCGACACCAATCTGTCTGTCGATCAACACTGCCTTCAGTTCAAAACGTCCTTGTACCTAAGATAAAATATAAAAGACTCGAAAACAACAAAAGACTCTATAAAACGGACATATATCATGGTATAAAAACTGGTAAAAACCATGATATATCAAACCTCTGCCGAGCAGATTCGACGCCGAAGTTCCTCCGCCGCGCAGATCCGACGGCGAAACTTCTCCGGTAGTAGAGACGAAGACGAAACTCCTCCTCTTGAGCAGATCAGAGCAGATGTCGATAAGCCGCCTCCGTTGGAGCTCAATTCGATGTCGTCCCACTAGCGGCAGCAGCAGAGGCGCCGGAGCACATGGCGGAGCTCGATGAATCCTCCCGAAGCAACGACGGCAATTCACGGTGAATCACAAAGCTTCCTCCTCCGATTGAGTGGTTGCTTACAGCGAAGAAGGTGGCGATGACGATTCGTGAGCACACAGAGACGATTGAAGTTCCTCGGGTGACGATTCCAAACTCCCATGGCGACGATTGAAGCTCCTCCGGCGATGTTTCCAAACTCCCGCAACAACCGTGAAGTTCCTCGATCTATCAACGATTGTGGCGAGCAGATCGATGATTACGGCGACTGGTGCGGCAGATCGGAGGCAAGGAAGAAGAAGGGTCACAAAAAGACGAAACAAAAAAAAACCTAATTTTCGCACTACAAGACAAAAAAAAGTCTCTATTTTTACCTCTTTACTGCAAAAAAATTAGGCCGAAAAAGAGGCATATTTATACTTAGAGGATTTCCTAAAATCCCCAGGGTTTTTCAGGAAGATTTCCAAAAACTCTCCTAACGGGCTTTAAAGTCCAATAAAATAAAGCTCAATAGTCTTTTCAGTCTATTAAGCTCATTTTTAACAATGCAAGAAAGCCCAGGAAAACCCGATAGCATCAACTCAAAATGGAATAACTGCAATTTCCAGAAATCGATGATAAGACGTTAATGCCTGGCTGCTTCACGATCCATCACATCGATCTCAAATTTCAACAGCTTATACCTTGGCATCATCTAGCTCGATACTACCAAGTTGGGAGGCTAATTGTAGGGGTTAGATTCCACCCCTATGAGATCGTAACGACAAGAACGATTCTCCAAAAAAGTTCAGAAGAAATTCTAAACAAGTTTACAAGGGCCCAATTTGTAATTAGGCCTATAATATAAGTAAATCTATATTTAAAATAGGTTTAATTAAATTATGGGCCTAAAAACTATTTTATGGCTTAATGGACCAAGCCAAATCTAGCACTTAGACCTAGAATTATTTGGCTTTATATAGCTCATTGTATTCACCCAGAAAGGAGATCAGAACTTTTTCGGAGAACAAGATTAATAAAAGCTTTCTTCACAGGAAACTCAAGTCTCAACATCTTTCTGCATAGTGATTAATTCGGAAGTCTCGCATTTTCTCGACAACCAATTTAATTGTGCGAGTTATGACTCCTACACGTCCCATATTCAATTTTTAGGAGGAAATGTGTGATCCAATAAGTTCAGTTTTTGGCATATTTTCGTTGTGGTTATGTAAATTCTCGAGGTTTGAAAAACTCAATGGATAGGTAATTATTTATATGAGTAAAATCATGGCTTACAAATACACATCATCTCTATAATTAACAAAAGTTTTTTTGATCATTATTCTTTAGGGCAACATAAAAAATAATTTTAAGAAAGATCATGTAAGTGGTTTTCTTCAGAAAATTCTTGAGGTTGTATTCGAAAAAAACATCAAAAGTTCTAACCCTCCACAAATATGATATTTGTTCTTGTATTGTTTCCTTATGTGAAATTTAAATATATCCCTATGTAGACATGTATTACAACTATATCCCTCGATTTTTGTTTTTCACTGTACAATTTTAGAGGAAAAACTTGCACGTATGCGCCGGTATAGGACTAGTATATAGGTATTCATAACTAATATTATAAAAAGCCCTAGACAAAGAAAATAGATTCATAAAAATAAATATCATCATTCCAATTTTTAGGGGAATTTTAAAAGGCCGTTATTAGTGTGTCAATTTTCAAAGATATCACCTTAAACTGTTTTATTTTCAGAAAATTGTAAACATTGAAAAAGGGTTTGACCTTTAACAAATTCTAAACCTTAAACTCTAACATAAAATAGTCCAAAATATAAGTAATATTTTGAGTAAATGTATATTTTACTAGCATATTTTTACAAATCTTGAAAACTACACTTTTGAAAAGTAGCATATGGACCTGATCAATGCAATAATTGTTCCCAAAGACGTGGAAGTTATTCGTAGTATGTCGATTGGGGCTATCATATCAATATGCCAGACTCGGTTAGCTGGTACCATACAAAATCTGGAGAATACACGGTTAAATCAGGGTATCAAGTTGAAAGTAGTAGTTTGCGAGATCCTCAAGGGTTGGTTTTTTGGGCCAACAATACAACCATTGCAGGCACATTCATAGAAGATACAATGTCCACCAAAAATATGGCATTTTATATGGCAAGTGATTACGGGTTGTCTTTCGGTTTCAGCTAATTTACAAAAGCGTGGACTCAGATGTGATACACAATGTTCCCGGTGTGGCTTATAGGAGACCATTGTTCACGCCCTTTTTGAATGTTCACCGGCCTTTCAAAGATGGGCGCTATCGACTACTCCTACGTCGCCAGGGGTTTTTCCGCCGTCCTCAGTTCTGACCAAAATGGATTTTCTCTTATGCATAATGCCTAGTGGATATGAGGATAAAATTTTCCCTTGGACTTTATGGTATATTTGGAAATCACGTAATTATGAGGTATTTCGAGGTATAGATGTGGCTCCCCATATAGTAGTCCATAATGCAGCGGCCGAAGCATATGCTTGGGAACAGGCTCTTGGAAAGCCTCTGATCTTGCCTCTGGTATTGGTTGGTTTGCTTTTCAGAACGAAGATATGGTAACTTTGATGGGTGCTCGTGATACAAGGCATAGTTTATCCCCGTTACATTCGGAAATAGAGGCACTTGTTTGGGCTATGCAATGCTTGGTCCAACAGCAGAAGATGGAGGTAGCTTTCGCAACAGATTGTTCTGGTCTAGTGAAAATGGTGTCTACACCGAGTGAATAGCCGGCGCCCGCAATTCATCTTGATGAGATACGGAAGTTGAGGACCCTGTTTCAATATTTCACGTTGTCATTAATCTCGCGCACACGTAATTCACGGGCTGACAGACTGGCTAATTGCGCACGAGTAGTTGATTATAATGTTTCTTTTGTAAGTTCGCAACCACCTAAATATATTTTATTACACTGTTGACAAAAAAAAAAAGAGTAACATTTCAAAAATTGACATTTTTCTACATTATGTTATCGTTATTTATTTTTCGTAAAGATACTAAATGTAACAAAGAGTTTTATATCACTAAAATAAATGGTTTCTTATTCCTTTGTCATTGTAAAAGTTTCAACTACTTTTTCTATAAAATTATATGTAGAAAAATTAGATTGATGATTTTTTTTTTTTTTGAGGAATATTTTTATATTATATCGTGTAATATGTGTTATAGTTATAGATGTAAAAGATATTTCAAAAACACTGAAAAGGGACGTGAGATAACAAGTGGGTTTGGTCGGTCGTTTCTTTACACCTGTGCAACATTCTCTATTCATTCATATCTTCCACGAGATGCTAAAATCCCCCACTATAGCATTCCTTTTTCTTTATTTAAAATGTGAAAAATTCCATATGATCATGAAAGTTTTAGATCTTCACGTATTGTAGTTTTAAATAAAAACATCAAAAATGATAATTACTATTGAGAATACGAACATGAAATCACAATCAGCGTTGGTCCAACGATCTTCCAAGAAGCACCCTGTATGATTCGATTTCATCACCTCACGATTATCTTCAACGATCTTTCTCCTTCGCTTCTTTGTTAGATTTTTCTTATCACGTATGTTTTATTTGTCAACCATCATGTCTTTTGGTTCTCCACTTATATATAAAAATAGCGGAAATATAGCAGAAATGAAAAACAAAGGTTAAACCAGAAGTAAAAGATCGGGCAAAACTAAAACAAAATTTTATACAATTCACCAAAAAAAAAAAAAATTTATACAATTTGTAGAAAATGTTTCAAAGAGTTTACGATTGGTAACTTTGTACTATTGTGATACAAGATACACAACTTTTAGAGTTATCAATTAAAAACGTGGTACCAAAACGTTACTAAAAACATTACATTCATCGTTTATATTGCTTACAACTAAAAAAAATTATACCCGCTTTAAGACACTAATCAGATTCTTCATTTTTTGCTTTGTTTTGAACTAAAACATGCACATACACCTTTACATCACGTCAGAAGACATCCCAAATATTATGAATTCTGATTTATGGAGTGTAACTTCTTGGGAGGACAAGGAAACCCGTATATATTTTCTTTCTTATATAAGAACACTACAAGAAAACAGGGTGTTTTCCGACGGAACATTAATTTCCGTCGGAATTCCGTCGGAAAAAACAGACGGTATTCCGACGGTTGGCCGACCAAAACGATCCCGTCGGCAATCCGTCAAAATTGTCCGAGGGCAATCCCTCAGCCCCCGCCCACAGCCAATTCACAACCCACATCCATGACCATCGAGCAGTTTGTGGCGCAACCTGGACGTGATAGGTTGACTCGTCTAGATCCAGACACGCCACCTAACACGACCTGGTAAGTCAAATGTAAATATGTTTTGGATTAAATTATTTTACTAAAATATTTAACCAAATATTTTAATAGGTTCCAATACTCGCAAAACGGGATTACTGCTTCTATCAACGACATGATGAATACCATGTTAGATAAACCGTATGGTACATACAACGATATGCCACCGGAGGACCGGGACATTTGGTTCCGACAATTTGCGGTATGTAATTTAATTTATAAGTTTAAAATATATTTCCTATATTAGTCAAATTATAATTACTAATGCAAATTTTTGTGGTGTGGTTTGCAGCAAACCTTCACGTGGGATCCACAGCTCACTACGTTGGTCCGAAAGGGATTCGACGAAAAGGCGGGGAGGAAGTACTCGTGGAAGATGAACGAGTGGAAAGAAGCGTGGTTCAAGACCGGAAAGCGGCCTCGGGTTATGAAATATAAAGATGCGTGTTGGGAAGGACTAGTTGCACATTGGGAAAAGGAGGCAACTAAGGAGATCTCTGAGAGAAACTCAACTAACCGTAACAGCAACCGGAAGGGGAAGGGACCAGCGACCCACAACCTCGGTGCAACAAGCAAGGCGTCCAAAGCAGACAAAATGGTAAATATTTAAACAATTCAATTTTTTTAATAATTTGCTAACACAATTTTCCGCTGTTAACAGTTTAAGGAAACCGGTGTTTTTCCTTCGAACCTTGATTTGATCAGAGTAAGCCACACCAACAAGAAGACCGGTGAAATCCAAGATGCCGTTGCTCGTGAAATCGTGGAAACCGTGGAGAGGCGGCAGGAGGAGTACCTCCAATCGCAACCGATGGACAAAGGGACTCAGGCGCCCACCGAAGTTCCATACGAGGTGGTCAACGAGTTCGCCTATCAGGTTAGTAACCGTGTTAGTTTTAAACACATTTTCAACTAATTTTTAATACAACTAACTTTTTATATCTTTTTTATCCTAGGCGACTCCCAAGACCAGAGGCCGTGTATTCGGCCTTCCTGAGGCTAGTTGCTCATCGGTTTCGTCTGTGCGACAAGGCGGTGGTAGCAGATTGGAGGCCGAAAACCGAGCGCTGACCGAGCGGCTTAAGGCAGTGGAGGAAGCGAGAGAGAAGGATAAGGCGGAGGCCGAGGCTGCAAGAGAGAAGGATAAGGCGGATGCGGAGTCACGATTTCGAGCGTTGGAAGACCAGATGAGACAGTTCCTGACCTCCCGTAGGGCGGAATAGCCCTTTTAGAGTTTTTAAATATATTGTAAAACTTCGATCGTACTTTTAAAACAATTTTAAATGTTTTTTTAATTTTTAATACATTTTTTATGTTTTATTATATTTTATATAATTTTAATTAATTATTTATTATTTTTTTATTTTTTTTCAAAAAATACGGTTTCCGTCGGAATTCCGTCGGTAATCGCCGGAACTCCGGCACCGTCGGAATTCCGTCGGTCATCGCCGGAACTCCGGCACCGTCGGAATTCCGTCGCCGGTTTAGGTCCGACGTTTTAACGTCGGATTGCCGTCGGAAATAATCGACGATTTTCCGACGGTGCATTTTTCCGACGAGACAGAAGCGACGGACCAATACCGTCGGAATTCCGTCGAAAATGACCTTTTTCCGACGGGATTCCGACGGTTTTGGCCGTCGGAATACCCCCTGTTTTCTTGTAGTGGAAACGTGTAACGATATATAATTTATTTATATTTTATCACTTTTATTGTTTTTGTTAGTCGGGTTCAATTCGTGGAGAAGACGAAACTACCTAGTGTGTTCATGAAAAAATATTACCAACAAAACTAAATAAAAAACATAAATCAATGATCCATAATGAATATAAAATTATTAAAAGGAAATGATTTCAGATAAAGACCTCGTCACTATTTTTGGTTCGAATATATTCGCCGGTCTTTCTCTTTGGCGTTAGAATATAATGATTGTAACTTGTAAGATTATCTTGTAATTGCCAAGTCTTTTAACTTTTTTTGTTTTTACAAGTCTTTTATCTTTGCCATTGAGAGTAAATTATAATTTTATCTTAGAGCATGTTCATTGGTGACATTTGAGATGGTGTCAAAAATAATTTTTAATTAAATTTAATTAACTTTTGTGTTTTAAGACACTATTGATTATAGACTCTTCCAATGTAGACATCTAATTTGGGTCTTAAAAAAATTTATTTTTAATTCATTTTAGTTTATAAAACTTTTTATTAAACATTAAAACATTTAAAATATAAAAACTTTTAATAAAATTTGAAACATCCACATAGTCAAAACGCGTGAATACGCGTAATTTAAAACATCAAAACATTTAAAACATAAAAACATTTAATAAAATTTGTTTATTATCCGTCAGTCAATCACACGCTGCCACGTTATCGGGTCTAAAGCTTAAAAAAGATTTTATATAAGACATTTAATCTAATTTTTGAATTTCTAAATTTTAAATTTAATATTAAATTATTCATTAGACATTTTTATAAAACACTTAAAGCTCTGCAATGAACATGCTCTAACTTCCAATGCAAAGCAATATGAAGTGACGTTAGTCTATGTTTTAGTCTAGGACTTTTAGTCTAATGCTCAGTTAGATCATCCAATGTTATATTAAACAAAACAAAAAGCTATAAAAATTCTATATGAAAATTTAGAACTTTTCTGGTTACAATTTCTTTTTATTCTAGTTTTGTTAAGACTTTTGAGTTTTGAGTGTCTTTGCCCCAAAAAAAAAAAAACGAATAACCTTTAACGAAGTAATTAGGATTAGTTTAGAGCTAAAAATTGAGGTTTGATCGTGGGACCCGAAAAACATGAGATGCATCAAAGGCAAAGTCCAAACAAATTACGTCAGTGTTAGTGGTTTATCTGTACGTGAAGATGTACGAACCGGAATCCACGTTGCATATGTTGCGACGCAGCGTAATTTGTCCCCACAATCCAACTGATTTCGAATTCCTTTTTAATAATCTAGAAACACTAATTGAAAACAAAGTTTACTGCTTGACAAACAAAAATGAAACAAAGATTACAAGGGATTCCAAAAATAATGTGATACTCTAGCTAGAGAAAACATTGTATTTGTTAAATGTGCATGATTGTTGATAACAAATTTATTTATGTATTTTATAGTAACAAATTTACTTTTAATCGGTTTAACTAAACTTTAATCTACGTGGATTTAGAATGATTATTTAGTCTATTTTCTTTGAAAATACATTTTCTTAAGGAGTTTGAACTATCGGCATAGAACAATTATGTGTGTTAGCTCACTAGAACCGCTACATTTTCACCTAATCGGACTGAGCCACTGCATGCATCGACAAAACAGAACACTTTCGGGGAGAGAGCCGTCCCTGCAAGATCTTGTCCACATATCCGGCGAGAGAGCCTTCCCTAGACAACACCACATAGCTACAGCCAGACCGAAGTATCAAGCCGCTGAGAACCAACGCCAAAAATTATGGAGGCCATAAGCCTATCGGAAAGGGATATTTCACCAAAGCTGAAGAGCCGTATGTAGTAAAAATGCGGAGGCAAAGAAGGGAGGTTAGATCTGATTTTTTTTTTGAAGTTGACGAATTTTGCTTCTAGAGAAAAAAGAGAGGTAATTCTCTTTCTACATACTCTCTTTTTAAAACTTGTAACTATTTCATAGTTGCAACTTCGCAAAGCACTTTTTCCCAAAAAAAAAAAAAACTTCGCAAAGCACTAGTATTTAATATTGAAACAATTGGAAAAAATAACATTTTTTCAAAAACTCATTAGTTTTTTAGCACTTTATGAACTTTCTTGTTTCATATAACAAACTTTATTGTCAACTACCCAAAATGCTCCTAAATCACACTATACACATCTTCATCGACTCTTTTTTTCTCTTTCTTCGGTACATCACCGAATATTATTTTTATTTTTTATTTTTTTAATTACTACATCTCTTCTTCTTTATTAACTCATATATTCATATTTTATTTTTAAAAATCAAAATTAAGTTTCAGTTTTCATTATGATTTATTTTTCTTTACATTTTGATATCCACTTTCAACATATTTTATTAATTTTATCAATAAAAAAAATACAATACAACATAATAATATATGTAATATGTACATATACAAGTCACGTATATACGTGTACAATAAAATTTGCTAATAATGTTATACTCACGTATTGTATATAATATTACAAGTATGAACACTATATCGTATGTTTGTACACGAATAATATGGTATATGTCTATGTATACACACATCACATATATATATTATCGTGTACATAACATATATATAAGTGTACACGCATATTAACATTTAATATGTTATATGTGTACTCGTACATTTTATAGACATACTTGTACATCTACATATACGCATTCTATACAAAATACCATAGATGTTGTATATATACTTGTATGTACTTAAAATATTATATATGTACACTTACATATACCATGCATATGAAATACATTTACATATATATATATATATATATATATATTTATACATACATATATATTTATATGTACACATACACATATATACATTATAAGTATAATATTTCTTGTACACGTACACTCACATATTCCATATATGTACACGCACATATTCTATAAACATACATGCACATATTCCATACACGTATACGCACTTACAGAATACATATACATATACATTTATATGTACAAATGTACACATACACATACATACATTATGAGTATAATATTTCTTGTACACGTACACGCACACGCACATATTCCATACACGTACACGCATATTGAAACAACCAAGCCTTTTTTTTTTAATAACCCGAATTAAGTATTCCCATAAATACCAATTCTCAACGGTTAACTCAAACCAACAATCAATAACCAGCGGAATCAACATTAACATTCAACCATTAAACCATTAAAACAAATTCCAATTCATCTCAACATTTCTAGCAACCTAAACCAGGTTCTACCAAATGTAATACCAAAACATGTAATCTAGAGATCCTAATCATCCTCTCGTCCCAGCCATGATTCCACGATCTCAACTTTTCCTTTACCTGCAACTCAAAAGGGAAAAACAGAGTTGCGTGATTATTATCATAAATACTCAGTGAAGCGGTCATCCCGCCTACTGGTTACAATTATGGAAATAACAAGCCAATTACTAGATTAACAAACAACACTCAACAATCAAATAAGATTTCACAAATTAAACAATGGTGTAGATCGACACCACTCATTGAGTGTCGATCTACACTCCAATTATTGTACCAAACCTCACGATCATAAAAATGGGGTGTCGATTGACACTGCCACTAGGTGTCGATCGACACCTCTCGCAGGAACCGAAGCCGAGTCAAAATCCTCTCGCAGACTCGACTAGTTTCCTCAACAAGATCAAACACGTTTCAATGCACACTTATCACACGAATAATCGTAGAGAACCGCCAAGACAAATCAGTCATAACATCACAAATCAACCATTCAATCTCCTAACAAACTATTTCTGTAACCGCGATCACGCACTCACCTCGATGTAGGATTGAAAAGGGAACAAACGAGGGAAGTCACGAAATCAGACTGAAACAACGACAAAACAAGGCCACAATTCACAGGAACCAGACCCTATAACGCCACTAGATACGCCACACGGTTAACTCTACGCTCTAGGAATCAAACGAGAAGGTTTCCGAGGGATTTCTTTGCAACAATCCTTCGAAAAATCACACAAAATCTTATCTCTCTCTCACGATTCCCTCTTCTCCCCCGGCCAAAAGTCTGCTAAAAGACTTAAATAGGGAAGCCCTAGGGTTTATCCTTCAAACCGAGCGATTAAAACTTAACCGAAACCGATAGCAGAACTTGGTGTCGATCGACACCCACCACTGGTGTCGATCGACACCCCCTTTCCAAATACAAAAATTGGAAATGGGATGTTACACATATATTCCATATATATGTATACACATACACGTATACATATAGATATATATCATTTTAGTTGTGTAAAAATATGGTAATATGGATTTTGAAAGATTAAGAAAAAAACTAAGTTTAAAAATATAAATAAATACTTTTTTTACAAACGTATTTATAAAAAAAAGCAAATATGAAAATAAATAAAATAAAAGCAAGCATAATCGTAATAAGTTGAGTGTACGAGGACAAAAGAACGGTGAACAGTGTCAAAAGTGTTAAAAATCCCACCTCTCTAAATAAAGTGTTATATTTGCACATGGTTTTTCACAAAGTGTTATTTTCAAAAATACTCCCTTTGATATTAATAGACACCCAACCCTCAATCTGTCAGTTTATTGTTATTATGATAGGCTATTATTTTTTACATAAATGCAGTTTTATAAACCTATCATTTTAGATTTTGTGTCGATCTTTTAAGAAAAATTGGCAAAAATGATTCAGAAAAATTATATTTCAGTAGATAACAAAACGAAACCTGTGGTTAGAATATGAATTAAAATCAATTAATCAATTAAAATAATTTAAAATTTACTTCTAATTTATTAAGTTTGGATCGTATTAGATTGATTCAGTGTTTACGGAACAAGTATTAGAGTGGTCTGAAAGAAATAAGTTGAATATGATTTCACAATATAATTATCAAATACCAAATCTTTCTACCGAGGTCAAAATATAGTACTACTAGGAAATTTTCCGCGTTATACGCGGAGATACAAAATTTTGAAAACAAATTTATAAATCTACTTTTAAAAATATATTCATTAAATTTTTTCTTAAATACCTTACGTATTTAACTATTTTTTCAAAATCTATTATACCCGAATCATGGTTTATTATACATTTAAATATATATATATATATATATATATATATATCGTTGTTCATCTCCAAAAGTTTTGAATTTTTTCATAACCAAATATTATGCAATAATGATGTTTTTTAATACCATTAATTATAGAGCATGAATGACTAATGAAAAATGTTTGTTTTTGATATATATTTTTTAATAATTATTATTTTATGAAGTTTTAGAGATTTTAATATATAAATCTACTTTTTTTTTAAATGTTATATTTTTGATATTTTTCACAAAAATTAATAGTATCTCTTTAAAAATGTTAGTAAGTTTAATTATAAATTTTAGAGATAAGAAATTTATATAACTGTTCAAAAAAAATTATTATTGCAAAATTAATCTTTACACATTTCATTAGTGAACAATTAAAATAATAAAAATAATGACTAAAATTTTTTAATGGAAGAATATAAGTTAATTATAGTAAGTTTTGCCATGTCACATTTCTTTTGAGCCATGTCACAATTGTTTATGAGTCATGTCATCATTTTTTCATAAATCACCTCCCTAATAATAATAGGGGATTTTCATATATATATATATATGTATGTTTTTTGGTCGAAACATATATATGTATGTTATTGCTCATTATATTGGAAACAAAAATGATAAAACGTATGTCATTAATTCTCTTCCTGATAAAAGAAATAGTTCTCTCTTTTTTTCTAGTACATAGCAATTTTTTATGGTTATTTAACAAATTACCATTTTTTTTTCTTCAATAATCTTTTGAAAATGGTTTAAATGCAATTTCTATGGCAAGAATAGGTCTTGGGAGTTTCTTTAAAAAAAGAATAGGTCTTGGATGATAGAATATTATTGGGCCCATACACTTATTTACCAATAACAGTAGTGTAACATCCCGAAACCAAAAGATGGTGGGGGTGTCGATCGATACCAAGTTTTGGGTTGTTTTTCCGGTTTGATTTTAATCGTTTGGTTTTGGCTCGGTTTGGGTGCGCCACCCTAGGTCGTTCTTTATAAGGACCCAGCCGTATCTTGTTGCGTTTTTTAGATGTTTTAGAGAAGAAAACGTGACTTGAGAGAGAGAGAGAAAAAAAGATTTTTTTTGGCTGTCTCGGTAGAAAAGAGGATCGGGCGATCATATCATCTCTGATCGGTGTGAAATTTCGTAGTTTCGGAATTCAATCAGTCGATTTGGGAAGCGTGTTCCTGGCGTTTCACAGGGAATCAGAGGACGATCTAGATACCATTGGAAAGCCCTTCCGGTCTAGTTTTCAGATTGGGTTTCCGATCTGTATTCAGAGTTGTGTGTTCTAGGGTTATAGCAGAGGCGTTTTTTGGTGTTTGCGTTTGAGATCAGAGGCTGCGTAAGCGGCGAGTCACCGATTTCGTGTCCAATCCCGAACCCTTTTCATTCTTTAGAACCAAGGTGAGTTCGCGACCATTGGTTTCTAGGCAATGATGGATTTTTGGTGATTTTTGTGATGTTTGGTGAATGATTTTCGTGTAAGATTGTTGAGTTGGTTGCTGTCGTATATTCGTGGTTGTTTTTGTGTTGATCGTTTGCAGGTTTGTGACTCGTAATTCCCGGAATCGCGTTATGAGAGGAGAAAATGTGATTCTGGTTCAATTGCAGAGGCGTGTCGATTGACACCAGGAGGGTGTCGCTTGACACGAGAGCAGTAGTCGTGTCGATCGGTAGCTTTCGGGTGTCGTTCGACATAACCTGTTTTGGTTTTGAATTGTTTTAAAAATAAAATGTTGTGTATTTGCTGGATTGTGTTATATATGTTGTTGATTGTAGTGTTACCTGAGCCTGCTTTTTACGCCAACACATAGTATAACCGGCTCACTAAGTATTTATGAAATACTTACGCAACTCTTATTCTCATGTGTTTCAGGTAAAGGGAAAGTGGGATCGCGGAATCATGGCAGTAGGAGGAGGATAATAGGATTTATTATTTTTGTTTTAGTTCTAGTGAACCTGGTGTTTAGGTTGCTAGACTTGTTGGATTGAATTATTAAATTGGAATTGGAATTGATTATGGAATTAAATGGTTTATTGGATTATTGAGTTGTTGGTGTTTTCTGCTGATTGTTGTTAACCGTTGAATTAGCCGTTGAGAATTAATAATTAGCGGATTATTAATTTGGGTTAATTAAAAAAAAAAGTGTTGGTTGTTTTATTTTGGTATCAGAGCCTAGACGATTTTAGGACTGGTGAATTGGATGTCTGAGACTCTATGTGTTTAAATTGATTCTTGTGTTTAGTCAAATTAATAGAGTCTTAGAATCATCCTCCTCGGGCCTTTAAAGATATTCCGTGGTAAATATTTATCTTTGTTTGTGACTTCTATCCTTTGTAGTTATAGTATCTTTGTTAATGTTTTTGGGAAATGTAGAGTGATGGATACTGGAGCTATAGGTCTTGGTAGAGGTAGAGGTCGTGGTCAGGGGCGCATGGTTGAGTCGTCCAGTGGCATGGCTGCGAATGCTATGCAGGCGTCAGAGTCTCAGACGGATCATGCAGAATCTGTGATTGAGACTAGCGCGAGTGCCAGTGTTGGTGCTGTAGGTGCCGGGCGGGGTGCTGGGTTAGCTGGTGGTGGAGTCGGCCCAGGTGTGGGTGCTGCTCCAGCTCAGGATTGTTGGGACCATCTTGAGGGTTTGTTAACGCAGATACTAGATCGGTTACCGGCGGTGGCTCTGGTGCCGGTTCTAGTGCAGCCGAGGGTTGTGGTGTCTGAGGAGCATTCGACTTATCAGGTGAGGATGAGGCGGATGTAGGTTTCGAGTTTGGGGCTTTTTCAGGAAGAGTGAGACCTGAGTGAGCCAAGGAATGGGTGATGAGGGAAGAGCGTGTCTTCCATTCAAGCAGGGTTTCTATGGGAGATCTAGCGGCAGCAGTGGTTGTTCCGCCAGTAGGTGATCGAGTTGTTTAGCCTAGGAAGCAACAGCGGCAGAAGGTTCCTAGCCAAGCCGGCAAGCCTACGCAAGGGCAGAAAAGGAAAAGTAAAGGCACTTCCAAGCTGAAAGCTAATGATCGTGGTTGCTTTGGGTGTGGGAGCACGGAGCACTGCGTAGTGAGCTGTCCTGTGAGAGCAGAGTTTCGGGGGGCTCGAGTTTGTTTTCACTGCGGGGAGCAAAGTCATATTAAGTCCAAGTGTTCCCAGTTGTCGCGGTAGGCAGAGGCAGCGGTCGGGAAGGATTTAAGGGACAAGATCCATGATCGAGCTGTGTTTTCCTTTTGTTTTTTAGTTTCAGGATTTTTGGCTTTGGTTATTATGTTGTGGTTTTTGTAGTTTCGTTTGGTGTTGTAACGATTCTACCTTTTGGGATATTATAAGATGGTGTTTTCCTTATTTATTTCTTGTGTTTAATAAGATACGTAGTGTTGTTATTGTTGATATTATCATGACTTGGACCTTATGAGGCAGATCTGGTCAATAGGTGCTTAGAGGCATTTAAGATTTGATTACTCTAGGGCTGCGGTCCTGAATAACTCATTCATTTTGTTTGGAGATAATTAGTTCTTTAGTGGGGATGATTAGTTCCCCAGAGGAGATGATTAGTTCTGCTGTATGCTCATTTGGGATGATTAGTTTCTATTTCGAGTATCGAGGGATGAGTAGTTCTCTCGAGGGGATGATTAATTCCCATGTGTACCCGGAGCTCAAAGGATGCGTCCTGAGAGTAGATGGGGCACGTGACATCAATAGCTCAAGGGATGCGTCCTGCGAGTGGGAGAGGTGTGGAATGAGTTAAGGGTAATTAATGTATGAAAATGTAAGTAAGCATAAGACTGGGCGGAGGCCTCGGAGATCGGGAGTTAATCTCAGATTGTTTAGACCGGGTTGGGTCAGTGTGATGGTCTTAGTGGGCAGTTGTGTTGGGGTTATCGAGTTTAAACCACTTGAGGTAATCTAGTCACTGATGTTTATAGGTGTTTTAGAATTTATTACGAATAACTCATTTTCTGGAAACGGTGGTTTTTCCAGAGTGTGTATTGGGGACAGTGGTTTCCCTAGATATCGGGTGCTTGACAAATTTATTCCTGAGAGTATAAGTGGTATCATGTATTGTCAGCTCAACAGATTCGTTCATCCGTGTGTTTGTGGTGTATAGGTGAGTTAAACGTAATAAGTGTCTAAAAACATGCGTATAAACATAGAGTTAGGTGAGAGCCTCTGAGATGAGGTGAGGATCTCTTGTGGTATTGGCCAAGTATGGTCACGATTTTGGCCTACAATAGGCGAGTTATGAGAGTCGAGTGGAGATCTCGAGTGTTATGGACCAGGTTGGGTTCAGGTGTTGGTCTTCGAAAGACAATTTTGTGGGCGCCAAGCATAGAGTTGATATTGCGTTGGAAACCCGGTCCAGACGACCCAGGTAACAGATGTAGTGGTTGTGGTCTTGCATGATCATGTTTGGTTATTGGACGATCGATTGATCCAATTCTGGGTCTACGATTGGTTGTGCATGTTCTTGTTTGATTAGTGTGCGATCAATCTGTCAGACCCAGTCTAGACTAGGAAGCGTTGCACTGGGGAAGTTTCGAGTAAATATGGGCGGGTAGTGGCCAGTATTGCATTGTACTTGGGTATGAGTAGTCATTCTGTACTTCACAGAGAGAGGAGGAATTCCCTGCATACTTGTTCCGAGGGAGTTTTATGAAACTGAAGAAGTTATTGATGGGTACACCAATGTTAGCGTTGCCAAGCCGGGTAAGCTTTATGTGATGTACACCATGGTTTTAGGAATTGGTTCGATGTACTTAAGGCAGTTTTAATCTTGAGGTTTATAGGTGTTTGGAATTTATTGCTCTAGGGAGAGATGTGTTCTCTCGTGTCGGGACAGTGGTCCCAAAATTACTTATTTGGGAATTGTGTTTCCAGTATAAGTAGGAGGAGATGTGTTCTCTAGCAAGGATGTGTTCCCAAGATATTGTTGGCCCGAGAGATGCACCCCGAGAGTGCGAGCGATATGTTTCTGAGAGCAAGTGTTCTCTCGTGGGGATGTGTTTCCCAGATATCGTTGGCTTGAAGGATGCATCCCGAGAGTGCGAACGGTATGTTCATGATAGCTTCTAGGATGCGTCCTGCGAGTGTCAGGGTGTGAAATAATTTAAGAGCAATAAATGTATGTAATGGCCAAATAAACCTAGGATTAGTGATGTGCTTTGAAGGTCATGAATGAGGCTTAAGGAAGGTCATTGTATTGCCAAGTGTGCAGTTGGAACAATGATGATATGCTAGAGTTTGATTAGCGGATTATTATCAGGAAGTAATTTTTTTTGTCTTCTGGTGCTTGTACACGTGAAAATTGATTACTCTATAGGAAGGTTTTTTCCTATATATAACCAGAGCTTGAGAGAGACGTCCTGAGAGAGGAGTGGCATCGGCATCGTTACCTCGAAGGAGACGTCCCGAGAGTGTGATGATGTCGGTAAAAGTATAAGTAATCAAAGTCCAATCGTGGCATAAGTACGAGGGGGAATATGGACCTCAGGGTCGGGTGTGTAAGCATGGTAATACCGGCTAGTAGACCGTAGCATGCATTAAGTGACAAGTGGAAGCAAAGTATCAGTTCTGAGTGGATAGAGGCAGAGTTGCCCATCCCATAGTGGGAGCGGATTATGGTTTGATTGATTGCGATGTATAATTACCTAACTCACAGAGGTTGGATTTTATCCGGGTTATGGCGGGTCGTCCGATTAAGTCGGCACCTTTTATGGCTATTAAGGAGACCGATGGAGCAGCAGTTTTAGCTATGAAGTATACGGAAAAGACGGTGAGGCGGCATGGAGTGTTAGTCGCATGGTTCAGTCAGAGATTTTAATTTATATCAAGAGCGGTGAGGGCAATTCTTTTTGGAGATGTTGCTAAGGAGGTATGTTTGAGCATGAGGTGATCATCGGATAGATCACTTGTGATTGATCGAGTTGTTTTGAATAGCAATTATTCAAGCGAATATCGGGATGTCTCCCTACGAGGCTTGGTGTGGGAGGCAGTGTGAGTCACATGTATGTTGAACCCAAGTGGGGGAGAAGAACATGGTGGGTGCAGGTTAGTGCAGGAAAAGAATGAAAAAAATCTGTGTTTTTTTTTTTAAGCTGAGCAAGGGGGAGGCTCTAGATCGGCATCGGAGTTATGTTGATAAGGAGAGATTAGAGTTGGAGTGTGAGGTGGGAGATCGCTTGTATCTCAAGATATCAATGTTGAGGAAGTGCATGTGTACTTCGGAGAAGTTAGTGGCTAAGATTGCCGAGATCTTCAGCCAGTTTTATCTGTGTCGGCGAGGCCTTTGAGAATTCTCGTGAGGAGAATTAAGGTGTTGCGTCAAAGGAAGTTGCACTGTTTAATTGCGAGTTCATGTTGTTTTGGAGGTGGAGATTTGGGAACCTGAGGCAAGGATAGAGTTGAAGTTTGGGTAGTATTTCGGCAGGGAGGTCGTAAATCGAGCTTCACTTTCTTGTGGTTCTAGTTTGGTTGTGTTAGCGTGGTGCTAGGTTGTCTGTCGGTTTGTGTATTCTCGTTTTTTGGTAACGACTATACATTTTTGATATTTATAAGATGGGGTTTCTTATATTTCTGTGTGATGAGATTCCGAGTTGGAAATATCGTGTTTAGGCCACAAGAGGTAATCGGGAGATGTTTTTGAGCATCTCAGAATTTATTACTCTACGGATGTGTTGTCCCCGAATAACTCATTTGTGGAGATTGTGCTCTCTTGTATACTTTTGGAGATTGTGTTCTCCAGTATATTGTTTGGGATGGTTTTCCCGGGTGCGTGTGTTGGGACAGTGGTCCCTGTTCTACCAATTGCTCAAAAGATTGTGTTCCTACGAGTGAGAGGGGTGTAAAATGAGTTAAAAGTAATAAATGTCTTGAGACGTGGTCATATGCACGAGACTGGATTTGAGCCTTTGTGATCATGGTGTTGGTCTCGAGTGGTGTTGGCTGGTGGACCAGGAGTTTGTGGTATGTGATAAACGGTTTCGCAGGATTTGAAGTTCAAGTATGAAGAGCTCGAGTAGTACTGGCTGGGTTAGGTCACGATTGCCGGTCCGTGGTTGAGTTTGGTGCGGGATTCGAGGTCAAATCTAGTATTAGTGGGGGAGAGTTGTAACATCCCGAAACCAAAATATGGCATTTGGTTAGGGTGTCGATCGACACCAGGGGGGTGATGTCGATCGACACCAAGTTTTGGGTTGTTTTTCTGGTTTCATTTTATTCGTTTGGTTTTGGCTCGGTTTGGGTGCGCAGCCCTAGGTCGTCCTTATAAGGACCCAGCCGTATCTTGTTACGTTTTTCAGATGTTTTAAAGAAGAAAACGTGACTTGAGAGAGAGAGAGAGAGAGAAAGAGATTTTTTTGTGTGTTGAGATTGAGAGGAAGAAGAGGAAAGTTTCGGCTGTCTCGGTAGAAAAGAGGATCGGACGATCATATCATCTCTGATCGGTGTGAAATTTTGTAGTTTCGAGATTCAATCAGTCGCCTTGGGAAGCGTTTTTCCTGCGTTTCACAGGGAATCAGAGGATGATCTAGATACCGTTGAAAAGCCCTTCCAGTCTAGTTTTCAGACTAGGTTTCCGATTTGTATTCGGAGTTATGTGTTCTGGGGTTGTAGCGGATGCGTTTCTCAGTGTTTGCGTGTGAGATCAGAGGTTGCGTAAGCGGCGAGTCACTGATTTCGTGTCAAATCCCGAATCTTTTCATTCTTTAGAACCAAGGTGAGTTCGCGCCCATTGGTTTCTAGGCGATGATGGATTTTTGGTGATTTTTGTGATGTTTGGTGAATGATTTTCGTGTAAGATTGTTGAGTTGGTTGATGTGGTATATTCGTGGTTTTTTGTGTTGATCGTTTGCAGGTTTGCGACTCGTTGCGACTTGTAGTTCCCGAAATCGCGTTATGAGGGGAGAAAACGCAATTCTGGTGCAATTGCAGAGGTGTGTCGATCGGCAGCCTTTGGGTGTCGTTCGACACAGCCTGTTTTGGTTCTGAAATGTTTTAAAAATACAATGTTGTGTATTTGCTGGATTATGTTATGTATGTTGTTGATTGTAATTATTTGCTTGCTTAGCTCGAAGATGCCAATATTGCATGAACCTGCTTGTTACGCCAGTAGATGGTATGGCCGGCTCACTAAGTATTTATGAAATACTTACGCAACTCTTATTCTCATGTGTTACAGGTAAAGGGAAAGTGTGATCGCGAAATCATGGCAGTAGGAGGAGGAGGACAGGATTTATTATTTATGTTTAGTCCAGTGAACCTGGTGTTTAGGTTGCTACTTGTAGGATTGAATTATTAAATTGGAATTGGAATTGGTTATGAAATTAAATAGTTTATTGGATTATTGAGTTGTTGGTGTTTTTCGCTGATTGTTGTTAACCGTTGAATTAGCCGTTGAGAATTAATAATTATGAAATTATTAATTCTGGTTAATTAAAAAAGAAAAAGTATTGGTTGTTTCAAGTTGAAACTTAAAAAGTTTGAAACCATCACCGTAAATATTTACTAGAAAATAAAGCCGTTACTGTTTCAACAATAACCATTTAAAGGCTTTTAATTTTTTTCTCATTTTAAATGTTTTATATTTATATTTGCAATAGATTAGTATGTAGTTTGGCAGGAAAAGTTGCCATAATCGCAGATTATTCTGTTAAGTAAATATTGTGATATTCTTTCTTTATGTTAATCCTTGAAATAAATAAATTTTATATATTCCGATTTGCAGGAAAATTATGTTTTTATCAAAATCATTGAAAGATGACTAATTACATATATCCATATAAAATAATTCGATTTTATCTTAATTGGTATCGTATAGCTAGCTCGATATAAACCTTTTAATAAGATTTTGTCTTCCTTTCTTTTTTTTGGTCGATTTATTAATAAGATTTGGGTTAATTTGCAAGATAGCAAAAAAAAAATTAATAATTAGAAAATTAGCTAAAATTACCCTATGTGGCATGTTCTTAACCATTGGATTTAGGGCAATTAGTTAAGTTTCTAATTATATAAACAGACAGATATAAGAAAACAAAGTCCTCGTTATTTATGAATCTCACTTACATAACTAGACATGGTCTCTCAAAATAAGTCAAATTTCAAATCTGAATGAATTAATATTAGTGACATGTATATTAAAAAACACGTCATAGTGATATTCTTGGGGATTAATTTGCTTAATAACAAAGAAAAAAATTATAAGTCAAAAACTAACAAAAATTGGCATGTGTTGCAACATTTTGGCCATTGGATTAAGGTCTTTTGGTTAGATTTTAAATTATAATTTTTTTTTATATTATTGAGCAAATAAAACCTAATCTTTACCGTTTATAAAAAAAAATCTTTCTCATTGACAAAGCGATAATTATTAGGTTTTTGAAAAGGAAAAAAATGAGAAGTTTACTAAAATGTCACAAAAACTCAGTTCTGATTTTGAGAATATTTATTTGGTTAAAACGTTGTCGTTTAAGATAGGCGAGGCATATAAATAGAGCCACCAAATAGCCAACGTAAATTCACAACTTTCACTTGCTCACTTTTTCTCCCGAAGAATCTGGTTCGTTTCAATTTTCAATTTCCTCTTTCCTTCTTTTTCAATAATCATCTCGAATATAACTTCAGTTATAGTTACTTTATTTGCTTGATTTTTCCTTTTTTTTTTCTGAATAATCGTAACTATTTTTGCGTTTTTGTTTGGATGAAGCCAGAGAGGGAAACATGGCGACGGGTGGTTCTCTCGAGGATATTAAGAACGAAAATGTTGATTTGGTATGAAATTTTCTTCTTCATTTCCCACTCTGGTTTAACTTCGTTGTGTGTTGTTTAGAATTGTTTGATGAATATATTTACGAAACTATAAAGTTTGGTTATGCTTTTTTTTTTCTTAACGATTCGATCAAATTAGGGTTCTATATAAATTTTTGTTAGCTCTCTCTACATATCGATTCGGTAGTTGAATTTTATTATTTATTTCATGAGCTCGACGAGAAATAAATCCATGAAAAACTGGTATTTTTTTTGTTATAGGATATTAGATATTGCAATTCAAGTCCATACAAATTGCAGAATCACGGGAATTTGGTTACAATTGTGTTAATAAGTAGTTTCCATATGAAGCAATAGTATTATTAAGTAGTACTCTTTACTTTCACATGATTCGTTTTGGGTTATACCTAATTTGAGAATATATAGAGAAGTTTTTTAGTCAATATTTTTTGTAGATAATAATTAGTACGTTTTGGTTGTTTTCATTTTCACGGAAAATCGCATTATCTACCGTTTGTTAAACACTTCCCTAGATGGACCTAAATTCTAATCTTCACCTGATTTTCTGGACTCAATCAAAGATTCGATTCTTTTTATTGACGGATTTGCCCCTATTGATGATATCCTCCGTTACAATCAATTACAATTGGACTTTATATATAAAGGAAATTGTAAAAATATTCTCAAAATCTTTTTTATTTTGAAAACTAACCCCTTTTTAATTTTTTTGAAAAATAACCTTTTCTATATTAAAATAACCATTTTAAACGAAAATGCTTTCATTAAAATCAAAAATTTAATAATTAAAATCTCAAATAAAAATATCTTTTTAAGTTAAAAATAAAAGTAAAAAATAAAAAATTCCCTACAATACTACCTTTTTTGAAAACTCTAAAAATACCATTTTTGAAAACTCTAAAAATACCATTTTTGAATAGTTCCAAAAATAACCCAAATACAAAAATTCATTTTTAATGGATTTGTTGTTTAAAATTTTTGGGTTTGGGTCAACTATTCCAAATTAGGGTATAGTTTTTTAAGAGGATAGGGTTTAGATTTGGGGTTTAGGGTTAGTTTTACATGTTGAAATGTTATTTTAATTTAACCTAAATTAAATTAGTTTCAAAAATGTTACAAATTCTCAAACTTTTAAAATTAAACTAACTAAATTCAATCAATTTCGGAAAATCTTTTTAAAAAGAGAATCTTTTAATTATCAGAATAATTTGTTTTATTTATTAAACAAAAAGGTTAGTTTTCAAACTTTTCAAAACAAGGGTTAGTTTTCAAATTTTATAAATTTTTTGGAATATTAAACCAATCCTCCCTTATATATATGAGAAATAACTTTTTCTCGTACGTCAAATTTTTTCTTTTGCTTTTTTGTTAAAAAATTTATTTTTCTAGTTGACAACAAATTTTTTTAAAAAAAATTTATAATACTTCTGAACAAAAAATTTCTTCTTATCTTCAGTATTTTTTTATTTATAATTTAATGTAGTTTACATGTTGTTCTCAGCGGTAACTGAAGACCACTAGATAACACTTTAACTTATACCTTTGCATAAAGAGATTTGCATAGTTAACACTGATTAATTAATAAGATCTATATGGATTTTACAACTTTCTGATAAATTACACTTTACAAAGATAAACGAAATTTAACATAGATTTTCAATAAGAGTTTAACCATTGGACTTGAATAAGAGCTACATAATTAATTGTGATTTGTATAGAAGATTATAATAACCTTACATAATTAGGTCTTGTTCGTATAATCTTGCAGGAGAAAATCCCAATCGAGGAAGTTTTCCAGCAGTTGAAATGTAGCAGAGAAGGTTTATCTGGAGCTGAAGGAGAAAACAGACTCCAGATCTTTGGTCCTAACAAACTTGAAGAGAAGAAGGTAAACTAAAAACTTGTATATAGTTTGGTTCAACAATAATTGAAACTATAAGTTAATGGACTAATTAATTGAAAACAAAAACAGGAAAGCAAGATACTTAAGTTCTTGGGATTCATGTGGAACCCTCTTTCTTGGGTGATGGAAGCAGCTGCAATCATGGCTATTGCATTGGCTAATGGCGATGGAAGGCCACCGGATTGGCAAGATTTTGTCGGTATCGTTTGTCTTTTGATTATTAACTCAACTATCAGTTTTATCGAAGAAAACAACGCCGGAAATGCTGCTGCTGCTCTTATGGCTGGTCTTGCTCCCAAAACCAAGGTCCCCTCCTCTTTCTATATCTCCTTTCAAGCTCATGTTTTGCTTCATTGTGAAAACATTATTTGAAAAACTCAAAATTGTTTTGAAACTAGTATAAATTAATAAATCAATTGAATTCTCCGGTCCTAAATTTAATTTTTGGATGTAATTAATATCTTTGTAAATTAATAAAATATCGTTGGCCTAACATTATTAATTTATAGAGTTTTCACTGTATTTGATTTTGTATTACAGGTTCTAAGAGATGGCAAATGGAGTGAGCAAGAAGCTTCTATTCTTGTTCCTGGTGATATTGTGAGCATCAAACTCGGTGACATCATTCCTGCTGATGCTCGTCTTCTCGAAGGAGATCCTTTAAAAGTTGACCAATCCGCTCTAACCGGTGAAACCTTTCCCGCAACAAAAGGTCCAGGAGAAGAAGTTTTCTCGGGTTCTACTTGTAAACAAGGTGAGATTGAAGCGGTTGTGATCGCCACTGGAGTCCACACCTTCTTCGGTAAAGCAGCTCACCTTGTTGACAGCACAAACCAAGTTGGACATTTCCAGAAAGTGTTAACCGCAATCGGAAACTTCTGCATAGTTTCCATAGCCATCGGTATAGCGATTGAGCTACTAGTTATGTATCCGATCCAGAAAAGAAAGTACAGAGACGGTATCGACAATCTTTTAGTTCTCTTGATTGGTGGGATCCCCATTGCAATGCCTACTGTTCTCTCTGTGACAATGGCTATTGGTTCCCACAAGTTGGCTGAACAAGGAGCTATCACAAAACGAATGACCGCTATTGAAGAAATGGCCGGTATGGATGTTCTATGCAGCGATAAAACCGGGACTTTGACTCTAAACAAGCTTAGTGTTGACAAGAATCTGATTGAGGTTTGTGCGAAAGGCGTTGAGAAAGACGAAGTTTTGCTTTTCGCTGCAAGAGCTTCAAGAGTAGAGAATCAAGATGCTATTGATGCTGCTATGGTTGGAATGCTTGCTGATCCAAAAGAGGTATTTTCTAACTACCCAAACCCTGTTTTTTCCTATGTTTTTGTTTCTTGAATAAAATTGACTTTTTTTGTTTCTTTTTTCAGGCAAGAGCTGGTATTAGAGAGATTCACTTCTTACCATTCAATCCAGTTGATAAGCGAACTGCATTAACGTACATCGATGGTAACGGAAACTGGCACCGAGTAAGCAAAGGAGCTCCCGAGCAGGTAAGGAAACTGAGTTTGCTTTGTTTTAAGTTAAGTATTGTCTCTCTTCAGTGATTAAAAAAAAAAACTGATTATTTTGATGATTCAGATTCTTGATCTCTGCAATGCTAGAGCTGATTTGAGGAAGAGAGTCCACTCTGCGATCGAAAAGTACGCGGAGCGTGGACTCAGGTCATTAGCTGTTGCAAGACAGGTGAAAACAGATTCCACTTTTTAAAAAAAAATACAAGAGATTTTATTTAATTTTTACTTTATTTTGTGTTTTCATCAGACTGTTCCTGAGAAAACAAAAGAAAGCTCTGGTGGGCCATGGGAATTCGTTGGTGTGTTGCCTTTGTTTGATCCTCCAAGACATGATAGTGCAGAAACCATTAGACGAGCTCTAGACCTCGGTGTCAACGTCAAGATGATTACCGGTTCGCTTTGTTTCTTCTTAGTTATATGGAAAAGATGAGATTTTAATCTTCTTGGATACTTCTTGCTTAGGTGATCAACTTGCTATTGCGAAAGAGACTGGACGTAGACTCGGGATGGGATCAAACATGTACCCATCAGCTTCGTTACTCGGTCAACACAAAGACGAAAACATGGCTACAATTCCTGTTGATGAGTTAATTGAGAAAGCTGATGGCTTTGCTGGTGTCTTCCCAGGTTTGTTCCTGTTTCAGATCGCATTTCGTAAACACAAACTTGCTCTCTCTCTTGTGACATTTTGGTTTTCATTCAGAGCACAAGTATGAAATTGTCAAGAAGTTGCAAGAGAAGAAGCATATCTGTGGTATGACTGGTGATGGTGTGAATGATGCTCCTGCATTGAAGAAAGCGGATATTGGTATCGCTGTTGCGGATGCTACTGACGCTGCTCGAGGCGCTTCTGATATTGTCCTCACTGAGCCTGGACTCAGCGTCATCATCAGCGCGGTTTTAACCAGTCGTTGTATTTTCCAAAGAATGAAAAACTACACAGTAAGTGTGCTTCTCTTATACTAAAAGCAAAATCTCACTTGTATTCAAAATTTTTAACAATGTTGTTTTTCACAGATTTACGCGGTCTCAATCACCATCCGTATTGTGGTAAGTAATAATAATATCTCACTAGTGTCATAATCTTTTCAAGATTTTCAAGAATATCAACAAGATTTTCATCAATTTTTTGTTATAGTTTGGGTTCATGTTCATCGCTCTAATATGGAAGTTCGACTTTTCACCATTCATGGTTCTGATCATTGCTATCTTAAACGACGGTAAGTTTCTCTTTCATTTGATCAACTCTGATTACTTTAAAATAGAACATCTTCAAAAATTAACACTATTATGAAATTACTCAAACAGGAACAATCATGACTATCTCAAAGGACAGAGTCAAGCCTTCTCCTACACCAGATAGCTGGAAACTCAAAGAAATCTTCGCAACCGGCGTTGTTCTTGGAGGCTACATGGCTTTAATGACTGTCATTTTCTTTTGGGCTGCTTATAGAACTGATTACTTCCCGGTATAATAATATCTACATCTCTCTTTCAATAGTACCCACTACACAAGCATAACTCTTTTTATTGTGTGTGTGTTTGCTTTTCGATAGAGAACGTTCCACGTGAGAGACTTGAGAGGCAGTGAACATGAAATGATGTCTGCTTTATACCTACAAGTCAGTATTGTGAGCCAAGCTCTTATCTTCGTCACTCGATCTAGAAGCTGGTCTTTCCTAGAACGACCTGGATTTCTCTTGCTTAGTGCCTTCGGGATTGCACAATTGGTAAATCATATATAAAAAAAAACAAGATTATGTTTATTCTTCTTCTTGATTAATAAACTCTCTTCATTGTTTCATAAACTTGATATTGTAGATTGCAACGTTTATTGCGGTTTACTCGAATTGGGAGTTTGCGAAAGTCCAAGGAATAGGATGGGGATGGGCTGGAGTTATATGGCTATACAGTATTGTGTTTTATATTCCGTTAGATATAATGAAATTCGCAATCCGTTACATACTAACCGGAAACGCTTGGAACAATCTCATTGACAACAAGGTACGTTTTGTGTCTTCTTTATTCTTCTTCTTCTTCTTCTTCTTCTTCTTCTTCTTCTTCTTCTTATAGGTGAATTTAAGACTAACCAATCGGAAAAAAAAAACAGACTGCGTTTACGACTAAGCAAAACTATGGAATAGAGGAGAGGGAAGCGCAATGGGCTCATGCGCAGAGGACTCTACACGGTCTTCAGAATAAGGAAACGGTTAATGTATTCCCGGAGAAAGGCGGTTACAGAGAACTGTCTGAGATTGCAGAGCAAGCTAAGAGAAGAGCTGAGATTGCAAGGTAAATTCTATTAATTAGTAGAAAAGAAAATAAACTAGGGTTTGTTTCTTGTGAGTGAAGTTAACGTTAGGGTTTCTTGTTTTGCTTAAAGGCTTAGGGAGCTTCATACGCTTAAAGGACATGTAGAGTCAGTGGTGAAGCTCAAGGGACTAGACATTGAGACTGCTGGTCACTACACGGTTTAATAAAAGATCGACTCAGATTTAACCAAGAAGATGATCAAAGAAGAAGAGGATCCTTTGTTTAAACAGATGATGATAATGATGATGATTTCACTAAAAGAGAAGGAATAAGGGTTTTGTTTTTTTATATTCCTCTAAACTCCGGGGTTTTTAATTTTTCCTTATTTTAGACTTAATTATAACTTTGTTTTTTATTTTCCCTGTGTTGGAGACAAATAATAAAAAATAATATATTAGGTTTATACAATTTGAAATTCCAGAGACATGGTTGATCATATAAACTTAAACCAAAATTTGAAATTTCGTCGACTTTTGAATTGCATATTTTAAATGTGACCAAGAACCAACAAATTTGCCGTTTAATATCTACTCTCCCTCTCTCTAAAAATTCCTCTTTGCCTTCTTTCTAAAAAAAAAAAAAAAAAAAAAATTAAGATTTCGAATGCCCGGCGTCCATCTATGATCAGATTTCTCTTCCGTTCATCGGATTTGTCTTCCGGCGAGACCGGATTTTGCTTTCTGATTGATTTCGGAGAAGTTCGGATCTAGATCCGACCTTGTTCGGATTTTAGTTTCTTTTTTCTTCACCTTTCGTTCGTTAAATATAAATTCCCTTTGGTTCTGGTTTCAATTCTCTTTTTCCGTTTTGGGCAAAATCATAAAGGGCATAAATCTTTACTCGCCTAGATGGCTTATTAGGAGTAAAGTGTCTCGATCAAGACCGGAATCGACTGAGTCAAAGGGCTGTTCTTTTTTATTTCGAAATTTCCTATTTCTTAAAATCAACGACGAAGTAGTTTTGATTTGTGGTGCTTTCGGTTGTCAACGAAAGGTGTTCTCATTGGACTTTCGGTTGTCAACGAACGGTGTTCTCATTGGACGCATGGCTGTGTCGGGGCTGATTCCACGGAGAACGGAGGATGAAACCGTTAGTTATTCAATCTGGAATTGATGTATTGCGTTTTTAACGCATTCTAACCAATTTTTTCAAAGGTTTTTCGAGTATTTTCTTTGTTTCTTGAGTCTTTTTAGGATAAAAAACGTTTCGATAGAGTCTAAGGCAAAGGAGCAAGGATTGGAATAAAAGGAGCAGAAAAAGGTCAAAAGTTTGGCATTCGTTGAAGGACTTTCCACCGTTGGATTGACTTGAGATTTTTACACAAGATAGATCATTGAGTTAGCTTTCATTTGGAAGTGATGTGAAAACATTCCAACGGTGGGATCAAGAGTTCTCAGAGTTTTAGTGAAGACAGGTGAATATGCCTAAACCGACCGGTTTGCTGGAAAATAAGGAAATTGCAGATTTTTCTATTTTTGATTCGGTTTTGTCAGAGATTGAACCAAAAACGTGTTTGAACCTATTTATCCTAATTTTTAGCCATTGTTTAGGCTACGCTTTATAATTTCATCATACTTTTAGAGCTCTTGCAATTTGTAAGCTTAGGGGAAACTAATCTCAACATCTATTGAGAAGTTTTTTTGAACCCAGTTTTTCATACTTTAAATAATTATGCAATTTATTTCATCTATTTTTGCTTCCATTTCCATCATGTCTGAGTAATCCATAGTTAGGTTTTAGAGTTTCAAAGAAATCATTCATTGAATTAGACACAAATAGGGATTTATCTCATGATGTTTTCACCTATTGTTGTTCTTATTGCTTAGATTAAATTGATCACTTAGTCTATGATCTTAGGTGAACTAACTCATCAAAAGTGTTGTTAGGTTGCTAGAAAGAGACATAGGTGAGTGAATTGTCCTTAGCCAAAGAAAGTTGATGCTAAGGCGATTCGTGAACAAATCGAACCTGTTTGTTAATGTTTGTCTACAATTCTAGGTTCAACGACAGTTAAGATTTTAGGTTGTTAGGTAAAGTAAATAGAGCCAGGAAAGTGGAATAGTTATATATTTATGTTTCAGTTCGAAACTACGCTGAATTGTTCTCTGAATAGTTGTCTAGTTCACGGTCTCTGATTTCCTGCGAATATCCCTAAATCTTGACGTTTTTTAATCCATAAGTTTACATCGTTTAATTGCTTTCTCGTTTTCATTATTGTATCTAAAACATTCAAAAATCATATTGTCATCTAAGCTTAATCACAATCTTAGGAAATCGTACTGTAACACTTGGTCTCTGTGGATTCGATCCCTCCATTACTACAACCATTTGTTGTGCACTTGCAGTAGTTTATATAGGGTTAAAACCTCAGTTATCAGGAATCATTGCCGGAGCTCCGTGGCGGTGCGTGTTTGTGAGGCGCGTTTGATTATCGGTGATCTCCCCTATTTTGCTCTGTGGGTGCATGTAAGATGGGTGTCGAATTATTAGGTTCCTTATCTTTTAGTCCATACACGTGTAAAATATGACAGGAAAAATCAGAGCAATTTATGCTCCAAGTCATGTTGTAAAGCCCATTTAATGGGCCTTTAATGGATTAAAAAGTTGCAGACAAAAAAAAAATGTGACCAAAAACTTGCTTATACACATTTCTTTCTACTAATTGTACAACCTCTTTTCCAAAGCTCACATTATTATAGTATGAGCCTAACAAAATCATAAATTCATCTTCTTGAATATTTTAGAGAGGTTTTGTGTAATTTCCGGGCAGAAAGTGCATCTCGAAAAATCGAAGATATTTTTCTCTGAAAACGTTTCCAGGGATTTGGGGAAGAGAATGAGTAATGCCAATGCAATTAAAATAACGGGAGAGTTAGAAAAATACTTGGAAATGCCAATTCTATAGAAAAGAATTAATAAAGATACATTTGGTGAGGTTCTTTAACACCCACAAAAGCGGTATTGTCTTCAATTCCGGTTCACACTATGAGTGTTAATAAGCTATCACAATCAACGATCGAGGAGTTTATTAAATTGGCAAGAGCTTTTCTATGGGATAGTTCAAGTGAAAAGAGAAGACAACATTTAGTATCATGGAAACGGGTGTGTTTACCTAAGAATGAGGGATTTGGGGAAGAGATTTAGTGATACCAATGGAATAAAAAGGATGAGAGAGTTGGAAAAATACTTGAAAATGTCAATTCTACATAAAAGAATTAGTAAAGATACATTTGGTGAGGTTCTTGAGAGAGTTTCGTCGCGTTTGGCGGGGTGGAAAGGACATATGCTAAGCTTTGCGGGGAGATTAACAACCACAAAAGCGGTATTGTCTTCAATTCCTGTTCACACTATGAGTGTTAATAAGTTGCCACAATCAACGCTCGAGGAGTTAGATAAATTGGCAAGAGCTTTTCTATGGGGTAGTTCGAGTGAAAAGAGAAGGCAGCATTTAGTATCATGGAAACGGGTGTGTTTACCTAAGAAGGAGGGGGGAATTGGTGTTCAAAAAGCAAAGAAGATGAATATCGCATTGGTTGCTAAAGTTGGTTGGCGCGTGTTACACGATCGAACTAGTCTTTGGGCAATAGTATTGAGGAGTAAATACAAGGTTGGTGTGATTCATGATTTTATTTGGAAGATGGCTAAGAGTAATTGGTCGTCAACTTGGAGAAGTGTGGGGCTCAGTTTGAGGGAAGTGGTGTGTCAAAGATAGTTGGATTCTTGGTGATGGGAGGGAGATTAAGTTTTGGACGGACTGATGGATTTTGATAGAACCATTGTGTGATATAGGAGTCAGACAACTTCTAAGTGGTTATGAGATGTTAACGGCTTGCGAGTTATGGGGGAATGGGAGAGGATGGGATATGAGCCAAATTGGTGCTTATGTGACAGAGAATGAAAGAATGGAGCTAGCAGCGATTGTTTTGGATAATGTCATAAGGGTGGTGGATAAATTATCATAGCGAGAGACAACGGATGGGCGGTTCAAGGTAAAATCAGCATACACATTACTAAACTAGAATAATGTACCGCGAGTTAGTGTGGAGAAATTATTTGATCGAGTAAGGAAAGTCGCAGCCCCTGAGAGGATAAATATCTTTCTTTGGTTAGTTGCGGACCAAGTGATAATGACGGATTCAGAGAGAGAAAAACGTAATCTTTTTTATTCGGATATTTGGCACATTTGCAAGGGAGGAGTTGAGAATATTATTCATGTTCTAAGAGATTGTTCGGAGATGAAGGAAATTTGGGAGCGACTTGTTCTACCATGGAGTCGACATAATTTATTTTCCCGTTCTTTGTTGGAATGGTTGTATGAGGGGTTCAGAGAGGGAGATGGCTCAGAATTTGAGATCGGTTCTACTTTATTCTCCATGGTAGTTTGTTGGAGATGAAAGTGGCGGTGTGGGGGATTTGCGTTAAATATTGAGAGGTATTCTGCGCTATTAGCAGAGTTGTGAGGGATTTATTATGGTCTTGTTATTGCTTGGGAAAGGCGGATTACACGGTTGGAGTTGTGTGATACCCCAGTTTTAGGGCATATATGGTATATGCGGTACATGCGGAGAGGCTTAAAAGAATTGATTTGGCTACCTATATCACCAAACTGCACTTATCTTTTCGGTCACATGTCTTGAGAGAACTCCAGAGTTAAGCGTGTTTGAGCTGCAATAGTTTCAGGATGGGTGATCTACTAGGAAGTCATTTTCAGTACCGTGTGAGTGGGGTCAAAACACGGGAAAAGATTGCGTGATGTTACAGGGTAAGTAAACATGACTTCCGAGCCTCCCGGACTAACGAGCCGACCGTCGGGGAGTGTTGGCTCACGGGCCGAGAGTGAATGTGGAGCCCATGGATAGGGCGGTCGGGGCATTACACGTTGAAAGTGGATTCAGAGATAGTGGATGATTTTCTTACGACAAGGATAGGTAACTCTCACCCTCTGTCTTTCCTAGTACGTTTATGCTACAATTTTCTTGGAAAAGACTGGATAGCCCAAATTTTACATGTGTATAGGGAGGCTAACTGCCTAGCGGATGTGTTCGCGAACTATGCGTTTGAGTTACCATTGGGTTTTCATGGATTTGATTTGGTCCCAAGTGTGGTTGATTCGATATTGAGAGAGGATGTAGTTGGGACTACGTTTCCACGACAAGTCCGTATGTAATTTTTTTTCTTTATTTAATAAAATAGATGGGGAACTTTTCCCCAGGTGATCCACTAAAAAAAAAAAATTCACCTTCTTGAAAATTCCATAAAATAATTTATTTTGAATTAAAAAAATAAATAAAAACTAAACCTCTACTGTTAATGGAATATGTAAAGTAGTGGATCAACATAAAACGAATGGAATCCAATCCGAGCATCCCTAGATCAAAGATTTCATCCAACCTGAGCATCCCCATATCCCGATATGCCAAGTGGACGCATATTCGGACCACTAGCGATCTCGGATGGTGTCTCACCGATACATCAGAGAATACGTACAACGGTATACAAGGATGCCGAATAAGCCTCTTAGCTTTACATGAAGAATTCGAGTGACTCTTCTGGGCAATGGAATGCATAATTCAGAAAGATTATTTACGGTTCTACTTGAGACGGACTGCTCAAACTTACTGAAGATGATTGACGATCTAATGGATTGGCCAGTTTTCCAGACCGAGCTAGATCATTTAGCCGAGCTTAAAGACAAATTTTTTACTTTTTGTGTATTTTATATACCTCGAGTTTGTAATGACCGTGCAGATGCCCTCGCAAAAGCGGCACAAGCACGTAATCTTATTTTTTTACATGTAGATCTCGATGAGTTGATAGAAAATATCCATTCTGAAAAATATTTTACCGACCAAATGTGATTAATATATGGAGTTAGTTGGAAAAAAAAACGAATGGAATCATATTCCCACATTTATCTTGGTCCAACTGCAACCCCAAGGGAATACTGGGTCCGGTTTGATGAAAAACGGTTCGATTTTCTCAAACCAATGAAATGCATGACCGGATATCTTAATTCGTGGATTACATGTGTTCTTAACTAGACCACTAATTATAATCCACGTGGCACTCACTTTATCACAAAGACACAAACGCAGAAGACGAGAAAGATCTTTTAGAACAGAGAAGAAGAGCTACGAACAAATTCACAGAGACAACAAAAAAAAATGTATTTTTCCGCCATAGCTTCCTCAAGACAGAGCTTGCTGTCAAACTCCTTCAGTTTCCGACACAGTTTCAAACCTAATTCCGACTTTAACCTCAATCGTCCCAAAACAATCTCTTGTAAATCTCCAAACCACGACGAAGATACTGATTCTTCCTGGTAATTTTATTTTTGACGAAAGTGCTGTTCTTAATTTATTTCGGGTTTCCTCTTATTCAATTAATAATTTTGTTAATTATGATTTAATAAGGACAAATGAGAATCAGCTGGGGAAATTGGCAATCGCGACGCTAGCGGTGGGCGTTTTGGCTTTGGGATCAGTTGGGGATGCGTTTGCGGCCAAAAGCGGTGGAAGAATCGGCGGTCAAGCGTTTCGTTCTTCAGCTCCTCGGCCTCCTCCTAGAATTAACAATCGATCCAGGTAATTTTTTTTTTTCTTATTTGAACATCTTATCTCTATTTTAATTAGTAAACGTCATTTTTAAAATTCATAAGTTTAAGACTTGAATTGGGAGTTTTAATTATTTTTGTCTTTGGGTAAAATTTCACTATTCAAATGTTTTAGACCTATGATAATATCTAGCACTTTGGATATAAACTCCTTCAGTTTTTACACATACCTGTTGTTTTTTAAACTTAAGTTGATTGTTGATACTTTATATCAAAATGAAAAAAATCCAAGAAAACAATGAGTTTACGAAAAAATTTATGCTAGGGAACGCTTAATTAAAACATTGGCAGTAATTTATCAAAAACATTGTGTTTTTCTTTCAAACACAAGAGGCTTCATGTGTGGGCCTTATATTCACATTTTAAGCCCATTAGTAAAACCTTACGACCCTTGAATTTTATATACTTTTTAACAGTTTGAACCCAACAATTACATACAATTCGGATCCAAAATATAACGACCAACATTAAATTAACTTGATTTAATGTTCATTGTTTACAACAGGACCAACATCTACGTGAATCCTCCGGTCGCACCACCTTTGATCGGTGGCTATGGATATGGTTACGGCGGTTACGGATGGTCACCATTTTCTTTTTTTGCCCCTGGTCCTGCTGTGGCAGTTGGTGGCGGTGGTGGCTTCGACCTCCTAGTTCTATTCATGTTTTTTGGAGCTGCTTCAGCCGTCGCTAGAATCTTTTTCCGATCAAGAAATGATGAAGACGAAGACGATGACTATTAAGGGGGAAAATATTAAAAAAAGGTTATGTATAATATGCTGAAATAAAATAACATAGTCCCAATATACAAGTGATCCATAAGAGTAGTAGTTATAACTGGAATGTTGGATTCTGAGCGATAAGAAAGCATAACAAGTATACACGTAAAGGTTTTACATGAGGTTTCTCCTAATTACATCTCGGAACCTGATAAGATCCCACTTAGATCGACACTTTGATAAGTTAAGGACAAATCTAGATTCGAGATTCAACAAGGGAATCAATGGATCTATGATGGAATGAAGGGCCACACAAGAGCTGCGGAAGGACTCTTGATTTACCAATAGATCGAATGGTCACACAAAATTTATGGAACAAACATTAATTTACCTTTGATCTAATCTTAAAAGCGTTTATGATTAAAAAGATAGATAAGTTCAGAAATAAGAGTACAAGGGAGTTATAAAGGGAAGAAGGAAAGAAGAAGAGACAAGTCTTAGATCAAGCTCCAAGGCTGTCTCGAAAATAACAGAAAATTAAAACTGAGTTTGAAACTTAAAAATCAGACCCTTACACCTCCAAAAATGTTTTTATCTTTAATTTGGGCTTTGACTCAACAAATGAATAATTTGAAGTGATACATAAGCCTCATTAAAAACCTCGTTTGGAAAACCCATTGGGACAAAACCAAAGAAAGGGGAAAAGAGTGCAAATGCATCACTTGTCCATTTATTGAGGTTCTTGAGCTTGTATCAAAACCAGAATGGTTTGATAAGCCTTATCTTCATGATGTTGCATTTGATTAAGCAACACTCATACGGCTTGCTTAAGTGCCTTGGTTCTGGACCGAGTCATTGGACCTCTCAAAGTCTCCTTTGTACAAGCTCAGCTTCAAGCTTCGGTTCCAGCTCCTCCTCTGCTACAAGCTCATCCTCCTTAGAGCCATCCATGATCATATCATCCTCTCCCTCTTGAAAAAGATTTGACCTCAAATCTGTTTCATCTGCAATAAAAAGAACAAGACCATAAACATTGAAACTGTTACTAACATTGTACTTACCTTGAAGATCAATTTGATAGACATTTTTGTTGATTCTTCCTGTTATCTCAAAAGGACCATCAATCCTTGGCATGAGTTTGGACTTTCTCTCTTCAGGGAACCTTTCCTTCCTTAGATGAACCCAAACCAGATCATCTAATGTCTCCCTTTGTTAGCATGCTTAGCATAAAGCTTGGTATTTTCTTCAATGTTCTTTCTAGCATTCTCATGAATCTGCCGGACCAAGTCTGCCTTTTGTTTTCCATCTAAGTTGGTTCTTTCACTCAAACGCAAAGGCATCAAATCCAAAGGAGAGGTGGGATTAAACCCATAAACAATTTGAAAAGGAGAATACTTAGAAGCAGAATGCACAACATGATTGTATGCAAATTCAATATGAGGTAAGCATTCTTCCCAAGTTCTCAAGTTCTTTTTAATTAATGCACGACAAAGTGTTCCTAAGGTTCTGTTAACAACTTCAGTTTGCCCATCAGTTTGGGGATGACATGTAGTAGAAAATAACAGCTTAGTTCCTAGCTTAGACCACAATGTCTTCCAAAAATAGCTAAGAAATTTTGTATCCTTATCAAAAATAATAGATTTAGGCATGACATGAATGCGAACAATTTTCTTAAAGAACAAATCAGCTATATGCAATGCATAATCAGTTTTGTTACATGCAATGAAATGAGCCATTTTTGAGAACCTATCAACCACAACAAAGATAGAATCTCTACCATTCTTAGTTCTAGGCAGTTCCAACACAAAATCCATAGAAATATCATTCCAAGGATGAGTAGGAATGGGTAAAAGAGTATACAAACTGTGGGGTTGGACTTTGGATTTAGCTTGCTTACAAGTCATGCATCTACCACAGATTCTCTCCACATCACGCTTCATGTGAGGCCAATGGAAGTGTTCTTTCATGATTTCTAAGGTCTTGGCAATACCAAAATGACCCATCAAACCTCCTCCATGAGCTTCCCTAACAAACAAGTCTCTCAAAGAACGGTTAGGAACACAAAGACGGTTCTCATAGAAGAGAAACCCATCTTATCTAAAATAATGGCCAGAAGCATGTTTTTCACAATCTCTATAAGTGTCTTGAAAGTCAGGATCAATTGCATATAGTTCCTTAATGTGTTCAAATCCCATAAGTTTAATTTCAAGAGTAGAGAGAAGAGTGTACCTCCTTGATAATGCATCAGCAACTACATTATCCTTACCTTGTTTGTACTTGATGACATAGGGAAAAGTCTCTATGAATTCAACCCACCTTGTAAGCCTTTTGTTGAGCTTTTGATGCCCCTTTAAGTGCTTGAGAGACTCGTGATTAGTATGGATCACAAACTCCTTAGGCCACAAGTAGTACTGCCATGTTTACAAAGCTCGAACCAAGGCATAGAGTTCCTTATCATACGTGGGATAGTTGAGAGTGGCTCCTCCAAGTTTCTCACTGAAATAAGCAATGGGTTGTTTATCTTGCATAACCACAGCTCCAATACCTACACCAGAAGCATCACATTTAATCTCAAAAGTCTTTAAAAAGTTAGGTAAAATCAAAACAGGAGCATGAATGAGCTTCTCTTTTAGGCTTTGGAAAGCCTCTTCTTGAGCTAGTCCCCATTTAAATCCAACATCCTTTTTAATAACTTCGGTGAGAGGGGCTACCAAGGTGCTAAAGTCTTTGACAAAATGCCTATAGAAGCCTGCCAATCCATGGAAACTTCTCACTTCACCAACTGACTTAAGACTAGGCCATTCCTGAATTGCTTTCACCTTTTCTTCATCGACCTTGATACCATCTGCACTAACCACAAAACCAAGAAATACAAGACTATCGGTGCAAAAGGTGCATTTTTTAAGGTTAGCATACAGTTTTTCTTGTCCAAGTAAATTTAGAATCATTCTCAAATGCTTAATATGCTCTTCTAAGTTCTGACTATAGATAAGAATATCATCAAATAGACAACCACAAAAATTCCAATGTATGCTCTAAGAACATGATTCATTAAACGCATGAATGTACTAGGTGCATTAGTGAGTCCAAATGGCATAACAAGCCACTCATATAAACCATGCTTAGTTTTAAATACAGTTTTCCACTCATCTTCTTCTTTCATCCTAATCTGATGATAGCCACTTTTAAGATCAACTTTAGAAAAGATGCTAGAACCATGCAATTCATCTAACATATCATCTAATCTAGGAATGGGATGTCGATACTTCACCGTGATATTATTGATGGCACGGTAGTCCACGCACATGCGCCAAGTCCCATCCTTTTTAGGCACAAGGAGAACTGGAACAACACAAGGAGTCATGCTTTCACGAATATAGCCTTTCACCATGAGTTCTCCATTCTGTTTTTGTAACTCTTTGGTCTCCATAGGGTTAGTTTGATAGGCTGGTCTATTGGGAAGAGAAGAGCCAGGGACAAAGTTAATTTGGTGTTCAATCCCTCGAATAGGTAGTAAACCCTTAGGAGCATCCTCAGGAAACACATCACTAAAATCTTGCAAAAGCTTAGTCATCTCACTCGGTAGCACCGGTGTAAGGTTAGTAACATTAAGCAAATTCTCTTTAAATATAAATAAAAGCAAAGGTTGTTTAGAGTAGAGAGCTTGCTTAACCTCACTGGCTTTGGCAAAGAAAGTGGATGCTTTAGAACCTCTAGGAGTTGATTTCTGATCTTCATAGACCTCTTGAGGTGTCATGGGAACTGAAGTGATTTTCTTGCCTTTGAACTCAAAGGAATGCATGTTTGTGAATCCATCATGATGAACTCTTCGATCTGACTGTCATGGCCTTCCCAAAAGTATATGACTAGCCTCCATAGGTAACACATCACAAAGGATTTCATCTTTATACTTTCCTATAGAGATTGGCACCGTAACCTGATTATGAACTCTCAATTCTCCAATATTATTCAGCCAGTGCAGCTTGTATGGTGCTGGATGTTTTGTTGTTTTAAGCCCAAATTTCTTGACAATAACCTCACTAGCCACATTGGTGCAACTGCCTCCATCGATTATAAGACTACCCACCTTGTCTTGAACATAACAGCGAGTATGGAACAAAATCTCCCTTTGTGTTGGCTCTTGTGATTTCGTTTGCATACTTAAAGTTCTCCTAGCCACCAATAGATCTCCATTAACTGGCAGTGCTTCATGATCATCATCAGTTTCTTCTTGTTGTTCTTCTTCTGATTCAATATCACAATTAGCTCGAATGACCATGATTCTCTGGTTTGAGCACTCACTGGCGTAATGACCTCTCCCATGGCATTTGAAACAGTTAACATCACGTGATCTGCCCGTAACTACCTTAGCCTTTCCTTTAATATCAACCGAAGGAGTAGTGTCAACCTTTGGAGCCATAATCTGCTTGTTATCTTTAGAGAAGTTGCCTCTTTCTTCACGGTACTGATTTGGTTTATTGAAAGATGATCCCATGGTCTTATTAGATCTTGAATAGCTCTTCCTTTTCAATTGTTGCTCAAACATTTTAGCCTTGTGTAACATTTCCTCCTGCTCCATGTAATATTGAGTCTCTAAACGATCTTGTATGTCACGGTTTAAGCCACTAAGAAATCGAGCCATTGTAGCTTCCTTATCCTCCTGTATATTAGCTCGAAGTATGAGTGTCTCCATCTCCTTGTAGTAATCCTCTACTGAACGGCTACCTTGGACAAGTCTCTTTAGTTTTTGGTAAAGCTCACAGTGGTAGTGGCTAGGAACGAACTGTTTCCTCATGAGACTCTTCATTTCACTCCAAGGATCAATCGGATACTCCTGGTTACGTCTTCTAGAAGTAACAACTTGATCCCACCAACTAAGGGCGTAATCATAAAATTCTGTAGCAGCCACCTTCACTTTATTGTCCTCGGTGTAGTTCTGCATGTTGAAAACCAACTCAAACTTCTTCTCCCACTCAAGATAAGCATCTGGATCATTTTTTCCCACGGAAAGATGGAATTTTAATCTTAAGACCGCCTAGATTATCTCGAGCACGCTCTCTGCCTTCTCTCCCAAGTTTATTCCTCCTTGAACCACTCCAAGGGGAACCACTTCGATGCCTATAGTACTGATCTGTATCATCATCACTAGCACGGTTGTTGCGCTCTTGCTCTCTATTAGCGTTTCTACCAGTTCTAGCTTGATCAGTCCGGGTTTGATGTTGTTCTTGACCCGTGGGAGTATCTTCAGGTTCTAGCTCACATTTAGCTTTGTGAAGTTTTTCAATGTGTGCAGTGAGAGCCTCAATAATAAGTTTGTTGTTGCGACCCAAAGCGGTTTCTTCTTCTTCTTCACTTCCCATAGTACCTGAAATCAGAGAGATCTAACAAGTAAAATGTTCTAGGAAAGAAGAAAAACGTTTTGAAGCAAAGATCAAACAACAAAACAGTTTCTGATCAGAATTCAATTCGGTTTTTAACAGGCAATTACAGAGTCAAATTTGAAAACAATAGAAGTTGAAGAGCTTTTTTCCAAATCGCAAGATCTAATACGTATTTTTATAGTTCACGATCTGATCTACACGATTCTATTAAAAATCATATGAAACGGACAAGCGATCAGCCTTAAATTGATAAAACAAAGTTACGCAGAAACTGAAAAAATGAAAAAGATGAATACAACCTGAATCAAAGTGTGGTTTGATACCACTTGATAAGATCCCACTTAGATCGACACTTTGATAGGTTAAGGACAGATCCAGATTTGAGATTCAACAAGAGAATCAATGGATCTATGATGGAATGAAGGGTCACACAAGAGCTGCGGAAGGACTCTTGATTTACCAATGGATGGGATGGTCACACAAAGTTTATGGAAAGAACTTTGATTTACCTTTGATCTAATCGTAAAAAGGTTTTTGATTAAAAAGATAGATAAGTTCAGAAATGAGAGTACAAGGGAGTTATAAAGGGAAGAAGGGAAGAAGAAGAAGAGAAAAGTCTTGGAACAAGCTCCAAGGCTGTCTCGAAAATAACAGAAAATTAAAACTGAGTTTGAAACTTAAAAATCAGACCCTTACACCTCCAAAAACGTTTTTATCTTTAATTTGGGCCTTGACTCAACAAATGGATGATTTGAAGTGATACATAAGCCTCATTAAAAACCTTCTTTGGAAAACCCATTGGGACAAAACCAAAGAGAGGGGAAAAAGTGCAAATGCATCACTTGTCCATTTATTGAGGTTCTTGAGCTTGTATCAAAACCCGAATGGTTTGATATGCCTTATCTTCATGATGTTGCATTTGATTAAGCAACACTCCTACAGCTTGCGTAAGTGCCTTGGTTCTGGACCGAGTCATTGGACCTCTCAAAGTCTCCTCTGCTACAAGCTCAGCTTCAAGCTTCGGTTCCAACTCCTCCTCTGCTACAAGCTCCTCCTCTTTAGAGCCATCCATGATCATATCAGAACCTATTCCATAGCAAATTCATTAGAACATAACTGCAACATAACTGCAGCTTCAATTGCGTATGGAATTCAACACTACAATAAATATCATTATTTTCTCGATGAATGAACTATGAAAACATATCAAGCTCGCATACCGAAAATACATAAATTTAAAATTTAACCTATACAATAATATTTTAAATTCTGATCTTATCATGTTTCATCCTCATTCGGCTCCCGAAAACAGGTGAACAAACAATTAAAAAAGAAAACCGAATACTTGATGGTGTATCTTGTTAATGGTTTATCAGTGTTAATGAAGAAAGTTAATGAGAGGTAAAACTGAGATCAATAAATCTTGATCATGGCCTAGTAAATAATTATACTAATAATAATAAATCAGATGCGAAACAAACAAACAAAAAGATATATCAAGAAGAAGAGAAAAAGAAAGAGTCAGTGAATTAACAAAAGTCAAGATGTTCGGTTAATACTAAGTCCTTGAAAGAGCCAATGAGGTCTCTTCTTCTCTCGATCCAACGAAGTCGTACTTGAGCTGCTCATAGGCGTATTCGGTCCGCTATTTTCTTGGTTATTACTATCATTATTGTTATTATTGCTCTGATTATTACAATTATCCGATGATGATCTAAACGACGTCGTTGTCGACGAGAAGTCCATGTCCCTGTTCGTAGATGAAGACGACATTCCAATGCTTAATGTCAATTCTAGTTCACTCTCTTCGATACGATCCGTTGTCGTTTTTGTAGCCCTAACCACGTTTTCGAGATCTATGCTTGAACAATTTCTGGTTCTCTCTCTTGAACCGGTTTGATCTTTGTTGTTACTAGTCCGATATTGGCTTCTATGTTTGCGTTGGTCCATCATCATTTTCTGTATATTATATACTCTATGTAGCTCTCGTACCTGCGATTTTATATGCATTGTTATTATCATCAAAATTTTAAAGGTGTTATGTTTAATGTCGATAAACCAAATCGGTTCAATCCAATCCAAACCAATGTTAAGCTTTGAATTATCGTATAGAAAAAAACAAACTCAAAGATATCAATATTATAAAACAATAAATAGTATATCATTAGTATCATATATCAATTTAAAGGTATTTTGTATTTGCTATGGATAAACTGAACCGGTTTAACCTAAAATAAACTAAAGTAAAAAAAGATTGAAAAAACTAACAAAAAGTTTAGATCATTGGATAGTTGTCATAATAATAATAAAAACTCAAACCGGAAAAGGTTAATTAGACTCAAAGCAAAAAATAAAATTGAATCATCAAAGATTTGCTTTTTAGTTTGGTCACTTTTTTATATGTAAAATGATATCTAAACCAAAAACCAAGCATAAAATCGGATTGAAATACCAAATCCATTCCATTTTTTAATACCAAATCCATACATATGTAAATATGTACCTGTTGCTTAAAAATATCTTCTTGGGCTTGCATTGTATGTCTGATGGATTCAGCTTTTTGTTTATCAAGAAACCTATCCATTGACTTTACAATGATAACCTCTTCTTTTTCCTCCTTTTTGGTCTCGTCTCTCAACGTCTCCTTTAACGATTTTCGTCGACCATCAACACCAAGTCTGATGAATCCACTGCGATCAACACTCGTTAAGCCAACTGGGTTTGTCGTAATTCCCTCAACGATCTTTGTTCCCATGCCTGAAACGTCGAATCACACACTTCATAAACAATTTCAAGATTGATAAAAAAAAAAGTACATAGCAAAGAACCCTAATTTTACTTAAATTGTATATGTGAATGTGTGAGCATGTGATGATGATGTTGATGATGTAATCGTCAGAAGCCACTAGATCTTGAAGTGAAGGGTATATAATAGACAAAAGAAGGTTGACTAGTGGGACACACTTTTTAATTTGATTAGATTCTCTCTCATGGTGTTTGGTCTCAAAGCCAAATATTTTTAGAAACCGAATCAAAATGTGTTGTTTGATCACCAAATCAACGGATATAATAAGTTAGAGTGTTAGGCCAGATAAACTATTAGGCTTTTTTTATTTTTCATTTTTATTAATAACAGAGAAGTAAAAGATTTACTAGTTTTCAATCAAGCTATTTTTTTATTACTTATTTCAATTGATTTTCTTTTTGTTACTTTTTAGCCGCTTATGAAAAAGATGAGTAATATAATTATTTGCCCCTCATGACAACATTAGACACGGATTGTCCCACCAATACCATTGCAAACCTTTATGTAAATGAAAAAAGGAATAATTAACTTTCATAACCAATGGAAAATATTTAAATTATCTATAAAAAAAGCATTGATGTGAAAAATAGAATATCTTTTTTTTTCTTATGCAGTATATTATTCGAAAAATAATATTATATCTAAAAATTGGTGAAATAATTGGTCGGAAATAGTACAATATATCATTTTCAACACTAAAGTTTAAAATAGAATGATTCGAGCCGTAAAATAGCAATTGATAGAAAAAATATGTGGTGAAGGTTCGTTCGCAAAGGATGAATTAACAAAGAGAAATTAGCATGTATATACATAAAAAAAAACTATAACTAAAAATTTAACCAAATAACCTATAAGTTAAGGCTATTATTTGGCCACATGTTGCATTTTTAGATAGATGCTTAATTATTAAATTTATTTTGTCATTGAGCAAATTCACCCATTAACAAAAAAGAAAGCAAGTTGTTGATTTTTTTTCCCTTTTGGATAAGCATGACATATGTAGAATAGAGAATAATTAAAACAAAATAGGTAGAGACATGGGGAAAAATAGCAACTAGTCGAGCAGTCAATTTTTTTTTTTTTTTGATAATTGTGGGGATCATAATAGCTTTCTAGGCCCAAAGACTAATCCCACGAAACTTTGCATCTGGATATGCGTTTGGAAATATTCCAAATTTAATGCACGGTTAGGTGGCCAAGAGGACTTGAACCCATGACTCTTCCAATTGGGAATTACCACTGGCCAAGGCAACTTGGTTCGTCAATTTAAAATCACTAAATATGAATTTTACTATATATAGTGTGAATTGATGACCATGAGCTCGTACTGTATATATATGTATATGAATGGATCGGGTCGTTCATTATGTCATTGCATTTATACTGTATCACCTAAGTTTCCACTTATTTTTGTTTCCTACAATGTTTAAAAAAGTTGTCTACACACAAAATCATTAAATAAATAAAATTTCACACATGTATGATGTATCTACACACGAGGAAGGACATAAAGACATGAGAAGATCATGTCTATGTATCTATTTATGTAGAGAATCAAATTTTATACCCAATAGGCAATAGGATAAGACAAGGACAATAAATTCACGAGAAGATAACGATTTTTTTTATTATATGTCTATTTATACGTGTAAGTTGTGCGGTCGAACATGACCCATAATTTAGAAAATCCTGAAATATTTTTTTATATATTTACATGTTATTAAAAATATTTAAGTTTTAACCATTGAAATTTATTTTAAAAAAGTGTTTCCATTTAACAACCAAATAATAAAGAACTAAATTAAAGATTACTTACTTTTGATATATATATAATTAGAGTATATAAAATGGATTAGAGTTTCACAATAAATCTTAAGGTAATTTCATGTTTTTATTTATTAATTTACTTAGTGATATATTTTAATCACATTTCTAGGTTATATTATTCTTCAAGTTACAAACTCAAATTAAAGAAAATTTGACGTGATTTTCTTGTATGATCGATAAGAAAATGACATTGTTTAAATATAATTTATTAGTTGAAATTGTATGAAATGAAAAAATTTTAAATAATAAATTTTTATTTGCTCTAGAAAATAAGAAAAAATATTTATAATTATAAACTATTTATTACGAGAAGTTATAGGTAAAATATTTTTTTTGTTAATTAACGTTTAAAAACTAATAATGTTAAGGGTCTATTTTTGATATTTGAACAGTGTCTCTATAAAGTTTGAGACGGCCCTGATTACGTATGTATATTTTTGAACAAAATATCTACTTCGCTATCAGAATTTGATTATCAACTTTACTCTTTACGAAGATTTTGGTAAACCAACTTAAAAAGCCTGTGTGTTTTATCTTTTCCTTTTTGGTATAAGTGTGACTCGTTTTGCTTACACACATAGTACTTGTATGTGTAGAAACACCACTTGTAACATAAATCTGTTTCATGGACATAAAAACACACACACACACATATATATATATATATATATATATATTTAATCGTTTTCATCAAATGGGTTACTCAGAGAAATGAATATGTATATACAGTGTCGTGCCCAGAGTTTTAAAGAGCCAGATGTGAATTTGAAAATAAACATTTACATATTTTTTTAATGATAATAATAATCTATATTTAAATAAATAATAAGAGTGTTAATAAAAAAAATGAAACAAAGTAAAAAAATAGAAACTTCTTTTGGAAGTGGTTCGAATTTATAGTATGTAAACTTAAAAATAAAACTATTACCTTAATTTAACCATTAGACTACAAGTAAATTTTAGAAATTGGGCCTTAAAATATATATTATGATCCGGCCTAAGGCAAATGTCTATTTAAATACATGGTAGGACCGATTCTGCGTATCTATATATCTCTGATATATGTGTTGTGTGTGAGGGATTATATAAATTACCTGAAAAAAAGAGTGGTGAAGCTGTGATTCTCTCCAAAGAAGCTCATTGATCACATAATCTAAGCTCATGCCGCAAAATTCACTCAGAGGAGCTCTTCAAGACTCACAATTACCTAACTATATCCTTCGGTGACTTTTTTGGCATAGCATCAAACACAAAATGTTTTCAAAAAAACTATATGCTTCTTTACCAATTTGCTCCAAAGCATAACATAATGAATAACCCAAAAACTGAGAGTTCACTAAAAGATTATTTGTTCTTGTCAACAAACCATACAGAACTAAAGCTGTGTGGAGGAGATAGAGATATAGAGAGAGAAAGAGAGGGGATAGAGAGAGGAGAGAGAGAAAGTGATAATGGGAATTCACAGCTAAGGAAATGCTTATATTAAATAAGGATTAATAACAAATAATATATAGTGATGGAAGTTGAATAGTTTTAAAAGGCTAATTTTGACAGGCTGTGATATTTGTGAAGGAAGGAGGCAAGGAAAAAGCTTAGCATTTTCATATACTTAGCTTTTATGTCCATCTAATTATTCTTTCTAATAGAAAAGTAAAACAATAACTATTTAAAAATGAAACTCCATAAAATATTGTAGATTACTGATATACTAGGTTAATACCCGTATTGTACACGGATTTAGTTATAACCGTTAATATAATTTTAAAATTATTTGATTATATATAAATGAATATAGATATTGCTATAAAATTGTTGATATTATTAAACAACAAAATTATCTAATGGAAAAAATTGTGGATAAATACTTTTGATCAGTTTTAGATTTGCCTAATATTTTGTTTGCTATGTAATATTGCGGCAAAAGAAAGGAAAATCTATGGACCGACCCCATCGTCTCCACTCTCCACTTCGTATGAACTACGAGATCACCCTAAGAACACCTTCGGTATCCAGGGGTCGGTCCCACTATTTGAATATGCATAAATAAAATTAAAAATCTTATTGTGTATATTCGAATTTGCAATCATTTTGCATAGAAATATGTTCCACCTTGCCAAATCATAATTCACCCATTCGAAGTTGAACCAAAACATATAATAATTTGAATGCACACAAATAATTTCTATACTAAACTATCTAAACAAATTCTAATTATAAAAATTCGAACCGAAGTAACCAAAAATTACTAAAATTTATTACTTTGTTTCTATATTTATATATATTTAATCAATTATCTAATTTTTATCTCATAGTATTTAGTCTAGTATTGCTCACGTAGTTTTAGTTTTAGTATCGTTTATGTATGAATCAAAAATATTTAATTGTTAACCAGTATATTTTCAAACATAATCAAGTAATGTTTTTTTTAAAATCTTAAATGTGTCTATTTATATATAAATTCTTTTATATGTTCATAGATTTCAAATAAAAATAATAAATTTATTTATTTTACTTCTTGTTGGATTATGTAATTATTCATGGCAAGTAAAAAAAAATATTGTTTAATGTATTAATTCGAAATAATAATTTTGGCAAGTATATAATTATTCAGATGTGTTTGGAATCTAGAGTATATATAGAAATAATTGTTTTTGCTAGTGAGCATAGTAGAATTAAATAAATGAAAAATATAAATGTTAAGAAAATTTGTGGTGATGACACCTAAGCAAAATTCACTACAAGAAAACACTCCCTTTTGCGAGGCCGTGAATCGTCGTAAAACCCTCGCAATATGAGATTTACGACGGTTTTGCGACGATTTTGAGTTTGTCGCGACTAACTCGTCGCAAATTCTAAATCGTCGCAAAATCTTCACAAATATTGTGGCCTCGCAAATCTCTCGCTAATTTAGCGAGGTAATTGCGTCATAAAAATTTGTGAGGCGTTTGCAACCACCTCAATTGGCCGCACAATCGCGACTCATTTGCGGTGGTAGTTTTTTGCGGCAAGGTAGCATTGTTTTTATTTGCGAGAGTATTGCGGCGTTTGTATTTGCGACGGTTGATTTTCGACGCTTTTGCGGTGTTTGAATTTGTGACGATTTTGCGGGGTTTTATTATTTGCGACGAATTTGCGAGGTTGATTTATCAGATTTTTTTAAAAAATACAAAATTAATAAAAATAATAAAATAATAAAATATTTAGTAAATAAAAATCTGAAAATATTTAAAATTACATTAAACAGAAAATAAAATTTAATACATAAACTAAACCGAAAACCAATCTTGTTATCGAAATTGATTAGTTCTTCGATCGGAGTTTCATCTTCATGCTCTCTGCTGCTGCTGCTTTTCTCTTCCCAGCCAACATCTCCACAATGAGGGGGTTTGTATGCTCCAACACGTCGAACATATTATCGTAGACGGTTTTTGAAGTCTCTAAGCTCTCGATCGTCTTTACCTCTTTGCCGAAGGGTTTTTGTCGTTTCCTTGAGCTTCTTGGTCACATCAGGATCATAAGCATATCTCGAAACGGGACAAAACATAACTCCTTGCTCATAAGTCGGGATGAATCATGTAAATGTCATCTTTTTCTAACGGGTTCGAGGAGCCATCTACAAAATAAAATTTTAAATTTACAATTTTAGTTAAATATTAATAATATAAAAAATGTTCAAAATTGTGAATAATTAAAATGAAAATCAAGTTTTTACATGTACTGCGACACGGTTGACCTCGAATGGTGTCATCTGAGTAGATTGACCATCGGGAGTAGGCTGGGATAGTTGCTGGACTCGGTCAATCACATCGTCGTGGAGCTTCTGGACACGTCCAAAAACCCACGACCCGTCCTCTCTGCGGTGGATCTTCTCCCAAACCTCTGGCATCGGCGGGAGATGCCTGAAAATGAAAACATATTATAAATTGTTATTTTTGTAACCGTAAAAAATGAATGTAAAAAACATATAACTTACAATCAAATGAGCTTGCTCCGCAAAAGACGTCTGTCCCGAACAATGCTTTGACAGTTGGTCACCGTCAACCTTCGTCAATTGGGCAGCCGAACACCAGGCAAATTTCGCCTAAGATTTCTCCAACTCCCAAATGGTGACAAGACCCTCTCAAATATTGGGATTGAAGAAAGATGGCATACACACCCTCGGATCCAGATTCTTTTGCCACTTCTTCTTCCATTGTATATCTGGTCGCCAAGACGGTTCTTCGCTTTCTCATCGAATTTGTCGTGAACAAGACCACTGATCGTGGGTTCCCAACAATAATTTTGCTACAAAAATAAATAAGAACATAAGTTAATTAAGAAAGTTCAAAATTTAATAAAAATATATAAGTTATAAAAAAATTTTACCGCGAATTGTTTGTACCACCGGTCCCGCGTTTCAATGGGAACATACTTCCAACTCGTGTGACAAATCTTGAAATCTCGCTCAATGATCCTTCTAATATCCTTAGCGATGGAAGTTTTGTTAAACCTGAAAAATTAATTTAAAACATATTATGTGAAAAGTATATTATTAATTGATAAAAAAAATTAAATTAAAATTGTGTAAAGAAATTTGTTTACCACAAAGCGTTGCCTGTCCTGTTAGGATCTAAATGGGCAAGAGCCAGGTGTTCAGGACTAACAAGAAGCTGCTCTAGGGTCATGTCATCCCAGGATGGAACTGCTCTAGGGTCTGCTTCGGGAGGTGCTGTCTGCTGCGTCTCAGGAACGGAACGAGAGCTGGAAGTATCGCCCTGTGTGGGATGTGCACGATGTCCCAGCCGTGAATGACCTTTTCCTCTACCTCTACTAGACTGTAGGAACTGACTATACTCATTATCCGCCATCTACAGTATATTTTTAAATTTTAAAAATTAGTTAATAGGATATTTATTCAATATCTAGCGCAAAAATTAATTTAAAAAAATTAGTAAATAACAATTTTAATTATTACAGTATAAATAAAAGTATCATTTAATGAAATTTTAGTTAATTATCAATTATAAAATACAATTCCACATCTAATTAATAATTCCTAACCATTATACTAATAACCACACTTAAGTAATTAATAATCAACAAATGCAAAATTTTAAAGTAATTAAAACACAAGAAAAGTTTAGAATATTACCTTAGAATGGATGGGATTGATTAGGGTTGTTGGAAGGTTTTTTTATTGAGTGAGAAAGTTTTTTTTAGAGAGAGAGGGAGGGAGATGTGTGAAATGAACGAGGAAGTGGGATTTGCTTATACAGAAAATTTGTGTCGTCGCAACTTCGTCGCAAAAGGCTCGCAAAATGGGCCGAATTTTTCACCCAATGCATGTTTGCCGCGAAAACTTTTTGTTTACCGCGCACAAATCGTCGCAGATGCCTCGCAAAATTCCAAAAATTACAAAAACTTTTTGTTTACCGCAAATAATCGTCAAAATTTCCACGCAATATTAATTACAAAACGTCGCAAATCTCTCGCAAACTGTAAATCCCAAGGTGAATGAACGTTCAATTAATTGATTTGACCGTAATTATCATCACAAAACCCTCGCAATCCTTATTTGGTTTTGCATGGGAATTGCGAAAAAATAATCGCAGAATGAAGTGTCGAAGATTGAAGTTCAGAATCAAAATCTGAAGTTGGTGTCGATCGATACCACTATAAGTGTCGATCGACACCTTGTTCGAACAGCCCAAATTCCCAAATTTGAAGATTTCCAATTTTGCCGAGATATTCCAGAGGGTTTACTTTTAGGCTTAAGCTTTATTTTCTACGAGATATTTTATACTAAGAGATTATTATTCATGTCTATGTTTGAGTAATCTCATAGATGAATAAGAGTTGTTAGAATTTATTTACAAATGGGATTTGCATCATAATTATATTCTTTACCTTGATTGCTTTGAACTCTGATTTAGGCCTGAATTAGATATCCTAGGTTGTTTAGTAGATGCGACAGCATTATTGAATTACTTGAACTGAATCATAGGTGAGTAAAAGTTCGATTCGCAATGACAATTGGCTTTGGATCTTTGTGAACAATTGAATCTGAATTTATTACTTATTTAAATTAATCTGATTTCGCAACAACGGTTGGTTATCTTGTGTAACATCCCGAAACCAAAATTGCGTACTTTGGTAAGGGGTGTCGATCGACACCAAGGGGTGGTGTCGATCGACACCAATCTGTGACCGGTTCGGTTTTAAGAAATTAATCGTGTGGTTTTGCGGGACGGTTTAAGGAGCCTAGGGTTCGAGTTTATAAGTGTGTGCAAAGTTATGTGGCCGCATTTTTGAGGAGATTAGGCAGAGAAGAGAAGACAGAAAAGTTTTGTAAGTTTTCCGAGTGATTCGTATTGTTGTCGTGTGGCGTTTGTCGCGATAACCAATCCGAGAAGCCCGTTTCATCCGTGATCGGTTGTAGCCGTGAGTTTCGGCGTTTTTCCAGCGAGGGGAGTTCTCCGTTCGTCGCTGTTTCCCAGCTGTTCATCGTGTTCTTCGCTGTCTCGTCGTTTCGTCGTTTTCCCGAGGTGAGTGCGCGACCGTAGGCTCGGATTTGTCAATTATTGAATAGGAATTAGTTTAGGAAGTTTAAGAAGGAATTGTGGATGTTTTGTGTGACATTTGTGTGTTGATTCTGTGCTAGAATTGGACTAGAAATGGTTGAAATCGTGATTAATGTGTGTTTTTTGCATTTCAGTTTTGGTGAAGAAACCTAGTGTCGATCGACACCTTATTGGTGCGTCGATCGACACCAAGGTAAAGCCAGCGTCGATCGACACCTCCCTGGAGTGTCGATTGACACCCATGTTTCTGAATTAAATGTTTTTAAATTAATTGTTATTTGATTGTTGATATATCCGTAATTAGTCTGTAGACGGGAAGACCGTCTCACTAAGTATTTATTAAATACTTACGCAACTTGTTTTTCCCAATTGTGTTGCAGGTAAAGGAAAATGAAAAGTGTGACCGCGGGATCATGGCTTTAGGGGGAGGATGATTAGGATTGTTGTTGGTTTTCTGTTTTTGCTAAGTTCTAGTGAACCTGGATAGGTTGCTAGATTTTATTATTACTCTGGAATTGAATTGATTTGTTGGTTATTTATTAACTTTTATGGATTTATTTTTATGAAAATTTCCGCATTTAAAAAAAAAAAAATGGGTGTTACATCTTGAGTTTAAACAAAGATAGTATTTTCAACGACAGTTGATTTACTTTACAATAGTATTTTGAGTGTTACATTTTGGTATCAGAGTGGCTCAGCAGAGTGATCAGAGTTTTGTTGGTATGTCGCGAGCTATGGATTCTGAGTTTATTGTCTCTCCAAATGGGACGATTTTGATTCGTGGTCGTGTGTGTGTACCTCGTGATGAGGCATTGAGGCAGGAGATTTTGAGTGAGGCTCACGCGAGCAAGTTCTCGATTCATCCGGGTACGACTAAGATGTATCGTGATCTCAAACGGTATTATCACTAGGTCGGGATGAAGAGAGATGTGGCTGCCTATGTTTCTAAGTGTAATACGTGTTCATTGGTCAAGGCCGAGCACAAGGTACCGAGTGGTCTTCTGTAGAGTTTGCCCATTCCTGTGTGGAAGTTGGATATGATTACGATGGATTTCGTAGTAGGATTGCCTGATTCACAGATGTATAATGCTATCTGGGTGATTGTGGATTGATTGACTAAGTCAGCACACTTTTTGGCCATTAAGAAGACCGATGGAGTGGCTAAGTTGGCTAAGAAGTTTGTGCAGGAGATTGTGAGGCTGCATGGAGTGCCAGCCAGTATTGTGTCAGATCGGGATCCCAGGTTTGCATCTGAGTTTTGGGGAGCGTCTGAGGCAGAGATGGGCACTAAGGTGCATATGAGTACGGCTTATCATCCGCAGACTGATGGGCAGTCAGAGAGGACTATTCAGACTATGGAGGATTTGCTGAGGATGTGTGTTCTGGATTGGGGTGGTCATTGGTATGATCACTTGAGCTTAGTGGAATTTGCGTATAATAACAGCTTTCAGGCGAGTATCGGGATGGCTCCTTTTGAGGCATTGTATGGGAGGCTATGTAGGACGCCTTTATGTTGGACCCAAGGGGGGAGCGCAGTATTCATGGAGCTACCTATGTTCAGGAAACGACGGAGAAGATCCAAGTCGTGAGATTGAACATGAAGGAAGCTCAGGATCTCCAGAGGAGCTACGCTGATAAGCGAAGGCGTGCGCTTGAGTTTGAGGTTGGAGATCGCGTGTATCTCAAGATGGCTATGTTGAGGGGTCCTAACAGATCCATTTCGGAGAACAAGCTTAGTCTGCATTTTATGAGTCTGTTTCCTGTGGTGGAGCGAGTGGGACCGGTAGCGTATCGCTTGATTTACCACCGATCATGAAGGCATTTCATAAGGTTTTCCATGTGTCGATGTTGAGGAAGTGCCTGCATGAGTCGCAGGTGTTAGTGCCTGAGATTCCTGCAGATCTTCAGCTCGATTTGACGGTTCCCGCGGTTCCTGTGAGGATTCTTGAGATGAGAGTCAAGGAACTGCGCCGAAAGAAGATTTCGTTGTTGCGTATTTTGTGGGATTGCGGCGGTTGTCAGGAGGAGACTTGGGAGCCAGAAGCAAAGATGAAGCTGAAGTTCAGGAAGTGGTTCGACAAGCAGGTCGCCGATTGAGCTTAGCTTTCTTTGTGGTTCTAGTTCTCATGGCCTTGGTACCGGTGTTGTTGTTTGGATTCTTGTATTTTCGTTTCGTTGTAACGATATACATTTTTGGAGATTTATGAGATGTGTTTTCCTTATAATTCTAGTGTACCAGATTGTGTTTCTGATGTTATGAGTGTGAGGACCAGTGTGGGTCGTATTTTTGTGGATATCCCGGTTAGGGAGTATCGAGTTTAGACCACGTGGGGTGACCTAGTCGCTGATGTTTATAGGCATTTTCAAATTTATTACGGATGGCTCATGATCTGGAGACGGTGGTTTCTAGGGCTTGTATCGAGGACGGTGGTTCCTGTATACATGTTGAGAGACGGTGGTTCTCTCTAGGAGACAGTGGTTTCCTGAGTACTTATACCGAGATGGTGGTCTCCGTTATAGTACAGAGTGCCTATATTGGGATGATGGTTCCTCTATAGTGCGGGGAGACGGTGGTTTCCCCAAGGGGACGGTGGTTCCCTAGAGTGTGTGGATGACTTAAACGTAATAAATGTCTGAGGAACGTGCGTATAAACATAGGATTGGTCTGTGAGACTCGGGGATTATGTGAGAATCTCTTGTGGTATTTGCCGGTGCGGGCCAGAGGGTGGTCCTGTTTGGACGTATTTTTGCGGGATTCGAGGACAAATCTTGTTTAGTGGGGAGAATTGTAACATCCCGAAACCAAAATTGCGTATTTTGGTAAGGGATGTCGATCGACACCAATCTGTGACCGGTTCAGTTTTAAGAAATTAGTCGTGTGGTTTTGCGGGACGGTTTAAGGAGCCTAGGGTTCGAGTTTATAAGCGTGTGCAAAGTTATGTGGCCGCATTTTCGAGGAGATTAGGCAGAGAAGAGAAGCAAAAAAAGTTTTGTAAGTTTTCCGAGTGATTCGTATTGTTGTCGTGTGGCGTTTGTCGCGATAACCCATCCAAAAAGCCCGTTTCATCCGTGATCGGTTGTAGCCGTGAGTTTCGGTGTTTTTCCAGCGAGGGGAGTTCTCCGTTCGTCGCTGTTTCCCAGCTGTTCGTTGTGTTCTTCGTCGTCTCGTCGTTTCGTCGTTTTCCCGAGGTGAGTGTGCGACCGTCGGCTCGGATTTGTCAATTATTTAATAGGAATTAGTTTAGGAAGTTTAAGAAGGAATTGTGGATGTTTTGTGTGACATTTGTGTGTTGATTTTGTGCTAGAATCGGACTAGAAATGGTTGAAATCGTGATTAATGTGTGTTTTGTGCATTTCGGTTTCGGTGAAGAAACCTAGTGTCGATCGACACCTTATTGGTGCGTCGATCGACACCAAGGTAAAGCCAGCATCGATCGACACCTCCCCGGAGTGTCGATCGACACCCATGTTTCTGAATTAAATGTTTTTAAATTAATTGTTATTTGATTGTTGATATATCCGTAATTAGTCTGTAGACGGGAAGACCGTCTCACTAAGTATTTATTAAATACTTACGCAACTTGTTTTTCCCAATTGTGTTGCAGGTAAAGGAAAATGAAAAGTGTGACCGCGGGATCATGGCTTTAGGGGGAGGATGATTAGGATTGTTGTTGGTTTTCTGTTTTTGCTAAGTTCTAGTGAACCCGGTTAGGTTGCTAGATTTTATTATTACTCTGGAATTGGATTGATTTGTTGGTTATTTATTAACTTTTATGGATTTATTTTTATGACAATTTCCGCATTTAAAAAAAAAAAATTGGGTGTTACATCTTGAGTTTAAACAAAGATAGTATTTTCAACGACAGTTGATTTACTTTACAACAGTATTTCGAGTTCTAGAATTGTACTTCATCAATTATCCCGATAGTAAATTTATTCTTCAATTTGGAATCATTCCTGAGAATTTCCTAAAGCTTAGCGCTCTTATTTGAATTTAAATCACTTGCAATCATCGTGATTTACTGTTTTCTGAAATTTACTTTACGATCTTTCTACTTAGCTTAATCTAAACATTTAAATCTATTGTGTCCATGATTCCATGTGGATTCGATCCCTAAGTTCTACATCGATATCTTAATTTGAGAGAGTAGATGAGGGCAAATTTGAGCATATCATTTATGATTCACAGATGGTAAATATACACGTTTTTAGGTTCTTAGTGCATGTATGAAGCACATACAGCCCAATAATTGAAGTCTTCGAAAAATCGCCAAAATGATAGTTTGATCATATTCATAGTATAAATATATGATACATACTTATGTTTCTCGATAATGTTTTCAAAAGTATCTTATTTGAATAATTTTGGAAATATTTTTATTCATTAGAAGACTCATACTAATACTTTTATATACCAAGATGGGGATGTTTAAAATGATCACAGTTACATTAATAATATATTTTTAGGGTTAAGGGGTTGATGTGCTATGCTTTTGCGAGGGTTTAGTCACAAAACCATCGCAAATTTGTTCAGTTTGTGAGGAAATTGTGACGAAACCCTTGCAAAAGCGTAGCAGATCAAACCCTCAACCATGGTGTTTTGAAAATTTTCTATTCATTTGAGACTGATACGAATACTTTTATATACCAATAAGGAGATGTTGAAAATGGTAACGATAAATAATGTATCGTTTAGGGTATATGATTTGATTTGCTATGATTTTGCAAGGGTTTCATCGCAAAACGTCGCAAATGGTTTTTTGTTTGCTACGTATTTTCGACGATTACCTCGCAAAAGCGTCGCAAATTGGCAAATTATGAATAAAAAAAAATTCTTACAACGCATTTTACTACGGGAAAGTAATACGCTGAATTTAATTTATTAATCTTCTTCATCATGATCAGAAATATAAGTTTCCACTCCTCCTTCATCTTCTTCATCATCTTCCTCTTCCTCGTTGTCTTCATCAAATTCATATCTGTTTCCATCTGAATCCTCGAATATCACTTCAAGACCACGAGGGAGCGGATCAATTCTTGTCACATCGTTGGTTACGTCTGTAGAGATCAAAACTTCTTCGGTTCTGGCAGGTTGCACTGGAGGTTGATCATCATCAACATCAGCTGCTAACCACCACCCCCCCCCCCCCAACAATTAAACACCTTGGATTAACTTTAATTATAGCTACCCAATCTTGATCCTATCATCCATGAGTACGAGGGTATGGTATGAAGACTACTTGCTCAACTTTGGTTGCTAAAACGAATGACTCAAACTTGTCAGTTGAGCTCATGTTTCCTTTTACGTCCACAACTCCAAATGTGCTGGTTCTAACCCCGACACCAATGGATGGATCAAACCAACCACAACAAAATAATACACTTTTCAAGTTCAACACGCCAACATACTCGATCTCAATGATTTCTTTCAAAATACCATAAAATTTTGTATCGCCCGGCACATGAATACCATAATTTTCAGTAACTTTATTTTGGCCATGTGCAAATGTGTGAAAAATAAAGCCACGAATACAATACATCTTACTCATTTTTATGCTTGCAATAGGCCGCAAAACAAACTCATGTACCCATATAGGCCAACTCCGCCGAGATTTCTCCGCCACCTATTCTCAAATTCAAATAAATTAGTATTTATATAAAAATATAGAATACTAATCTAACTCATGAGATATACTTACCTTATCCCGCATCCATCCAGAAAATCACATTCTAGAAAAAAATTGAACTTGTTCATCATTTAGTTCTGGAAATGCTTCTCGTATTTGTCCTTCTAACATTTTGTACACCCATTAATTAGTTATATATATATATATATACCTCTCATATGGCTGAAAGAAGTTACAATTTAGCAATATATATGTATGAGCAACTTCCATATGCTTGAAATCACACCACGTTATTTCATTCACTTTTCCACCCATCCGACCTACATCTGAGAAAACATATGTTCACTCAACCCCACCATTGTCGTATCATCTATGATGAGTTTTCTTAGTTTTCACGGTTTGGCTAAAGTAGTAAGTAGAGAAGTTTGATGTCTCCTCTGTCAAACTTCCAGAAATGATTGATCCCTCAACCCTTGCGAGATTTTTTGCCTTCATCTTCAGATGTTTGAAGAACCTTTCGAAGGGATACATCCAGCAAAATTGGACTAGTCTACCCAACTCTAACTCATGAGGTAAGTGTACCACCAGATGTTCCATCACATCGAAAAAGGAAGGTGGCAATATCTTCTCTAAGATGCAAATAGTGACTAGAATGTTTGAATTCAACTTCGATATTTTGTCCTCCATTAAAGTTCTAGCACATAAGTCCCTGAAAAATGCTCCACTACCTGAAATGACAATCCGGTCTCGAGTAAGTTAATTAATACACTTACAAAATAAATATATGTATGTATATATGAATAACCATAGATGAAATTAACACATGATATTACCACGTGTACATCTTGGGGTAAAAGCTCTTGAAAGGCGAAAGAGAATAGTCGATGCATGAACACATGACAATCGTGGCTCTTCATCCCACAAAATTTGCCCCCTTGCTCAACACACCTTGAAAAAGTGGACACATATCCAGTTAATCAAAGCATTTTTTACAGCATGTGATAGTCGAAAACTGGGAATCGGTGCCCTACCATCCCCTGTTAGATGTAACTCTGGCCTTATGCATAAAGCCACGAGATCGAGACGTGATTTCCGATTGTCTTTTGTTTTACCTGCAACATTCAATAATGTGTGTATAATATTCTCGAAATAATTTTTCTCCACATCCATCACATCTAAGTCGTGCCTCAAGATATGATCCTTCCAATAAGGCAACTCCCAAAATATACTTTTCTTATGCCAATTATGGTACACCTCGTACCCAACATGCATATTTCTAGGATTACTTTGCCAATTACTCCCAACTTTTACAGTTTCTACCACACCATATCCATCCATTTATTCTTCCAACTCCTCACTTGAGAGGTAAACCAAGGGGGATGATTTAACAACTCTTTTTCGAAACAATGCCCTACTCTTTCTATAAGGATAATCTTTGGAAGAAAACGACGATGGCAAACCAGCAAGGTTTCCCTCCAGCTGACAATTAAAATGATTTGGTATGATCTAAACAATATAGACATGAAAACGTTTTGTGCATTGTCCATCAATATAGCATGCCATACACCGGAAAGTCGCTTATCATCCACATAAGGACAACCTTCATGTTGAAGTTATGGTGGTTAGACGAATTAAACTTCCATACACCAACATGCCACAACTCCTTTAGTTCCTCGATACGCGATTGTAAGAAAACATCAAGTGATCTTTTTGGATGCTTAGGCCCTGGAGCCAAAATGATGAGAAATAAAAATTCTCGATGAATACACATTTCCGGTGGAAGATTGTATGGCATCACTATGACTGGCCACAACGATTATTTTTGACCAGAGATACTAAAAGAACTAAACTCATATGTGCAAAGACCCAAATAAACATTTCTATGTTCTACAACAAAGTCCGAATGTACCATGTAAAAGTATTTTCACGCCTTTGTATCTGATGGATGGGCGACCATCCCTTCTCACACTCGTGTTCTGTGTGTCACCTCATTGCCCCTGTTGTCTACTCTGATTGATATAATCGTTTCAGCCAATCTATTATTGGAAGATACCACATACGCTTGAACGGGACTTTCATGCGACCACTAGTCTTCTTATATCTTGGATGGGAGCAAAAACGACATTCCTGCAGCTGAGCATCATCTTTCCAAAAAATCATACAATTATCAGTGCATACATCAATCATCTCAAACTGTAATCCAAGGCTTGCCACAAATCTTTATATCTCATAGTAACTCTCAGCATAGTTATTACCCTCTAGCAAATACTCTTTAAATAATTCACCCTATTTATCCATCCAATTTTCACTAAGGTTATCTGAGCTTTTAATTTTCATCATCCTAGGTGCTAGCGACAATTTTGAAAGCTCTTCTCTACATCCTTCATAGATAGGTTCATTAGCAGCATCTAACATATCATAAAAATATTTGGCACTCGGGTTTGGTTCTTCAAAAGTATTATTACTAACGAAGCAGTAGTTTCTTAAAATGCATCATTGACCATGTCATTATACTTATTCCCATCAGTATTTCCATATGCAGATTCATTAAAATTATCATGACCATACTGGTAATTTTTACCCTCATTATTACTACCACCTCCTACATTCCCACAGTAATTCGTACTTGAACTATCGAGAACATTGACAATAAAATCCTTCCTATGCGAAAACCAAACATAGTAGTTAGGTAAAAAACCCCTCGTAAATAAATGTTTCCAAATTGTTCTCGTATCATGTAGAACAATGTTTTTGCATTTTCGTTCTTCACCCATTCATGCTATTTATAGAAGTTTAGTTTTTTTTGCTGCTCATTTGCAACGTTTTTGCTTAAGTTTTGCGAGCAATTTGTGACCAAAATTGTGTACTCATAAACATATAAGAATCATAAAAACGTGTTGTAATAATTTTCATCGCAAAAACATCGCAATTTCTATTTCGACGCAAAATGGACGCAAATTATCGCTACTATCACGAAATATCTTACCACGTAAATGCGTTGCAATATTTGCGACGGTTTTACGTCGAACGTACGCAAATTTGCGACGATTTAGCATCGTTAAATGGAATAACATCGCAAATTCAACGCAAATTTGCAGGCTAAAAAGCCTCGCAAATTTTCCTCGCAAAAAGGGGTGTTTTCTTGTAGTGATTAGCCTAGAATGTTTCTCCTTTAATATATATATATATATATATATATTTATTTTTTGTCAGCAAACTCCATATATTAAATCACATTTGGTCATTAGAAACATCCCAAAATCGGGTACTTTCTACCGACTTATCGAGATCTACATGGGAAAATGAATGGTTACGTGCTCGTGCCGCTTTTGCAAGGGCATCAGCATGGTCATTACAAGAACAAGGAATATAAGCTAACTGAAAGAAAATAAAATGTTCTTTAAGTTCTGCGAAGTGATCTAGCTCAAATGGAAAGCTGGCCAATCTATCGGATCGTCGGTCATTGTCAATAGGTTTGAGCAATCTGTCTCAAATCGGATCCTAAGTGTATGTTTCTGAATAAGACAATCCATCGCCCAGAGGAGTCCCTCAAACTCTGCATGTAAAGCTGAAAGACTTCTTCGGCATCCCTGCTTTCCGGTGTGTGTTTGACCTGATGTGTCTGTGAGATGCCATCCGAGACTGCTAGTGGGCCCTTGATTTTCCCAAGATGTGTCCACTTGGCAGATCGGGATATGTGGATGCTCGGATCGGATGATATCTCCATTCTCGGTTGAATCTCCTTCCTCCCCTTCATCTTCTTCACTAGCTAAGTTCGCGCATCGCCAACTTTCTTCCTCTAACTGGGCTACATGGAGCGTAGTCGCGGCTAATACATTCTTCCCATTGAAGAGCTTGTCATTCCTAGCCTTCCAAATGAACCAAATGATCCACAGGAATGTATCCCTTTGTGGTTTGTGGAGACCCCTTTCTTTTGCCCTCCAAAATAGGAAATCCATATTTTGGTATAGGGATCGACTCAGGAAATAACTCGGAAGGGACGGATAGTCTGATAAAGCTCAAACCTGCAGAGTCGAGAGGCACTCAAAAATTATATGGTTAATTGTTTCCTCTAGTGCACCATATCTGGGACAACTCTTATCGTTTCCAAGGTGCCGGTAAGTAAGTCGTTGGCAGGTGGCTATACACCTCGTTAAGGCTTGCCACATAAAATGTTGAAGCTTTCTAGGGGTCTTGATTTTCCACACTTGGCTAAGCAGACCCGTGATGCTAGGCTCAGATATATGTTGGGGTTGTACTCTTTTTTGGTTTGTGTTCTGTAGTAACTAGTATCCAGATTTGACCGTATACATTCCTGATTTTGTATAACTCCACGCATAACCGTCTAGTTTGAAAGTTCTGCTAGGTTTCAACCCCAAAATTAGGGCGACATCCTAGGGATGGAATAATTTCTGGATTCTTGTGTGATTCCATTCCGGTGAGTTGTGTAGCATGAGGTCTTTAACCAAAAGATGGGGATCTCGCCGGATATGTCTATCTAGGCGTTTTGGTAAATGAGCCGGTTTGTCTGGAATCCAAGATTCACTCCAAGTCTTGGTATTATACCCAAAGCGTATAGTCTTCTGGAGGCCTAGTCTGAGCAGGGGTTTGGCCGCCATAATGCTAGTCCAACCATAGGAGGGGGATCTGGCCTTACGATGTACCATCGGGGAAGGTTGGTGGTAGTATCGTCCCCGTAATACTATAGCAAGGAGAGATGTTGGAAAGTGGGTCAACCTCCACAATTGTTTTGCAAGGAAGGCTAGGTTGAACTCATGAAAATCTCTAAATACTAGACCGCCTGAGTCTCGGTTTCTCCTTAATATATAAAGAATTATATTTTAATCTCTTATTAAAAATTTTGTATCCTGATTTTATGGTTATCAGACAATATAATTCTAATTTCATCATTATCTCTTAATTATTCGAAGCACATCTCGTTTATCAATCTAATTCATTTTAAGATGAAGGTTTTCCATTAATTGTAGGGCTACTATTCGAAAAAGTTGGATGAGAAGTGCCATTAAACTCAAAATGGATACATAACATATCGCAGAATTTCTCTATATATATATATATACATACACAACGGGTTAGATCGGTGAAAATTTTTATAATCTTTATTCCACTTTTTAGTTTGTACCGCGTACCAATCACGAAAACTTTATCAAAAGCTTTACCAATACTATTACACTAATATTTATTTATACAGCTTTATCTCAAATCTTTATCTATACAGCTTTGCACTATGCTATAAAGTTTACCGCTCCAGTTTATCGCTCCAAATTTTAAAAAAGCTAGGTTACCAATCGGACCGAACAAGTATCACTGATGAAGTATAGAATCCTAGGCTTATGAAAGTAGATTCTATATTATGTGTATGGATATAATTTATAAGTGGGGGTTTGTGATAATTAGATGTGTTGATACAATATTAAATTGAGAAGATCAAGAGGATTTGGACAAATGAACAATAAATCCTGAAAAAAATGTGCTTTTATTAGCAATATATTCCAGACAGACAAGTCCTCACTGGACATGATGAAGATATGCATGTCTCCATATATATAAAAAACAAATTGCATTATAATAACAACCAATTGAAGACAAAGCTTCTATCTTTTTTTGTAACATAACAATGTCATTTCGTTTTCTGTATTATTTTTAAAAAATACAAATGATATATATGTGTTTTTTAATCAAAAATATATATGTATAAAAATGTATATTCTACAATCTCCACCATCATCATCATCATCATCATCCGTACTGGGTATTATCCAAGCATAGCCGAAAATCCCATGATTGTCATTTTTTATCTGACACCAAGTTCAATATTTTTCTGTCTTTTCGTGGAAAAAAAATATAGAGAATTCTTTTTCTGTCTTCAATTTTTTTAGCTTCCACATATTTGGAAAAAAATTTGGTAGCAACCCACATTGGTCTAGTGTTCGAACTCTCCTCTCTGTATGTGGAATTATAATACATATAAATAAGTCCAAGTGGAATACGTAAAAAATGCATATAAATTATTCAACTAAGATACACCGCGATTATATTAGGGTTGTGATAATTTGCTTTAAACTTTAAAAAACCACGGCATTTTGAAAATAATTTAACTATATCATTTCTTGATCTATTGGTGATTGAAAAAAAAGTATTTAACCTATGAACTCTTAAGAGTTTTTTCTCTTTCTACAACATGAACTCTTAAGAGTTTTCAATAGTGGTCTTCTTTAATTATCAGCTGACCATTTTATATTATCAATGATACAGTAACTTACTAACTTATAAATGTATAATTATTCACGTTTGCTTTAAAGTTTAAAACATAGCCATTGACAAAGAATGGCCGTAATAAACCCTAGATATAGAATTTAAAGTTTCTTCAAAAGAATCCAAATTTAACAACCCCTCTCAAATAAAGAAAAACAAAAAATCTCAGCACATGGTTTAAGTGGCATTTTAAGTTTATTGTTAGTAAAAGAACTTATTATAATTTTTTTTATGTGCCTTGTCTTCTACTGGTTTCGTTTTCTCCGCTCAAAGAAATCTCGTGCTAACATGGGGTTTCGATTACGCACCGACTTATCTTAATTATAGTTCAATTATCAACTGAAAAGTATGATCAAATAAATTATTATTACCCATTATTTTTGTTAAGTACTTCTATATTATATGGTTTTAGTGTAGCTATTATCTTGTTCTATTGTATTATTACTAACTCATCTCTACCCGAGAGATATCTGTACGTCTACTTATATAGAACCAGAATAAAATGAATATATACTGAAAGAAAATTGATTACAAACCTCGTCTGGAAATATAAATATGAATTTTTTGAAGAAATGGAAATAGAAATATTTGGGTTTTTATCAATGAAAAAAATAGAAAAACTCGATCATCTATCCAATCACATATATCATAAACTATCAAAGATTATGCAAAAAATATTAATGGTAAAGGTATCAACGAGTTTAATTTAGTCTTAAGCTCATCAATTTATATATTCCACCGCTAAAATGGTAACGATCAATTCTAATCAATTGGATACGTGCAAATATAGTAGTATAATGATATTTTATTTTAGAGTTGATCTTTTCAACTTATTGCCGGTGAATGAAGAAACACATCTCATCGTGGTTTGCTATTACCATCTTCGAATCCAGATCCCAAAATGATTAATGTGTAAAGAATTAAATATTGATCTGCGGCTAATATTTAATTCCAATATGTTGTTATAGAAAAATCAAATGATTCCTTCCGCGGTTGCATGCGTATGTTATTAAATTTATAAATTGTAAAATAAAACAGCTTAACCTAATTATTGTATAGAAAAAGAGCTGGCTGGATTAGGCGGAGCCATGTGAAACGAGAAGCAAGGAGGAAACTCGAAAAGGAAATAATTTAGAATGATTAATTATGTTACTATATTCTTAACCCAATCTAAACATATACTCAAGTACAATACTTAACAGTAATACAAGACACGATAATTGTTTTGATTGGCTTAAATGAATAAAACCAGACTTGTTTTAGAGTTCCAAAGTTTGAATCTGCAGGTCAACATCTAAATTTCGAATAGTAAGTACATCACATGAATTATTTTCTGTTGATTCTGTATAGACGGATACTTACAATGTTTTGTATTGCATGTGTTTTATATTTGTTTAAGAATTCATATTTTATCTTTCTACCTTTTTTTTGTTTGTCAACACTTTTCTACCTTCTTCTAGCTTTTGTTTTGTTAAATGATTCCTTCAAACTTTACCTAACAATTTGATTACGTGAAATTGATGGTGATAACAAGAAACTAGCGAAATCGTGAAATGTATAATGTATTTGTCCGCCGCATGTTAAACAATGGGTGTTACATATATATATGAATATATTTTTTTGTTTTATTGTTGTTTTTTACACCTAAACATTTAACTACTAATAGCATTATCGAAAAACGAAAACCAAACTTAGAAATCATCCAAATATTATTAATAAAAATAACAAACAAAAATACATTTGGATTCACCTTCTTTTATAGAGTTTTCTTTCAAAATGGAAAACCTAATTATTTCGTTTATATAAGGGTCAATTTGTTGAATAACAAAGAAAAAAAACATAACTAAAATACTAACTTTGTTAGTATAATGAATATAATTATGTTTTCTTTCTTTGTTATTCAACCAATTTTCCCTACATATAATAACTTAATATAATCTCCTTACCATAAAATATAGCTACTTAACAGGTGATTTGGTCACTACGATTTAATTGAATAATAATGTAAATATAAAATCTGTAAATAAAAGCAAGTAAAAGTGACGTGACGGCATGTGGAAGCAAAGAAAGAGTTTGATAGATTTTGGGATTAATACTATTATAAATAATAATAATTTCATAATAAAAAGGGTGAGCACGCGTTGTAGCCTTTCTAACACACACTATGGGTCCTACTTATACCCCACTATAGTGACTATACACACATCCACACATATTTTCAGATTTATTACTATACACATTCAATGGTCACTATTTATCACCATTTTCATCTGTTTTCCTTTCTTTATCTGTTTTCCTAATTTAAAGATCAAATTTTCAAAAAGAAAGTAAATCTGTCAACTAAGTTATAATCTTCTTTTTTGTAAAATTAAATTTTATTCTTTTTTTTTTTTGTCAAAAAATGAACTCATTTTGAAATTAAATCAATATTATATATAGGTTCGGTATTACAATTAATTGTGGTGGTATAAATATTTATAAAAATTACTAGGTGACTCTCCACGTTATACGAGAATTAATATTTCTTTAAATTCAATATTATTTGTAGTTCATTTTTGGCCTTTAGAATATTTTAGATTTTTAAAGTTTTTTTGTGAATAATAATATCTAGAATAAAACATATAGCGAGATAATATAGCTTTTATATCTATTTAAATTTTGGTCAAATATTTTTTTTTCAAATAAATTTAAGTTTCAGATTAATATCTAAATATTATTTCAGTTTTCAAATATCAAATAAAAAATAAATTAGAAAACTTTATTTCATGGTTAAAAAGTATTTTATTGTGTTTAATATCCATTTGGTTAAAGCTGTGTGAATTATTTAATTTATGAATAACAATATCTAAAATAATTTTTTTAAAAAGTGGATAATTTTGGTTTGTGTGTTGTATATTAATAAAATCATCAAATAACAAATGCATTTTGTGTGAGATTATGTTAGATTTTAAATGGATTTGTGAAATTAGCCCACTAATTATATTAGTTTTCTTAAAATTCATTTGAGATTTGATCCAGTATAATTCTCACTTTTGTCATGTCATACTTTAGATGATGTTATGTTATATTTAAATTATGAAAGTGAATGTGAAGATGACATATAAAAATTTTTAGAAGAATCACTTATCTAATAATATATAGGTGTTGAGATCAGACCAGAATCCAGGGTAAAATAAGAAGAGATGATCAGACCGAAAGTTGTCATATTCCCTGAAGTCCCAAAAGCTAAACATCTTCAGATAATAATAGGTCACTCATAGGATGAAAACATTTTTTTGGTTTAAATTAAATAAAAGAAAGTTCAGATTATAACGGCATCGTTGTGGGTCCTAAAATCCACGTGTTGGATACCTGGACAATACAAGTGGGCCTGGTCATATGGGTGTTTTACTTCAAGTGCAGTTCTCTCCACTTGTCACTCAACTATTTGATTAGCTTTATAGCTTATCTTCATTAGAATTTATACTTTCTGCTTTTGAAGATTATTATTTTTACATAAACATATGAGAAACTGGGTTGAATAACCCAAACAAAAAATTATAATAAAAAATATAATTAATTAACCTAATTTTAATAGATAGAATTTTGTTACATATGTTATTTTTTATTAGTTTCCTAATTATTAAGATTTTTTTGCTATAAAAAACTAGGAAATTTTTTAAAAAATGTCACTTTTAACATGCCACTTTACAAAAATGCTACTATCATTTTTTTCAAAATTTTAAATTATTTATGTTTAAATTAACTATATTATATTAGAGTTTAGTTTTTTGAATTTAAAGGTTGGTAGATATCAAAATTCTTTTTTAAGATTGTGAATTTTAAGATATAAAATTTTTAAAGGAATTTATGAATGACATGTTGATAAAAAATAATTTTTTGTAAGAGATTCAAAAGTGGTATTTTTACAATTGTCCCAAAAGCCATAAACATATATAATCTAGCTGAAAATTAAACTTAAAACAACATAATTCAATGAAAAACAAGATTTTTAAAGTGAATTCGTCTCCTTCTACTCAACTATCCACAATTTCATAACAGTATTAGAGTTATTATACGACCTCTCTTGATTTTCCATATATATATATATATTTTTTTTTTACAAGTATTACTATTTTAAAAAATAAAAATAAATGCATTATACATTATTTACTTTTGTTTTTGGTTAAAGGGTTTATTTATACATTGTTCACTTACGGTTATGTCTATTTCATTATTTTACTAATGAAAGACTTAATTTCATCCAAGTTAAAACTTTTAGACAAATGAACCCGATTTGGATATTACATTTTATGAGAAGGAGACCATAACACAAAATTCTTCCATGAATCTGTCAAGGCGAATAGAGGAAAGAAAAGAATTTTGAAATTAAAGGATGCCAATGGGAATTTTCATAGGTCTGAAGCATCAAAGGGAGATATTGCTGTCTCTTACTTCCAACAACTATTTTCTTCTACCAATCCAGATGCTTTTGCAGATGTGTTTCAGGGTTTTGAATCTAGGATCTCAAATGAAATGAATGAGCGGCTGATAAAGAGAGTTTCCACAAAAGAGATTAGGGAGGCAGCATTTGCAGTTAAACCCTCTAGTGAACCTGGGGCAGATGGTATGTCAGGCCTATTCTACCAAAGATACTGGAAAATCATTGAGTCCCATGTTGTGGGAGAGGTCAAAAGATTTTTTGAGATAGTTGTAATGCATGTGGAGTGGAACTAAACGGTCTTGTGTTTACTGCCTAAGATCCCATCTCCTTCTCAGATGAGTGATTTGAGGCCCTTAAGCCTCTGCTCAGTTTGTTACAAGATTATCTCAAACATCTTGATTAAGCGTCTGCAGCCGATTTTATCAGGAATTGTGTCACCATTCCAATCGGCTTTTGTCAGTGAAAGGCTAATCTCGGACAATATCCTTCTGGCACATGAGGTTTTGCATGGTCTTATAGCTCATCCATCGGCTTCTAAGAGTTATGTAGCTATGAAAAACAATATGTCAAAAGTGTATGACAGGGTTGAATGGAAGTATATTAAGGAATTGTTGAGAGCCTTAGGTTTTCATGAGATATGGATAGGTTGGATAATGGCTTGTGTTTCATCAGTCACTTTTTCTGTTCTAATCAATGATCAAGCTTTTGGAATAATTAAACCAGAGAGGGGTTTGAGGCAAGGGGATCCTTTATCTCCCTTTCTTTTTGTTCTCTGCACAGAGGGATTATCTCACTTGATTAGTAAAGCGGCCAATGATGGGGTCATAAATGGAATGAACTTTACTGAGGAAGGTCCTTCTATTCACAACATTTTATTTGCCGATGACAGTTTGTTTGTCTGTCAAGCAAATGTGTTGGAGGTAAAGGCACTTCAAGATATACTCCAAGTTTATGGGAAAGCCACTGGTCAGATGATTAATGTAAATAAATCATCTCTGACCTTTGGGATTATGGTGGAAGAAGATTTGAAGATGGAAATCAAAGGCATTACTGGAATATATGAGGAAGGGGGACCAGTTTCTTACCTAGGACTCCCTGAGTGTTACAGTGACTCTAAAATCAAGATGCTGGAGTTCATTCATGATAAAATAAAGAGTCGGATGTCTGGGTGGTTTGCCAGAATCTTATCTCAAGGAGGAAAAGATATCTTACTTAGGTCAGTGGCTATGTCTTTACCAGTGTTTGCAATGTCTTGCTTCCATTTACCAAAAGCGACATGTGATAAGATGACAAGTGCAATGTCGGATTTTTGGTGGAATTCTAAAGAAGAGAAGAAAAAGATACATTGGGTTTGCTGGGAGACGCTTTGCTTATCTAAAGCTCAAGGAGGCTTAGATTTCAAGGATATCCAGAGGTTTAATCAAGCTCTGCTTGGAAAGCAAGCTTGGAAAATCCTTAATGAGCCGGAGTGTTTGTTAGCAAGATTCCTCAAGAGTAGATATTTTGACAAGGGAAATTTTCTCTAAGCTGGAGTGGGCAGGAGACCGTCCTACGGGTGGAGAAGCCTCATTCATGGGAGGAAGTTATTGCAAATGGGAATAAAAAAGAAAACGGGTAATGGAAGATCTACTTATGTGTGGTCAGAAACCTGGATAGAAGGAGAGCCTAGAAAGATACCACTGATGAAAAACATTTTTGTTGATCTTAACCTGAGAGTGAGTGATCTGATAGACTTCAACACAAGGCAGTGGGATAGAGATAAGCTGGAGGAACTTTTCTTTATGGAGGATATAGAAAAGATCTTGAGGATGAAACTAGTGTTGAACAAAGAAGATTTCTGGATTTGGGAACATAACAGAGGTGGGTATTACTCTGTCAAGTCAGGATATTGGCTAGTTAATACCATAAACAAGGCAGAGTATATTCTGCAAGCTGAGATGAAACCTTCTTTCAATGGTATGAAGGAGGATTTTTGAAAGTCTCAGACATCCCCGAAGATCAAACACTTCCTGTGGAAGTGTCTCAGTGAAGCTTTACCTCTGGTGGAGTTGATAAATATGAGAGGAATGTCTCTAGATACGAGGTGTCAAGGGTGTGGTCTTGAGGGGGAAAACATTAATCACGTGCTCTTTTCTTGTCCTCTAGCTAGATTAGTTTGGGCTTTGTCTGATATCCCTCACCCCCAAGATGGTTTTCATGAATCGGCTCTGCTCCCTAATATTTCTTTTGTCATCAAAGCTTTTAAGAACCATCTAATTCCACATGAGGTTAGGCAATCTATTCCTTGGATTTTATGGTACATTTGGAAAAATAGGAATGGATGGTTGTTTGAGGGTAAAATGTTCTTAGCTTCTGAGGTGGTGTGTAAAGCTAGGGAGGAATGTGATAAATGGTTTCATGCTCTAAACTTGGAGGATGCAAAGATGGAGGCAGAGATAGATGAAAGGAGTGGGGCTGGGAAGCAATGGTCTAAACCTCCTGAGGAATGGTTCAAATGTAACATTGGGTTTTCGTGGTCGAATAGGAATCATATTCTAGGAGCTTCATGGGTGTTAAGTAATACAAGAGGAAAGGTTGTACTCCACAGTAGAAGATGTTTTACGAAACAGAGATGCTTTCAGGAGGCTAAATTATTGGTGATGTTATGGGCAATCGAAAGCATGGGATTTCATAGGGTGAGTAATGTTATCTTTGCTACTCAGTTTGATGATTTAGTCAAGGCCATCTTGAGACCAAATGAGTGGCCTTCTTTTAGTTATCAAATTGGAGAGATGAATAAAGCTCTGGAATCGATTGGTACATGGAAATTCTTTGTGGAAAACAATCAAAACTAATAGAGGAGCATTTCTCATTGCTTTAAGTGTGACAAGGGAGTTCCGAACTCAATCCTATGTGTCTTGGGGTCAACCCGAATGGTTAAAGAATGTGTTTGAGAATGAGAGTGTTTGATCCTCTTCATTTAGTTTCTTTGGCAATTTTTTGGTGTACATACTAGAAAGGAGCTGGTCTTTAGGACCCTTTTGAGTTAGTTTCAAGTGTTCTAAGTCCCTATAGTTGTTATAGGTGGACTTTTGATGTTGTATTGTGGTTCATTCCACCAATGTAATATAATCGTTCAAAAAGATGCCAAAAAAAAGAGGATATTACATTTTAACTTTACTTTTATAATGTTTCTATATTTTTAAAAATTAATAGCAATTACAATAAACAACTAAGGACAACCTCAGCTCCCCCACATACAATGAATCGGATTCAGAGTGTGACTTCGTAACCAATGAAAAGCATTAACGACAAAACACCATTAACTATTATTTTTATTAAAAAATATTAAAAGTTATGGAATCTCTTGATGTTCGAGCCAGACGTAATCTTGTGTGGATCCAAAAAATGTCTTCTATTTTATACGTCTTCTTTCCTTCTTTTTGATGTTTTAGCTTTCTTATTTGTTCTATAAAAATTGATTTTGTAAATTTTATTATATTTTTTATTTGTTAATATTAATAAATTGTAAATTTAAAAAAGGATTAAATAAAAAAATTTAAATAATATTGGTTCATAGTTATGGAAAAGTAGTTTTGTAAGAGAACTAATGTATTTATTAATCCCTTCGTTTTTTTAATTGAAGTTCTAGAAAAAAATTGTTTTTAAAAATTTAATTTTTCATCTTTTCAATACATTTTAAATAAAATTATAATGGTGAATTGTAAATTTCAAGACATATTTTATTGATTTCATTGGATTACTATTGGTTTAAAGTTATGAAAAATTATTTATTGCAAAATAAGACATTTATAATTAACCATTAATATGTTTTCTTAATATTTGTAAAAAATCTAAAAAATCAAACAATTTTAAAAAACCGGAGAGAATATCAAACATTAATTGTTTTTTAGTAAGTGTGAAAATTATAAAACATCAATTTTTGTGGAACAGAGAGAGTATTAATAATTTTAAGCTAGGATTGTGAATTTTCACTATCACAAAACAATATTTTTGTTAGTTGTATATCTCTCACGTATCATCCTCTTGTACTAATGTACTTGATCTCGAGTTACTAATCAATTATTATGGCATTTCAATAATTGATGTCCATATCAAACCATTAACTTTTGTAATTATACAATACAAATCTTTTTTTAAAAAATGCTAATTATGAAGTTAATGGTCATTTGTTGGCATTGTTGCCACTTAGATAATAGTGAAATAGTGGACAGGGGGACGTCAATAATAACTAATCACACCATATTGTTGGTTTCACTTTCTCAGTGAGCTTAAATTGTTCTCTCTTAAAAGATCATAACTTCTTTAGATCCCGGTCAGATTTTGAGATTATTAAATACTTATCCTTGGATCAAAGTTCATTCTGTTCGTTAATCATTTTCCCTTGGCCAATTATATATTACAAGTAGCGTTTCACTTCTTTTTTTGTTTTTGTTTAACCAAAAAACCACAATCTATTTTTTCAATCCTCATAGTTAATACATATTCTGTTGACCAAAAAAAAAGAAAGTTGACAAAAAGAAAGAAAGTTAAAGCATATTCTCTCTAGCCTTTTAATCCCGAAGTTGAAGTTGAAATCAACAATATGTTTACCAATATTATTTCGTATTCGAGTAAACTATAACGAGTGAAAATATTATGATCTTGGTTCGAAAATCGTTATTGTCGGTGTTTACGAAAGAGAAGTAAGAAGCAACATTTTTTATTCGATCTCATTTTCTTTTAATAGTATAATCCGATGATCTTCAAGCCTTCCTTCACTCGTTTTGCTGCACAATACAAATGTAAAAAAATTGTATTAACACTACTACGGTATTGAAAAATCAATATATAAACAAAAATCTACATAAAACACAAGAAAAACTGTAAACTGAAGTTACCTGCAATTAAAGAAGAAAGAGAGAGGAGAAAGATTCATTGGAGGACTTTCTTGGGATCAAGTTGTCCACTAGAGTAACTAGAAGGAACCGCAGAGAGTTCGAGTCTTCCTTTCCACTCTTCTCCGGGTTTCAATGTGATCGGTCTTTCGATAGCCGCAGCTTCCACACAAAGCATATGCTTATAGTCTTCATCTCCCAAGTCAGCGATTGTCTTTGATCTCTTGTCCCAAGGATTCCACACCACTGAAAGATGGATATCAAACGATTCAGTATTGCTTTTGTAATAATGTAAAATTCAGATTCTTACCAGCATCAGCAAGCCCATCCTTGCGAACAACGAAAGTTCTTTTTTTCTCATGGTCCAAAATTGCAATCTTTGTAGGAGTGCTTAGGTAAATCTTGTCGATCTATTTTTGGAGGAAGTTAAAAAAGTGTTTATATTATTGAGTGATGATACCAGACACAGAGATAATTTTTTAAAAAGAAAGAGAGATTAGAATTGCAAACTTACTTCGGATTCAAAAGTTATTGCATCACCTTGTTCGGTAAACCGTTCTCTGCTCTTTAAGTTGTCAAGATAATCCAGCGTCTCCAATCCTTCAACCCTCACTTCACTGAACACAAGCAAACCAATGCATATCACTATTTCTATTCTAAAGCTTCCATGTAGGAACTTGATACAAATAAAAGAAAGTCCATCAAATGAAAACAAAAGACATGATAAAGAAATAACTATCTGAACATAGCTGTAAAATATAAGAAGTACCTATCAGAGTGCAATGAGATTACCTGATGTCGGAGACAGAAAAATAGGTGTGATAAGCAAATGTGAAGGTAAACGGCTTTCCATCAGAGTTGGTGTTTCTGATACGAGATGTCAGTGTCAATTCTCCTTCTGTCCCCAAGGCTACCCTCAGCCGGAACTCAAAACTGAAATGGATACACCAGGTGAAAGTTAGTAATGCTCTGAATCTGCAGTGTTAGAGTTGGAAAAGACAAAAGACCACATTTTCTATTATGAGAAAAATATAAAGAGCGACTTTTGAAGGATCTTTACTTGTAAGGCCAGGTCTTTAGATCGTCTTCCGAAGGCCTTAAGAGCAGGTCAACGAAAGTATTAGAACCAGAATTCGACGGCAAAGGAGGTGGGCTAGCATCAACTTCCCAGAGCCTATTTCTAGCGAATCCATGTGATTCAAGTGAACCAAAGTTACTGAACTGCACATACGAAAACATAATTTCATCAGCATAGTGAACTGTAAAATAGAATAAAGCAAAGAAAGAAATAAGAAAGCTCGTACTTGTGGAAAGCAGAGTGGAATGCCTCCACGAATTGGTTTTGGAGGCTTGAATATGGCCTGCACAATTCATAGCCCATGGTTTTAGATCTCTATTGCTTGAAGCTCATACACTCAGTCACTCACATAAACGAGCAAGACAAGATATTCTATAATAAGAAAATTACTAGACTCGAAACTAAAATGTTCTCTATTCTTACTAATGCTACTTTAGGAGATTGAGCTAAAAAAATGAACTGAAGGATTCCTTCTTTATAAATAATGATCGTTGTAACGAATGAAATTTAAGCGAAGATTTTTCAAATCTTTCATAAAAAACCTTGAGCCATTCATTCTCGATAAAAAAACACTCTTTTCGCTTAAAGAGACACATCCAATCAGAGAGATAACATGAGATACCATCCTACATCTAACGATATCTGTATTAGCTTGCGATTTGAACTTTGTACAGACTCATATTGTATTTCTAACATTTTGTCTTTGACGAACCAAGAAAAAATGTACCATTTCCAAGAGAAAATCAATCCAAGGGAGATGGCATAGAGCAGGAGTACCTTGTTACTGAGGTAAAGTAACTCCTCTCCGTTCTCATTCTTCCAAGATGTGACATGAGCACCATACAAGTATACCTGCATTCGTTTTAACATGACTAAAATTAATGGAAACATAATAATTACACAGAACAACCATTGAAACCAAGATAGAGAGATGAGTGAATTCACAGAGAGCTCACTCTTCATCAGAAATTCAATTAATCAAAATCAAAATCAACAGATCCAATCTCAATAAATTCATCGATTACGCAAAATATCTACACATTCATCGCAGAAGATAAATGCACAGATCCGATTCTTCCGATTACTCAGTCACTACAGCTAAAACCCCATGGATCTAAAGAGAATCACAATTCGAAATCATACTACAACAACCAAATCGATCTAAATCTCAGATCAATAGAGCAACTAGTAGAAAACGGGAGAGAATACCTCTGCGGAGCGGCCGCGAGACTCGCGGAGGACGATTTTGTCGAGGCCATTGTTGCCTTTAGCGAGCTCGAAAGGAGGATGCTCCGTCGCCATGGAAAGTAGCAAAATCAAAAATAAAATCGAAATCCCAAAATTTGCCGATCTTTCCGTCGTCCCTACTCTTTCTTCCTCTTCTCTCACTCCCTTCCTTTTCTGCTTCTTCACGCACGCAAAACTTTTTTTTTTTTTTCTTCTTCCTTTTTTTTTCCCGTTTTTGTTTAAATCGTTTTTATTTCGGGAAAATTAGATTTAAAGAATCATTTTTCAAGTTTTTGTCTATCTATACATTTGTTACCTTAAGTTTGGTCATCTATACTCTAGTTGATTATAATTCTTTAATATCTTTTAATTTTTCAACCATATATACGTTTTAAAGATTTTCAATATTTTTTATTTCCTTAATTCAGAATTGATTTCCTAAATTTTGTTTATTGGATATTTTAAATAGAAAACAATATTTATTTTTGAAACTCTCTACTTATAAAAATGTTCTAATTTTCGGGTATCGTATCCAAGTAATGTTGAAGACTTAATAAAGAGAGTTTAGAAATATAACTCAAAAACTAAACTCAAAGCTCATACCTTTGATCACAACTCAATCAAGGTGTTTATATAGCCTAGCACACTTTGCTAATTGCTATTTCTAATTCTACAAGTAATGGAAACACACTTTCCTTTTCTAAGTAAAACTAGAACTTTTCCTTTTTTTTTGCTCTTCTTTCTCCATGACCAACTTGTTTAGGAGACTTGAGCTTGAAGTAATGTTGAAGGCTTAAACCCCAACATTCTCCCTCTTAAACTTCAACACACTTGAGCTTAAGTCTTGCATTCCGATTAAGATTTTCATTTCACTAAACTTGATCCTTGCTAACGCCTTAGTCAAGATATCCGCCTTTTGTTCAACTCCGGGAATGTGTTCAACATCAATGACTTCTCTCTGAATGCATTCTCGTATAAAATGGTATCGTTTGTGAATGTGTTTACTCTTACCATGAAAAACCGGATTTCGTGTAAGAGCTATTGCAGAGACATTGTCAATCTTGATGATGATCTTCTCGGTCTTTCTTCCTATGATCTCACTTAACAATTCTTGGAGCCATATAGCTTGTCTTGATGCCTCCGTTGCTGCCATGAACTCGGCTTCGCATGATGATAGAGCCACCGTGCCCTGTTTTTGCGAACACCATGTTATTGGTGAAGATCCATAGTAGAATATATGACCCGTAGTACTTTTCCCGTCGTCTTGATCAATATTATGGCTACTGTCACTGAATCCCATGATTCTCTTTGATCCATCACGACAGTATTTCAATCCAAGTGCCATTGATCCTTTAAGATATCGTAGTATATGCTTCATGATTTCTCCATGTGATTTTCGTGGACTCTGCATATATCTACTAGCTATTCCAACAGAGAAAGCTAAGTCCGGTCTTGTATGTAACAAGTATCTTAAGCATCCTACATTCCTTCTGTAACACGTTGGATCTATCTCTTCTCCCTCTTCGTCTTTAGAAACCTTTAAGCCAAACACCATCGGCACTTGTGTTGGATTACACGTTTCCAAACCAACTTCTCTTAATATCTTTCTTGCATAGCCTTCTTGCTTTATTTCGATTCCATCCTCTGTTTGATGAACCTCGATGCCAAGATAATAAGTAAGCTTGCCTAGATTTGAAATCTCAAATTCACTAGACATTCCAGCCTTGAACTCGTTGATGATTCAGAGTGTTTCCTGTCACGAACAAGTCATCAACATAGACTGCTACAATGAGAAGAGATCCTCCATCTTCCTTGCGATACACAGCTGATTCTTTTGAGCACTTCTTGAATCTCATTCCTTTCAAAATCTGGTCAAGCTTTATGTTCCACGCCCTAGGAGCTTGTTTTAAACCATACAAAGCTTTTGCAAGTTTGTAAACTTTGTGCTCTTCTCCTTTTACCACAAAACCGTCTGGTTGTTCCACATAAACGTCTTCTCGTAATTCTCCATGTAAAAACGCCGTCTTTACGTCTAAGCGATGGATTTCCCATCCATGAGAGGCTGCCAAACTGATCAATAATCTTATGGTTTCTATCCGAGCCACTGGCGCATATACTTCGTCGAAATCAACACTGGATTCTTGAACATAACCTTTAGCTACAAGTCATGCTTTGTGCTTGTTGATTGTCTCGTCTGCATTCTTCTTGATTTTAAAAATCCATTTGAGACCTATAACCTTTACTTCCTTATGTCTATCAATTAAGAACCATGTCTTGTTCTTATTGATTGAATCAATCTCTTCTTTGCACACTTGTCTCCACTTTGATGAACTCTCTGCTTCTTTGTAACAAATCGACTCATTGTTTATAACTAGTCGAAGTCTCTCACATTCTATGGAAGCTTGAAGAAGATAATCATCAAGGTATCTAGGACGACTTACTTGACGTCCTAATCTTCGTAGCTGAGGTAGTTGCTGAGGTACATCAGCTTCGGGCTGAGATAACTCATCTCCTTCTTGTTCAGCATCATCATCTTCATGTTAATCATTGAAATGCTCGTGATCATTGCCTCCGGTTTCTCCATGATCCGTGACTTGATCATCGTTGATTACCGTGGGTCCGTCTCCTGCATCTATCACTTCTCCCCATCTCATGAAGAACATTCCTGGATCCCTTCTCGGTCCGTTTTGAGTATCCTTCCAGCTTCAATTTGATTTCTCATCAAACACCACATCACGACTTACAACTATCTTCCACGTCGTCGGATTATAAAGTCTATACGCCTTGGATCCAGGCTCAATTCCAAGATGCACTAGTGATGTTGATCTATCGTCGAGCTTCTTAAGATTTGCCGCATCAATCTTTCCATTTGCTACACACCCAAATACTCTTAAGTGTGCAAGACTCGGTTTCTTCTCCTTTAAACACTCGTAAGCAGTCATGTTCTCAAGCGCTCTCGTCGGTATCTTATTGATCAAATAGGTTGAGTGTCTGATGTCAGAGGTTTTAACCCAAATAAAACTGCAAGTGCACAGACAATCGCAGTAGTATAAAAGGTATCGAATCCACAGAGACCAAGGTTACACTATGAAACTATAGATTTTGATTTAAAGCTAAGATAAAATATGGGTTTTGATTTTCGTAACAAGCAACAACAAATAATCAAACGATGTAAATTCAATAAAGAAAAGCAGTAGATTAAGGTCATTCGCCGGTGACTTCGGATTAAGGACTGAGCAATCTATTTAGGATTCAATTAAGCGCAGCCTAGAACTCGAACATAAATGTAATATTGCCCCACTGTCGTGATGCATCAATATCTTTATCTAACACCCTAAATGCCTAAACTGTCGTTTGGATTCAGCGATGAAGACAAGCAATAATGAATTGGTTCAATTTGTTCACAATTGATGGTAACAATCAACTGTCGTTGGTGACACACCAATTGCTCACCAATAGTTTATCTAGCAACCTAGAGCACTGTCGTGAATAAGTTTAACTTGAATTCATAGACTAGGTGATCAAAATAGTCTATGCAATACGAATCCCAATTGATGAAGACAAATGATAACATTCCTATTTGGCTCAGTCACTATAATCCTAATTCACCATTGAAATTCCCTAACCTAGCTAATGGACTACTCAAGCATGGAGAATAAAAACGCAGCAATCAACGAGAGAGAATTCATAATGATAATAAAAGAGATAAGGGATTTAGAATTCTTCTCAATAGATGTTGTGGAATGATTCTCCAAATGTTAGAAGCAAATCCAAGGAATGAGAATGGATAAAAATCTCCAAAAAGGTCTCTAAAGAAACGTCAAAAGAAAACTCTCTCAAAAGAAATGTTTCAGGACTCCCCTTTTAGGAGGTGGCTGCCTCTTATTTATACTAAAATTAGGGCAAAATCGGGTCTGGCAATGGGACCGGTCGGTCTGGTAATGGGACTGGTCGGTCCCGATTCCAGGGAGCTTTTGGAGCTTCGGACCTTTAGTGAGCAGGTGCTCACTTCAAACCGAGCAGGTGCTCGGTTTTGAAAAACGATTTCTTTTCTCCAGATTCGTACCTTTTGCTCCAATGACCCCCCATGACTCCAATCCATGCATGAGAGCCTCCTAGAACCTGCAAAGACACAAAATAAACTAGAAAAAACCAAAAAGACTAAAGAAACGATAAATAAAAGAGACCAAAATACTAATATATCAATTCCCCCGGACTTAGATCTTTGTTTGTCCTCAAACAAACTCGGAAATAAGTAAAGGAGAAAGGTTTGAAAACGCGGATGGAATTCACTTGCTTGTTGGAAAGAGTTCAGACTTTATACTTTCGTCATCAGGCCTTAGAACATGTATCATAGTCAACCATGGGGTTCATAACCTAACTTAATCACCCACAACCCATCAAAACGTCGGTATCCACAATATCATCTCTTAAATAGGATTAATGAAAATGAAGTACAGTGATCTTACCCAAGGAGGATCGTTTCAAGGGGTGCCAACTTTTCCTAACCAAGACCCTCTCCTGTATACTCTTTTTCTCAACTCAAATCCTCTCTTAAAATGATTAAATGTTTGATAAAGTTTTTTTTTTTTTTTTTTTTTTATAGTGGGACGGATCGAAATGAGACCGCGAAGAGATACGAGTTTACGCATCATCCCTGGCTCACCTCGAAACTTGCAGTTTCCCCTTTTTTTTTATTTATTTATTTATTATTATTTTTTTTTTATTATTATTTTTTTTTATGTATTTTTTATGGGACGATTCGAAATGAGGTCGCAAAGGAGATACGAGTTTACGCATCATCCCCTGGTTCACTCCGAATCTTTTAGTTTCCCTTACAACATGCCTTCCGCGAGTCCCAAAAGATACACGGGCTTAATCGCGTAGTCCCTTGGGCCACTTGGACATGTTGCTTTGATAGAGGAGAGGAGAGTTAGAGAGTAAAGAGCTTACGTGGTGGAGAGTTGCGGTGTCTCATACGGTTCGAAAGAAGTCTTGCCCAATGAACATCAAACCCTTGAAAAAGAAATTAAAAGTCAAGATTAACCAAATAATGACTTGAGACGATATTGGATCCACCTAATTCTCGATGAATATGGGCTTTGGGTAAAAATTTATCCACCCATAACCTTTCATATACAGAGCTTTAGCCAAACAAGTCATGCAAGTAATCCCTAGTCCAAACATAATTCCAATAGATCAAGATCCTAATTCCCAAAACTCGATAAAATTCAAAAACAGACTCAATAAAAACCAAATAAAACAGATAATAAACCGCTCCCCTGGACTTAAATCACACCGTCTCCGGTGTGAAAAAGTTCAAGAGATTGACGACACAAGAAAGAAACAGAAACAGAAACAAAAATGGATAAAACAATGATGGTAGAGGGTGAAAGAGATATCACCGAGTGGAAGCTTGGAGCTTGATGGAGATGAAGTTTGATGGAGATTGGTGATAGAGGGGAGCTCGATCGTGATGAGTAGAAAAGAGGTGGGAGGCGGGTCTGCAAAAAGAAAGGGGTAAGAAGTTAGTAAAAATTTTTAGGTTTTAAAGGGTTTTTTTTTTTTTTTTTTTTTTTTTTTTTTTTTTTTTTAAAGGTGAAAGGAAAGTCGGATTGGTTGCTCGGGCACAGGACCGACCGGTCCCGATACTGGATCGGTCGGTCTCATTTCCAGAGACTTATCGTGTGTTGATCCGCGCGTGAGAACGGTCGGTCCGACATTCGGAACGATCGGTCCATCGTCTGCTCTGGATCGACCGGTCGTCCTGGGGGATCGACCGGTCTCATTTCCAGAGACTTGGCCGAGTCTCTTGACTGCTCTGGATCGACCGGTCTCTCTATGGGATCGACCGGTCTCATTTCCAGAGACTTAATCCGGGCTTTTTCCGAAACTGAGCAGGTGCTCAAAAGAGATTCCTTCACCATTTTTTTTTTTTTTAAGAATTCAAATACTGAAAACACAAGTAAAATGTTAGTGATAAAAGGAATTTAAAACTAAATTATGTACAAAAAATCTTACCGATGGGTTGCCTCCCATCAAGCGCTTGTTTAAAGTCGTTAGCTCGACTTTGTAGACCATCTAGGCTCAAGGAGAATCCATGTGAGGATTATAAACTTTCTTGTCCGGATCAGGGCTCGGTGGAGGTGGGTTGAGACGTGGTCGATTTGCTCTTTGATCGCTTATATTTAGTTTCAGAACCTTGCTTAGCATACTATCCATAGCTGCTTGACCTTTCTCATTAAACTCCGGAGTAATGATAGCTTTGACCTTAGAGAAAGGCCTAGACATACCCTTGCTCTTCAGCTTATACTCGATTGTGTCTCCAACGCACCTCTGTGGTGTCAAGGTTATAAGCGAACTTGTAATACCCTTCTCACGCTTTGCTTTGTCCCGCTTGTAAACTTTCTTAGGCTTCCTTTCATAAGAACGAGTGTTTCCATCCAAGACTTCATTACACTCATTCTTATGGTAAAGTGCTGCAGCTGGCAAGACGCTTACCTTCCCTGTTACATCGTCTATGGCAACACAAGAGCCATGTTTGCTGCCACCATTGGCTGAAATGGCGTTGTAAGAAATCCGCTTGTCGATGTTAGAGAAAACTATCCTTCCGTTTGGTAAGTCAACAACTGCACCCGCTGTCGCAAGGAAAGGTCTCCCCAAAATCAAAGGCATATATGAACCATTGTTCATCTCCACAACTTGGAAATCAGTCGGGATCAAGCAGTCCCCAATCTGGATATCTAAATCCTCAATTAACCCTTGTGAAGTCGTTACTGAGGCATCCGCAAACCTAATAGACATCCGAGAAGTCCGTATATCAACAATACCCAAAGATTCTGCGATATCCCTTGACATGAGGTTAACACTAGATCCAGAATCCCATAGAGAATCTTCAAAAGCAACTCCAAATATGGAACATGGAACCACAAACTTCCCTGGATCCTCTAGCTTAGGTAATACCCTCAATGGTGGTGGTGTACTCCTTGCTTGTGCAAAGATTGCCTTGATCTCCTCTCGATCCTCTCTCTGATCTCTAGGTGGAACTGGGTAAGGGACTGGGGGTTTGTAGACACGCGACTGAACCTTACCAACAAGCTTATTCGGCTGAAGCACTGTAGAAGATGGTCCAGCAACCTCTTCATCCTTTTTCTCTCTTGGAGCAGGTGCTCGATGCCTTGCGAGCAAGTGCTCGACAGACTTTTCCGGGCAGTTTTCAGCCGCTGTCCCCACAATCGGTGGAAGAGTTCTTCCACTTCCCAGCATGATGGTGTTCACAAACTCTCTAGGGCTCGCAACTGGTTTACCTGGCAGCACTCCTTGTGGACTCTTGACTGCCTCGGCGGTTTGAGCGACCTGAATCTCAAGCTTCTTCACATGATTGCAAATAGCTTCAAACTTACTGTTGAGATCATTGTACATGCTGCCCACCTTGACACTGATTTCATTAGCAGATTTCTGCTGGCTGAGTAAAGCCAACTGCATAAGGGACTTCAGTTCGTCTTGAGAGTTAGATGCATGAGCTTGAAAGCTTTGATTCTGCACATAGTCTTCACCCACATAGTTCACCTCAACATATTGCTCATTTCCCTTGTTCTCACAAAGCTTGACACTTCTCTGATTTCTCTTCAACAACAGGTTCACTTTCGCTGTCAGCTCATCAATCTTCTGTGAATCAACATTGCTGATATAAGTAGGCTCATCATGATCATAGCAGCGATTCCTGGAACTTGCAGCCAAGTTCTCTATCAATTGATATGCTCCTTCCCTGGTCTTGGTCATAAAATCACCGTTACTCGCAGCATTCAAAGTGTTCTTAGAATCACGGTCAACACCATCATAGAAGATACCCAGCAAATTCTCATCGGTAAACCCATGGTGTGGAAATTCCCTCTTGTACTCTTTGAACCGTTCCCATGCCTCGCAAAAGGACTCTCCTGAATGTTGCTGAAACGTGGAGATCTTGTTCCTTAGACCCGCGGTCATGGTTTTGGTGTAGAAGTGGTCCAAGAACGCTGCTCTACATTGTGGCCAAGTCGTGATGGATCCAGCTGGTAGCGACTTAAGCCAACGTGAAGCTTTGTCTGCGAGTGAGAAAGGGAAAAGCTTGCACTTCAAGAAATCCGGGTTCATCCCATTAGAGCTCGTCGTGGAGCAAATCTCCTCGAAGTTCTCTATATGGTCCATCGGAATTTCAGCAGGCAATCCATGGAACAAATGCTGCTTAACCAGCGATATCAACTGCGGTTTGATCTCATAATCATTCTGGTCAACAGGAGGGGGAACTATAGCAGCTCAGTTCTGGTAGAAAGCATGGGGATTGTCCATATCCCCAATGGTACGCTGCTGCTCACGTGCACACTGTTGCATTTGAGCCATTTGTTGTTCAAGCCTCCGAATAGCAGCGGCTACATGACCGTTTGCAGCTCGGTCGTCTGTTTCGTCACCCATGTTGGCTGAAACACCTGAAACACACACAAAAGAAAAACAAAGCAAAATTAGCAAAATTCTTAGACTATAAATAAAATCAAATCTCAAAGGTAACGCAATTGGTCCCCGGCAACGGCGCCAAAAACTTGATGTCAGAGGTTTTAACCCAAATAAAACTGCAAGTGCACAGACAATCGCAGTAGTATAAAAGGTATCGAATCCACAGAGACTAAGGTTACACTATGAAACTATAGATTTTGATTTAAAGCTAAGATAAAATATGGGTTTTGATTTTCGTAACAAGCAACAGCAAATAATCAAACGATGTAAATTCAATAAAGAAAAGCACTAGATTAAGGTCATTCGCCGGTGACTTCGGATTAAGGACTGAGCAATCTATTTAGGATTCAATTAAGCGCAGCCTAGAACTCGAACATAAATGTAATATTACCCCACTGTCGTGATGCATCAATATCTTTATCTAACACCCTAAATGCCTAAACTGTCGTTTGGATTCAGCGATGAAGACAAGCAATAATGAATTGGTTCAATTTGTTCACAATTGATGGTAACAATCAACTGTCGTTGGTTACACACCAATTGCTCACCAATAGTTTATCTAGCAACCTAGAGCACTGTCGTGAATAAGTTTAACTTGAATTCATAGACTAGGTGATCAAAATAGTCTATGCAATACGAATCCCAATTGATGAAGACAAATGATAACATTCCTATTTGGCTCAGTCACTATAATCCTAATTCACCATTGAAATTCCCTAACCTAGCTAATGGACTACTCAAGCATGGAGAATAAAAACGCAGCAATCAACGAGAGAGAATTCATAATGATAATAAAAGAGATAAGGGATTTAGAATTCTTCTCAATAGATGTTGTGGAATGATTCTCCAAATGTTAGAAGCAAATCCAAGGAATGAGAATGGATAAAAATCTCCAAAAAGGTCTCTAAAGAAACGTCAAAAGAAAACTCTCTCAAAAGAAATGTTTCAGGACTCCCCTTTTAGGAGGTGGCTGCCTCTTATTTATACTAAAATTAGGGCAAAATCGGGTCTGGCAATGGGACCGGTCGGTCTGGTAATGGGACTGGTCGGTCCCGATTCCAGGGAGCTTTTGGAGCTTCGGACCTTTAGTGAGCAGGTGCTCACTTCAAACCGAGCAGGTGCTCGGTTTTGAAAAACGCCATCTTTTCTCCAGATTCGTACCTTTTGCTCCAATGACCCCCCATGACTCCAATCCATGCATGAGAGCCTCCTAGAACCTGCAAAGACACAAAATAAACTAGAAAAAACCAAAAAGACTAAAGAAACGATAAATAAAAGAGACCAAAATACTAATATATCAGTGTCACACAGCTTCTCCCTATAAGTAATTAGGTACCTTCATTGCCTTTAGAATGCTCCTTGTCATCTCCATTAATGTCCTGTTTCTCCTCCCTACAACACCATTTTGTTGCGGTGTATAAGGTGCCGTGAGTTGCCTTTTGATGCCACCTGCATCGCAAAAATCATTGAACTCTCTTGAGGTGAACTCGCCTCCTCTATTTGTTCTTAGAGTCATGATTGATTTTCCTAGATCCTTCTCCATTAAACCTTTAAACACCTTGAATCTTTCAAACGCCTCACTCTTCTCCTTTAACTAGATCGTCCACATATATCTTGAAAAATCGTCAATGATAACAAATATGTATTTGTTTTGAGTAAGTGTCGATGGACTTATTGGACCACATAAGTCAGCGTGTAGTAGTTCTAAAGGTTTTGATGCTCGGAAACTAGATGCTTTCGGAAAAGATTGTCTCTCTTGCTTCCCAACTAGGCACGATTCACATAATCTCTTCTCTTCTCTTATCCGAGGTAAGCCGTGAGCTAACTCTTGTTGAGACATCAATTTCACTGTCTTGAAACTTACGTGTCCCAACCTTACGTGCCACTTCCAAGTCTCATCTTCAATGGCCGTTTGTAAACATGTTGGTTTACCAATCTTCATGTTAATCTTATAGAGCCTATTTGCCGATCGAATAACCTTCACTAAGAGTCTTCCACTTGAATCTCTAAGTGTCAAATAATTTTGTTTCATCTTCACATCACATCACGCTTCAGTCGCTTGGCCTAAACTCAAGATGTTACTCTTCAATTCTGGAATGTAGTAAACGTCTTGAACAAGGATTTGTTCCTCTGTTTTGCTTTGAAACAAAATAGATACTTTTCCACCTATGTCTACACAAGAACCATCACCAAATTTTACTTTTCCTTTGATGTTCTCATTGAGCTCCGAGAAGAATAACTTGACTCCGGTCATGTGATTACTCTCACCGTTATCCAAATACCAAACATCTTCTTCTCTTTCTTTAGCTTCATAGACCTTTGGAATGATCTTTTCTTCATTCAAAAACACAACTTCATGCATATAAAGTACATGATCAACTTCTTCCGTCTCTAGTTTATGTGCTTCATGAGTTTTTTGCATTTGATCTGGGCATGTAGATGCGTAATGGCCAGGTTTATCACACCGGTACCAAATCACCTTTGATTTATCCTTCTTGCCCTTTGATTGACTATGATCAGCCTGACCTGTGCTAAGTCCTGAGTCAAATCCTCTGCCTCGGGAGTTAAAAACTCTGCCTCCTGAGTTAAATCCTCTACCTCGGCTTTTACCTCTGTATCCTCTGCCTCCACTTCCACGTCCCCTTCCACGAGATTCCATGAAGTTTTGTTGATCAGAATTTGCGTATAACAGCTTTCCTTGAGTTTCACCATGATTCTCCTCATCAATGATCCGCTCTTCATAAGCTTTTAATCTTCCGATTATATCTTCAAATCCTATTGTATTCAAATCTAGAATTTGTTCTAGAGAGGCAATAATTTGGATGTACTTACTTCTTGGTAAACAATTGAGAAACTTCTTCACAAGTTTTGATTCTTCAATTATTTCTCCAAGCGCACTTGCTTTTGATGCAAATTCTGATAACTTTCTCGCAAAGCTATCAATCGTGTCTGTGTCTTTCATCTTGTATCTTTCAAACTCGGACATAAGCGTTTGAAGTCTTGCTTCTTTGACATGAGCTGCTCCTAAGTGTCGAGATTTGATTGCTTCCCAAATCGCCTTTGGTGCCTCTAACATGCCTACTTGCAAGATTAGTGCCTCCGGAATAGATTGGAAGAGCAATCCAATTGCGATGTCATTTTTGTCGGGATCGGTTGAACCAGGATCGATAGTTTCCCACACCTTATGAATTCGCAACAAGACTTTGATCCCCATGGCCCAAACCATATAGTTTGTCGAGTTGAGCATGGGACATTTTTATAAGAGAGTTTAGAAATATAACTCAAAAACGTTGGAGCTAAATCTACCTAACTAACTTACTTTATTTGGAATCAAAATTGATTAAGAATTTGGAAATCTTTACAAAATATCAAAAATCTGATCCTTGAAAATAGTTGATTTAAATGAGAAACTGAAGTTTTTAAGGTCTGATTTATTACTAGACATTTCCATATAAAAATCTTGATGAAATCCCAAATTTTAGTAAGATCATTTCCAAATCTTAAAGATGTTTAATGGATATAAATGTTATAAATCTATTTGTATGGATGACCATTAACAAACTCATATTTTAAATGTTCAAGGAATATATTAAATGCTCTAGGAACATTCTATATGCTTTAGTATATTCTTTTTTTTTAAACGTCTGGAATTATTATAGATATTACAATCATCACTAGACTAATTTGATCTATTTGACCTAGTTCTATTATGATGATATTCATCTATCTCTTGTCTTTTGCGGTTAAGGTGAATAGCTTCTACATTTGCCTCCATGATGCAGCTCTCCTTGTACGACATCTCCTCTGATGCAACTCTCCATGTGTGACATCCCCATGATGGACAAGCTCTCCCCGACGAACGGTTGTGCATGTACGACATCTTCCATGATGGACATACTCTCCCCGGTGATCGGCTTAGCATGTACGACATCTCCACTGATGGACATGGTCTCTCTGCACTCTAGAACCTCCAAGAAGCGTTTTCTCCATTAATCTGCAATAAACTGTATTATTTGGGGTTCGTACCCCATACCTGATGTAGAAGCCTTTAAACCCTTGACCATTGGGCCAAGGGGCTTCCACTGTTTTAGTATATTCTAGTCTTATCTTTTCAAGTTGTACAATATATATAGTCTTGTTCTTTATGGAATAAATTATCATCAATTCTCATTCTCTCTTCTCATTTCATAACACATTATCAACACGACACTCTAACCAATTGAGCAAAAACCCTAATCTTTCCGACTCATTTTCTTTGCCTTTGATCCAATTCAAATCAAGTGAGCTATGTCAAATTTCACCAAACTTGAATTTGACGCACTTGACATAAGTGTGAGCAACTACTTATCATGGGCGTTAGATGCCGAGTTTCATTTAAGTGAAAAAGACCTTGGTGAAACAATTAAGGAAAAGAATGCGGCAACGCCTCAAACCAAGGCGAAGGCTATGATCTTCCTTCGCCATCATCTCCATGAGGGTCTTAAGATCAAATATCTTACTTTGAAAGACCCTTAGACTCTTTGGAATGACCTATAGGAAAGGTACGATCACAAGAAAACTGTGAACTTACCTAAGGCTCGTTACGATTAGACACACCTGAGATTACAAGACTATAATTCTGTAACTGAGTATAACCTCAACGATGTTCAAAATAACTTCCAAAAGTTATGTGGAGAGAAAATCTCTGATGCTGATATGTTGGAAATTTACATACTTAACGTTTCACGCGAGTAACCTTGTCTTGCAGACACAGTATGGCCGAGGTCAAGGTCGAGGTGTCTCTTTCAAGAATACAAACTCCCACCAGAAGTGGGAGCATAAGAATGGTAACAAACAAGATTAGACTAATGGGAATGTTTGTTATCGCTGTGGAGGAAGTGGTCACTAGACTCGCACATGTCGTACACCAAAGCATTTGGCTGAGCTTTACCATCAAGCATTGAAAGGAAAAGGAAAACAAGTGGAAAAAACCTCGTTTTTGAAGATGGCAAAGATGATTTTGGTCTGGGTGACATTGGTCTCCCCAGTCTCAAAGAAACTTATTGAGATTCAAAGATATTCACCAGAATGGATATCATATTGAGACTATGAGTGAAAAAAATATTGAATACCTTCAAATCACAAGTACTACCCAATGTACTAAATGTATTTTAGAGAAATTGCCTGCATTCTCCACCGGAATGTACTACACTAAGCTTAGTACAATTGAGGCAAATGCTATAGGAAACCAAAAGTTTACTGAAAATTTAACAGTTTGGCATGACCGCCGGTTAGGCCATCTTGGTTCATCTATGATGCGAATCAATAATTCACGTGGACATTTATTAAAAAATTAGAGGTTTCTCCCTAATGATTTCTCATGTGCTGCAAGGCAAATTGATCATAAGGCCTTCACCAGCTATGTAACTTCTAAATCTATCAATTTTCTGAAACGCGTACAAGGCAATATTTGTGGGCCGATTCACCCACCGTGTGGAACCTTTAGATATTTTATGGTTCTTATTGACGCATCGACAAGATGGTCACATGTATCCTTGTTATCAACCCGCAACCTAGCGTTTGCGAGGTTACTTGCTCAAGTGATAAGATTACGATCACATTTTCTAGATTTTCCTATAAAGTAATTTGCTTTGATAATGCTAGTGAATTTACATCTCAGACATTTGACGAATATTGCATGTCCATTGGGATAACTATTGATTATCCTATAGCTCATGTTCACACACAAAATGGTTTAGCTGAATCACTAATCAAACGTTTACAGTTGATTGCTAGACCATTACTATTGAAATCCAAACTCCCGATATCTGCTTAGGGACATGCTATATTACAAGCAGCAGAACTAATTCACATTAGGCTAACGAGTAACCTTCAGATCTCCCCATCACAAATGGTTTTTGGTCAGAAACCAAATATTTCCCATCTAAAAACTTTTGGATGTGTAGTATATGTTCCAATTGCTCCACCACAACGATCTACGATGGGTCCTCAAAGAAGGATAAGGATATATGTTGGATATGAATCTACCTCGATAATTGAGTATCTTGAGCCAACCACATGAGATTTATTTAAGGCTCGTTTTGCAGACTATCATTTTAATGAGTCTATTTTTCTAACATTAGGGGGAGAAAATAGACAACTGGAAAAAGATACTAGATTGAATAAATTAGAATTATCTTATATTGATCCTCATACCAAAGAATGTGAATTAGAGGTACAAAATATAATTTATCTACAAAGATTAGCAAATCAATTACCAGACGCATTCAGTGACCCAGAGAGTGAAAAAGTCACATATATCACCTATAAATGCTCCAGTTTGAATTAATGTCCCAGAAGGGCAACATCAGACTGCTAGTGAGTCTATGACACGCATGAATCATGGTAGACTAATCGGTTTTAAAGATAATAATCCTCGAAAAAGAAAAGGAGCAAAAGTTGACAATGGCGAATCCGAGAAATCTAACAGTTTTGAAGGATCTCTAGAAGAGAATATAGACATGAGAAATACATAAATTCAACTACCTCACAAGAAAGAGATCTCAATTAATTATGTCATGTCTAAAATAAAATGGAACCAAAGCAAAACGAGGTCGATGATACTTTTGCATGCAATGCAGCATTTGATGTAAGGGAAGAAAAAGAGGATCATGAACCAACTTCTGTTGAAGAGTGTTCACAAAGAGATGATTGGCTAAAATAGAAAGAAGCTATAGCTGCATAATTAAAATTTATTGAATAGAGAGAAGTTTTTGGATCAGTAGTCCGTACACCTAAATGTGTTAAACCAGTGGGACATAAATGGGTATTTTTGCGAAAGAGGAATCAAAATGGTGAAATTGTGAGATACAAATCACGTTTGGTTGCACAATGATTCTCACAAAGACCTGAAATTGATTATGAGGAGCCATATTCTCTTGTGGTGGATGCAACTACTTTCAGGTTCATTATCAGTCTGGCAATAAAAGATTGACTTGATTTACGCCTCATGGATGTGGTCACGACATACCTATATGGGCTACTTGACACTGATATTTATATGAAAGTCCCAGAAGGATTTAAACTGCCAACAACAGCAAAATCTAGTTCTCGAGAACATTACAATATAAAGTTAAATTGATTTTTTTTAAGGATTGAAACAATCATGGCGTATGTGGTATAATCGTCTTAGTGAGCACTTGTTAAAAGAAGGATATAAGAATGATCATATTAGTCCATGTATCTTTATAAAGAGATTTGAACAAGGATTTGTTATCATCGCAGTGTATGTTGATGATTTAAACATCATCGGGACCCCTGCAAGGATTTTACATACACTGGAATATTTGAAAAAGGAATTTGAGTTGGAAAGACGAAATTTTGCTTAGGATTGTAAATTGTGCATCTCGAGAGTGGAATCTTAGTGTATTAAAAGACATGAACTGAAAAAGTGCTTAAAAAGTTTAATATGGATCAAGCACATCCCTTAAGTAGTCCTATGGTTGTAAGATCACTTGATGTGTAAAATGATCAGTTTCGCCCAAGGGAAAGCGATGAAGAAATTCTTGGTCATGAAGTACTATACTTAAGTGCAATCGGATCATTGATGTATCTTGCTAGCCATACAAGACCCGACTCAAGGTTTGGCAAGGTTTAGCTCATGTCCAACTCAAAGACATTGGAATGGGATTAAACATTTACTTCGGTATCTTCAGGGTACAAAATATACATGTGTATTCTTTTCTAAAACATCAAAAGAAGACTTAATTGGTTTTTCATATGCATGATTTTTATCGGATCCACACAATGCTCGACCACAAACATGATATGTGTTCAGATGTGGTGGAATAGCTATTTCTTGGCGCTCGATGAAGCAAACATTCACAGATACTTCTTCCAACCACTCAGAGATTTTGGCTATACATGAAGCTAGCCGTAAATGTGTATGATTACGATCGGTAATCCAACACATACGAGGATGTAACGCCCCGACTGCCCTATCTATGGGCTCTACGTCCACTCTTGGCCCGTGAGCCCACACTCCCCGATGGTCGGTGCGTAAGTCTGGGAGGATCGGAAGTCATATTTACTGACCACGCAATCTTTTTTCGCGTTTTGACCTTACTCACACGACACTGGAAATGACTTCTCAGTAGGTCATACATCTTGAAACTACTCTAGCTTAAGCATGCTTAACTCTAGAGTTCTCTCAAGTCCTATTACCGAAAAGATAAGTGCACTTTGGTGACATAGGTAGCCAAATCAATTCTTTTAAGCCTCTCTGCATATACTGCATATACCATATATGCTTTGAAACTGAGGTGTCACAATCACCCCCACTAACAGATCGCAACGTCCTCATTGCGCATACCATGATTGTTACCCCGATAATCCGACTCTTCACAGATGTCAGGATTCACTCTGATACCACTTGTAACACCCCGACCGCCCTATCCATGGGCTCTACGTCCACTCTCGGCCCGTGGGCCCACACTCCCTGACGGTCGGTGCGTTAGTGCGGGAGGCTCGGAAGTCATGTTTACTGACCCTATAAATCACCACGCGATATTTTCCCTTATTTTGACCTCACTCAAACGGTATTAGAAATGACTTCTCAGTAGGGCACCCAGCCTGAAACTACTCCAGCTCAAACACGCTTAGCTCTGTAGTTCTCTTAAAACTTATGACCAAAAAGATAAGTGCACTTTGGTGATATAGGTAGCAAAATCAATTCTTGTAAGCCTCTCCGCATATACTACATATACCATATAAGCTCTGAAACTGAGGTGTCACAAAATTGTGGTTTACATATAGTTGAGGATGTTCCAACAGTTTTGTATGAAGATAATGCAGCTTGCATAACACAGCTCAAAGAAGAATACATCAAAGGCGATAGAACAAAGCACATTCTTCCAAAATTCTTCTTCACCCATGATCTACATAAGAATGGCGATGTACGTGTTTTGCAGATCCGTTCAAGTGAGAATCTGGCAATTCTTTTTACAAAGGTGCTTCCTACTACTACATTCAAGAAGTTAGTTTCACTACAAGAAAACATGGCTATTTCAGATGGTCATTATGGTTGGAACTCCGTAGGAAACACGGAGTTCCAACCATAATGATTGTTGGGTACAGATTGTTGGAAAAATATAAATGTCGGATTTCAGTCCAATATTTCGACGAATTCCAACGGGTTTCTATCCATATTTAATCGTAGGTAATGCCCTTGGAATGTCCTACCATACTAGCCGGCCGACGATCATAGAAGTTTATTCCTACGAATTTCTAACGAACTCAAATTCCGACCGATATGTAATCGATATATTCGTCATAAATCAAAAATAATTTCTAATCGAATTCGGATGGATATTTTTTTAACAATTCCAACGGATATCCAAGGAAACTAAATGTATATATTTTTTATGTATTATTATTAAATTAAATCAGAATTTAAATAAAACAATACATTTAGTTATAGAAAATGATATTCATATTTTTAATTTTAGAATCATAACAAAAACCCATAATTCAATACAAAAATAGTTTTACACATGATTACACATAGTTACAAAAAATTGTTTTACACATGATTACCAATAATTCAAAACAAAAACCCATAATTCAAATACACATACTGAAAAACAAACGATCGATCGAGTCTATAGCGGACAATCCGCATCTTTTTTCTTCAGCCGCATTTTCTCGAGAGTACCCTGTGTCGTGGCTAGGTCCTGTTGGGGTTTGGAATGCTTATCATTCAATGCGTCAACTTATGTGCCACGTTCCTTGAGCGCTTCATATAGCCTTTTGACTTTCTGGCGAGCTCTAGATCCCTCGACAACAAGCCAACCCTTGTCCCATTAGTGGTAACAAGATTTCCGAGTCTAGGACGACGACATTTTCGCACCTTTATTTCCTGTAAGAAATAAAAAAAACTATGAATCAATAAATAACACACAACAAGGAATTGGAAGAAACAAGACCATTCTGTTTAGAAATAACACATAACGAAGAATAAACAAAGAACAAAACAAAAAAAATTGTTGCTCCTAAATGTTTACAAATTTCACGTAACAAAACAATAAAATTTCTATGAAACATACCTCAATAACCATTTTGTCAATTTCCTCTCGAGGCAACTCTAGCTGGTTTGGCAAAATCGAACCATCCAAATCTTGAGAGAGTTGCGTGAACCGCTCTTCCTTCCTCTTTTCCACATTCTCAAGCACATTTGCAATGTTCGGGTAGTCGATAGTCTTAGTTTTCTTGTTGGTGTCTGTACGTCTAATTAACGCAGCTAGATCCGGACGTACACCACAGGATTCTTCAATTTGCAAGATGAATGAAACATATTAATTATGTTCAATAAAGTTAAATAAATGCTATAACAATCTGGTCATAAACTTACCATCTCATCCTCTCGTGCTTTGAAACCCGTTGCTCCGGAGTTGTGAGTACATATGGGATTTTCTATCGATTCTTAGAATTAGTCTCCGAAAGAACTTGACTTTTCGAAGAGGCTAAATAAAGTTCTTAGGCGTTGTGATTCCTTTTTTCCATTTAGCCATCCACTCACACATGTGACTTGAGTAACTAATCCTTGCCATTTCCATGAACTCATCAGGAACTTGTTGAGTCAATTGAGGATTCTAATCATAATCTCGCTGCAAATATAATAAAAAACTCAATATGATGCTTTAGATAACATTATACTCTATATATTTTGTTAACAACCTGATATGTTAAGTATAAGTTTATGACAAAATGATTATTTGGTTATTTATAAATGAGACTATACTCTGTTGCTTTCTTAAATGACATATAATCATAAAATAAAACAAGGCTAAATACATTATATAATGTTGATACACTGTTGAAATATTTTTTAGTGTTTCTTAGAAGATGGGTATTGAAAGAAAGAAAAACTCAATATGATGCTTTAGATAATATTAATTCCCAGTCGTAGTTTTGAAAATACAAAAGTTATTGTATACTAGATAAGTATATGATAACCTCATATGTTACATACTAACCGTAAAAGTGCGGAACCATAACTCTTTCTCCTCTTCCGGGAATTCACTCCATGTCTTATACTGTCTTCTGAGGTGTGAACGTAACATCTTTAAGAATGATTTTGAGATGCCATTTTTCTACGATCGAACCTACAATATATTCACTTAGTAATGGGAGTTCAGAAAAATATATTGTAGACAACTTACCAAGTTGCTTCATCTTCACACTCAGGGTGAAACTTTATAACAAGGTGTCGGCCTGGTTGCTCCACCAACTCTTGGACCATAAGTTGCTACTGCGACGCACAACTCTGTGAGTTTGGAACTTGAGAAGACGGATCTGAATGTCCTGACTCTTCATCCTCCTCAATGTCCCCAACCTCTTACTCTGAATCCTCAATTACATCATCATCTGCGTCTACAGTAAAATCAACGACAAGATCTACCTCAAGTGAATGATCAATCAGACCAATATAATGAATGGTGTTTTGTTGCAAAGCTTTGGTATCTGAAACCCCGTTGACCCTTCCTCTCAGATTAAACGATGTCACTGTAATCCATGGATTTTGATTGTTTCGAACTCGGGGGTATGGAATGTATGAAACCTGAATTGCCTATGAAGCAAGGATGAATGAATCATATTTTTGAAGTCCCTTCCTTGAATGTACCGATGTTACACCAAACTCGTCATGCCGAACACCCGTAAAATAATCATACCAATCACAGTAGAACACAATGCACCTTAAGTCGAGTAAGCTGGGGTAATGAACTTCCAATATTTCACGCAAAACACCATAGTACATAAGATCACCATAACGTGAAGATATTCCATAATTAGTAGTGGACCTTCGGTTGCCTTTCTTATGAACTATAATCACATTTCCACGAGTATAGTACATCGGATATGACTAAGTAACATATGTTAGCCCCTTCGGCAACTCCACTAACCACGTAAGTAATTGGTGGCCTACGGATTTCCAATGCAACAACTATATGAAAAAAGAAAGTCGGTTAGGTTCAAATCACTAACAAAAATAATAATAATTAGTTTAGTGTCCTGACATAGTATGGTAACCACACCGTTCAAATTTACTAATTTTTAGTGTATTGAGATAATCTTCTGTGTAAAGTGGATTTTTATTGCGTACTTGGTCCATGTAAATGCTGCAATTGAATAATTCTGTCACTATTTAGATAATTTTAAAGTAAGAAAACCAAAAACTAATTTAATATTAATTACTTCTCGTATGGAAAAACTTCTTCGCAATTTGTGAGAATGTACATATGCAAGTGTTTCTCCTCCTCTGGTGAAAGCCTTCTTGATTTTGCTTTTCCACTTAGTCGTCTGACTTGTGCAAACATAGTAGAGACATAAGCTGGATAAAATGGCTTTTCTCCTCGGTCATCATAACGAGCTGGTTTTGTACTCTTTGTTTGGACATGTGAAGGTAAGTAGTTTACCGCAAAGTAAGATGTTTTTTTGGCTCGTTGATGTTCTGAGTAAAAATTGAACCCTCAACTTTACTTAAATATTTCACTTTCTTCTTTAGATGGAACATGTACCGTTCAAAATGATACATCCATCAGTACTGAACTGGGCCAACAAGAGCTGCTTTCCACGGGAGATGAATCCGTATATGTTCCATAACATGAAAGAAAGATGGTAGAAATATCTTATCCATATTACATAGAATCACGGGTATATTTTCGTCTAAATTTCTTATCCCCTCAACACTTAGTGATCGTGTGCATAAATCTCGAAAAGCGTCTACCGCTACATAGTCAACAAAATATTATCATTATGAATGGCACATTGAAATTAAATATTGTAGAATGTAACAAAACACTAGTTTCATACCTGCAAGTGCTCAATTGATGTTTTTTGGTAAGAGAACTTCAAAAGCAAATGGAAGAAGGCGTTGTATTATAACATGACAACCATGACTCTTCAACCCAAAAAAATTTTCTTCCCCAATATCAACACACTTACGAAGATTAGACGCATAACCATCCAGAAACTGAACATAGTGCGTAATCCAGTCAAAGAACTCCTTCTTTCCTAAACCATCAAGCCTAAAAACTAGGATATGATTCTTATTTTCCTTTACATGAAGTTCCTTTCGACAACAAATTCCTGGCAAATCTAATCTAGACTTCAAATTATCTTTCGTCTTCCCTTTCATGTTTAGCAATGTATTGATGATTTGGCCGAAGAAGTTCTTCTCAATGTGCATGATGTAAAGATTATGGCAAAATAGATGATCCTTCCAATATGGGAAATTTCAAAAAATACTTTGTTTGTGCCAATTATGTACATGCCTTGCTCCGTCAACCAGATCATGCCCATTACCACCACAGTCAGTTGTCTTCGCGGCACGAAATTCACTTAACTGGTTCGTAAGGTAAGCGCCATTTAACTCGGAAGGTGGATCTTTCAACACTTTTATTTTTTTAGTAAATAATGTGGTGCTCCGAGGATACGGATGGTCTTTCGGCAAAAAAAGCCTATGATAATCAAACCAACTGGTCTTTCTTCCTTTCTGTAATTGGAATGCATCAATGTTATCTTGACAATATGGGCACGACAACTTTCTGTGGATTGTCCATCCATATAATATTTCATATGCACGAAAATCGCTTATTGTCCACATAAGCACCACATTTATCGTGAAATACTGATGGCATGAAATATCGTAAGTTCGAACTCAATGGTCCTATAATTATTGCAACTCATGAATCAATGGTTGTAAAAAGACATCCAACAAACGCTTCGGGTGTTTTGGACGACGAATAAGGATAGCGAGGAATAGAAACTCTCGTTTCATGCACAAAGATGGAGGTATATTGTACGGTTTCACAATGACATGCCACAATAAATATTTCCTCCTATGCTTGTCGAAAGGATTGAAACCAACCGTAGACAACCCAAGATATACATTCCGTCTCTCCTCCGCAAATGTAGGACATAATGACTGGAAATGTTTTCATGCTTGCGCATCTGCGGGATGTGCAATTTTTCCATTAGAAGTATGCTTCGCATGCCATCTCTTAGGACCAGCAATGCGCTCAGATTTACATAACATCTTCAATCTCTTGGTTAATGGCAAATACCGCATCCTCTTATACGGGACTCGACTTGAAATCGTTGCTGGCGATGAAAACGTTATGTCAAGCGGTTTACACCCGCTCTCCAGTATATCATACAATTGTTCATGCACACGTCAATCATTTCATACGACAAACTAAGCCCAACTACAAGTTTATGTAGTTGTAGAGTATTATTATAGTATGAACCCGAATGATTATTATTTTCAGGCAGAATATTTTTCACGTAATCAATTATCGCATCTATACAATCCTCAGACAGATTCCAATCTGTCTTTATACTCATCATTCTATATGTAGAGTATAAAGATGAATGATCCTCTTTACAACCAACATATAACGGGTCATTAGATGCATCTACCATATTCAATTACCGTCGACCGTCTAAAGTTGGTTCCTCTACTCTATCTCCATCCTCAAAGAAAGACGATATATTTTCACAAAAAGCTTCATTAACCATATATTCTATACCTACACCTTCATCGAATTCCGTTCTTGGTTCCTCTAACCTATTCGCATTAATACTTCCATAATTTATCATTAAATCATCTTCTCCATGAGAATATCATATCTTATACCCCGCATAAAACCGTCTCTATATTGGTGATCATAGACACGCACAATTATCGTTCTACGATTACGACATTTAGAACAAGGACATTGCATTTTACCTTCTTCAATGGTTTTTGGTTTGTTTAGAGCAAGACCCATAAATTGTTCAACTCCGTCGTAGAATTCATCACTAAGTAAAACAGTCGCAAGATCATGTGGAGGTTTGTCCATCCTTGCTCGAAAGTATTGATCTCTATTAGAAGGTTCCAATTTAGTACGTTTTTTTTCTACATGTTTTGTGAACAAATCTCTGATCTGATTTATTAAAGAAATCTGCCAGTTTTTTTGACAGATTTTTAACGGATTTTCGACGTGATTTTAGAATATTAAAACGGCTATATCAACGATTATTTTTTCCTACCGATTTCCGACAAAATTGGTTTCCAAAAATTTCCGACCGGATTTTCAATTTGTTGAAAAATTCAAACCGATTTTGGACGGACTTGATATTTAATACTAAATTATATTAAATAAAATTGAAAAAATTATCAGTTAAAATGTAAATTCAAAATGAAAACTAATGATAAAATTATACATTGTTTAAATTTTTTAAACAAGTCATTTACAAAAAGAAAAGAGAAAAGAGAAATGGAAAAGAAAAGAAATTCATTTTCCTATGGAAAATCTTTAGAAAATTGCATTTTCGGCTAAAACCCAATATTTTTTCAATCCGATCCAAACATCACCGTCCAAGCTTTATGGCTTCTTCGCGTTGATCCACTTATGCTTCCAATCTTTTATGCATTCCAAGTACTGTGACGCAACAATCTTTTCGAACTTTACTTGAATGAGTCTCGTATGCTGAGGTTCCCAAGTTAAGTCTTGCCACGATAAAAAAAACACACATAACATTAATCATTTCTTAAAATAAATACAATAAATAAAATGACTAAATATTTTGTTAAAATATATAATTTTCTTTCATATACCGTAAAACAGCGGAACCACAATTCTTTTTCTTCGGCTGGAAAATCATTCCATGTCTGATAAGGATAGCGGAGGAGTGCATACAAAATCTTCATAAATGACTCAGCAATACCTGGATGAATGCCAAAGCTACAAACAGAAAAATAATAATTAGATATAGGTTAAAAACAAATTAATAAAAATATAATCTAAATGCAAAATATTTATAAGTACTACCATGACAAACTTCCTTCGCGAGAATGATGGAGCTTTGAGATAAGGTCTCAACTTTGTTATTGCACTAGCTCCTCAACCATCAGTTGACGTGATACAAATTTTTGAGACAATATCTTTGGAACAGAAAATTGGTTGGAACTTAGGGTTCCGTCATTGCTCCTTACTATACGCGAACTTTCCAAACCAAGAGCATCACGTTAGCATTTTATTTTTCTGAACAATAAATGGAAAAGATTTCGTACCAACATAGTTTGTGCAAAATTTAATCGAATCGAAAGTAAACAGTACTACGGAATGAAGAGAATATATTGGCATTATTGATCAATGATTTTCCATAGAATTACAAAGAATCAAGAAGCAAGTCGTACGGGGAAGATCGTGTTGATCGTTTGTCCCTCGTTGTATGCAAAGTCAGTACGTGCCTCTTTTATGTGTTTGCAGTTGCGCTTTTATAAGGCTGCCTACGTACTTAAGGAGGGATCAAATCGCTCGTAGTTCATAGGTGTTTTCGAAGGTCTGATTAGCATGAATCAGAGCTTTGTAGGTGTTGTTGAAGGGACAGAGCTTGTCGCTTATCGTAAAGGGAAGATCGTGTCGATCGTTCATTCCTCGTCGTAGGCAGAGACAGAGCTTGTCACTCTTCATTGCAGAGATGGAGCTTGTAGCTCGTCGTGGCCAGAGACAGGGCTTGTCACTTTTCGTTGCAGAGACGGAGCTTGTAGCTCATCGTAGGCAGAGACAGAGCTTGTAGCTCGTCGTAGGCAGAGACAGAGCTTGTAGTTCGTCGTAGGCAGATGCAGAGCTTGTCGTTTTTTGTAGGCACACGCGGTGCTCTTGACATGATTAATAGAAGGAGATGATCTTGTTGATCGTCGTAGGGACATATCGAACTTGCCCCCCGTCGTAGAGAGGCGGCGAGAGTTTTTGTGCCTAGGGTTTATGTTTGTAGGTTCTCATCCTCCTCGTCCTTGTCTTGGGACTTCTAATATATAGACTTCGTCGCAGGTCCTAGTTATTTTAGGAAAGGGATGTTATGTTGGTCCTTTACGCGTTTCCCTTAGGAACAAGAACCAGGCAGGTCGGTGACCTTGCTAAAACGGTGTTTGTTAATGAACCGATGTTAAGGTCATCAGTTGGTCAATAAACTGGACCTCGACGTTGGTATACTGTTGGGAAGTGCCAATATTTGTGATCTTCATGACTGCAATGACATGGTCAATACCATGAACTGTGACATGGTCAATGCCATGACCCGCGACTTCATAGTCAATCCCAGAGACTGCCTAATTCTTCTTATAGCAGGGAATGAGTAGGTACCTATTGAGCAGGTCATTAACCTGCCTAACGTAGGCACTTCCAAAACCTCTTTGAAGCATACAATTAGTAGCGACAAGGGATCCAGGTCATGAACCTGCCTAATTCCTAACCCATGAACTAGGTTATAGTGATGATATGCAGGTGAATTTATTTCACCCAACAGTTTGCTCCTACTCTGCAATTTATAAATTATAATTTATGGAGTATTAAACATTGTCGAATGTACCTGTGTAGATTCGTAACCTCGGCAATTTTTATTCTGTCAAAATTCGAACGTTACCTTACAAATAGCGAAGGTCGTAACCTTTCCAATTCTTATTCCGTCGACATTCAAACGTTACTTTGCGAATAGCGAAGATCGTAACTTTGCCAATTTTTATTTCGTTGACATTCGAGCGTAACCTTGCGAATAGCGAAGGTCGTAACCTCGTCAATTCTTTTTATTTTCTGGTTTAGTAGATATAATGTAGTAATACAAATATTTTGTCTTTTTCTTCTTGAGGCAGGTCCATGATGCGCCTTGTCATATTTTAGATAAAATGACATACCTAGACAAAAGGCATGTAATTAACCAGGTCGACTTGATGTACCAAAGACATGAAATTTACTTGGTCGACGTGATGTACCAAAGGCAGGTAATTTACCTGGTCGACATGATGTACCAAAGACATGTAATTTACCTGGTCGACGTGATGTACCAAAAGCAGGTAATTTACCTGGTCGACATGATGTATTAGGTGATGACAAACATTATATATTTGTCATGGGAAATCAAGTGGTCTTCTCTTTCTCTTCTGATACATTATTATTATTTTTTTATGTGTGGTACATAAATGAGAAAGGCACGTTATGGTAGTTCCAACAAAAGAATCGGCACGTCATGACCTTACCTCTCTCTCCTCCGTGTTATGGCCACATTTTTGAGAGACACAAGGTAGGTTCCAATTGCTTGCATTCTTTTCACTTTATTGCAATTGGTGACGTGCCTTCTCTTTTAATCTTCATTCTTTATTATTTTGCCTCTTGCTATTTAGTTGCGAGGACCCGATTGCAAAGAAAAAATATTATTTTTCTTTGCACCACAGGTTCGTGACTTGCTTTTTATGTTGAAATAAATCTCTCCATGGTAGCAAGGACAAACATTTGTCTCACTTTTTGGCACGTAATGGCATTGTCTTTTTTTTTTTATTCCTCCCCTCACAGGTTCATGACCTGCCTCTGTGATGTTGCTCCTTTTCTCTTTCCACATGGGACCCGGAAGAAAAGAAGATAGAAGGTGGAAGGAGAAGCATCACGTGTCTCTTCCTTCCTTTTTTATTTTTAGTTTGTTAACACATTTTGTAGGACCAAAGAGAGATGATGTTGCAAAGTGGTGAAGTGGTGAAGGTTGCATGTGTTTTCCCTTCCTCCCTTCTCTTTTTTTTTTGTTCGTGGGACCAAAGAGAGATAGTGTTGCAATCTCATCACCTGTGTCTCTCCTTTTCTGGACACAGGTCACGTTTCTGTTGATATTGGCGTGTGCTAGTTGCAAAGATAATAACTTTCGACTTGCTTAGAGGTCCATGACGTGTATTTTTTTCTCTTAAGTTCCATGTGGGGCTAGTAAACATTGAACAACACCTAATTAACCCTATTTATTTTTGAGATCTACATAAATTTTTTTAATAGCACATAAGGTAATTTAGGTTCTTAGGAACTTTTACTAATTTTTATTAAATAGCTCATTAAGGGTATTTTAGTCATATTTTCTTTAATCAGGTCATGTTATACACCTAATTAACCCTACTATTAAAATGAAAGTACAATTAGTGAAAAAACTTAATTGTTTAAATTTGATTGGCTAAAAATTATGACATGGAATGATGACATGTCTTTAAGTAAAAGATGACATTGCTTAAATCTCTAATTAATATTTTAAGAAGAATTCTTATTATTATATCAATAAAAATGAATTGTCGGATCCTTTACATAAATTAACAGCAAATTTTAGAATTTTTTTTGTTTGATCACACCAATTTCTGATTTAAAAAAAAAAATCAACCGATCAAACATTTTTGAAAAAATTACTAACTTTTTTACAAAACAAAACAACATTATTATACATTTTACATTCACTCCATATTAATCTAAATAAAATAGCTATATATATAATGTGGCAATTGCAAAAATGCAACTTTTGAATTATCTTTTACAAACATGTTGTTCTTTAATTATTTTCTTACCAACATGCCACTTATAAATTTGTTTACAAACTTTATATCTCAAAATTCTCAATATTAAGAAAGTTGCAATTCCTAACAAACTTTAAACCCAAAAAACTAAACCCTAATATGATATTGTTAACCCAAACATAAATGATTTTAAAATTTGAAAAAGTGATAGTGGTATTTTTGTAAAGTGGCATGTCAAAAGTGGCATTTCTTGAAAATTCTCTATATAATATATAGAAAAAAATTAGTCAAATTTTATAATACATTTTATAGTTTATGTATGTACATAACCAAACTGATCAACATTATCTTTTTAAATTTTTTTTAACATATTCATTACCATATTTTGGAAAATAGTTTAAAAATGAAATCATTTACATATATTAAATTAGTAAGTAAAAGTTTGAGTAATTTGGATGAATAATACTAGTTAAGTTCGTTATTTTGAATAGAAAAATTTCAAGAAATGACACTTTTGACATGCCACTTTTCAAAGATGCCACTATCACTTTTTCGAAATTTTAAAATCATTTATGGTTGGGTTAACTATGTTATATTAAGGTTTAGTTTATTGAGTTTAAGGTTTGTTAGGAATCAAAATATTTTTTATAATTGAGAATTGTGAGATATAAGGTTTTTAAACGGATTTATAAGTGACATGTTGGTAAGAAAATAATCAAATAGTGGCATATTTGTAAAGTGGCATGTCAAAAGTGTCATTTTTGTAAATGTCGTTTTTGAATAATACCATTATCTTATCTAAACCACCTAATCTAACATTATCACATTCTCAAACCTAAACATATAAAGTTTAGAGAGAGAGAGGAGGAGAAATTTTGAGAGAGAGAGAGAGAGAGAGAGAGAGAGAGAGAGAGAGAGAGAGAGAGAGAGAGAGAGAGAGAGAGAGAGAGAGAGAGAGAGAGAGAGTAAATTTTGAAAATAAAGGGGAAAACACCATATCTATGTAGTTTATTGACATTTTCCTACGAATTTCTGACTGAAACTGCCGTTGGAAATGAAATCCGTCCGAATTTCAAAAATGTATACCAAAATTGAAATTTATTCAAAATATTTTGGCATTCTCCCAAAAAGCTGGCGGATTTCCAAAAAACTGATGGAAATTATAAGCCGTGGTAAATCCATTGGAAAATTTTCATCTTTTTGCTACTTTTTTACTTTTAATTTTCAACGGATTAAAATTCCCACAGAATTCTGACCGACGAATCAACCAATTATCAACGGTTATGATAATCGTCGGAAAGTTCCTACCAATTTCGGCCGAATATTTAGTCGTGGAAAATTGATCATAAATCCGACTCAAATCGGTTAATGTTTTCCGACGGCAAAAAGTCTCTTGGAAAATCTGTCTGAAATAGCCCTGTTTTCTTGTAGTGTTTATGGTATCGCACAACGTCATCTCAAAGATCGGTATCAGACTAGTCATTTGGGCGAGTAGATACGCGCTGCACTCTTTTTCCCTTAACATGTCCATTGAGATAATGGACATCCATGGAAGGGTGTTATAAATCCATTTGTATGCATGCCCATTAAGAAACTCATATTCTAAATGTTCTATGGATATTCTAAACGTTCTATGAATGTTCTATATGATTTAGCATATTCTAGTCTTATCCATTCAAGTTCTACACTATATATAGTCTTGTTCCTTATGGAATAAATCATCACCAATTCTCATTCTCTCTTCTCATTTCATAACAATATATTCATATTTATTGTATCAAAGATTGTCTATTTACAATGAAGTGTTTTTATTTTAATAAAATAGTATACATTCCAATATATCAATATATCTACACGTCTACTTATATGAAATAATAAAATAGTAAACTAAACTTCCGAAAATTCTTGTTATTAGGGTCAACAATAATGTTTATTATAAAATCAAAATTAATACATATTTTCATATTTTAAAAATGTGAAGTTAAAAATATGATATAAATAGTTCATCCGAGTAATAAAAACGTGGAGTAGTGAAGATTACTGAGGACCATATGTAAGAGAAATTAGAATATAGAGCAAAGATTTCGACAATAAATAGGTGCAAAACAAAACACTGTTTTGACTATTGTGTGAAATTAAAAAAAACCCGATAATAACCCTACTGACCTTTGCACTCTACCTAAGATACATTGTCAGATTGAGCCACTGCAAATCTATTATTATATCAAAAGATATGTAGTAATAGATATGTATAGTTATTAGAATCTAAATACATAGATATTCATATAATGGAGAGAGAAAGGATTAGAGTATAGATATATGAAGTGTCGTCTTCTTTCTATAGAGTAAGGGTCATCTCTTCTCATTGAACAAATATTGCGAGACGGCGTAACTAGTGTTTGAATCACCTCTTCCGACGTTCACAATCAACGACAATGACAACTATTGGTAAATATTACGGGTGTTGTTACAACATTTTTGTTACAAATCTAGTGGATTTGTGTTCATTTTTACGGTAGTGTTACACATGAACATACATGCATTACCGAAGAGAATCTTCACCGCCGACGAAAAACAGTTGGAGATCGAGCCAATTTCTCTCCCACAAATTAGGGTTTTGTTCTTATCACTGGTGTAGAAAAACAATTCCATATTCTTTTGTTCTTCTGGGCAGCTTAGAGGTGCCACAACTAGGCTTCTCTGATACCGCACCAGTTACCGACGCACATCATCGAAATATCATCAAAGTATCATCAAAGCAAAGATAATAATATAGTTATTCATATAATATAAATGTTAGCGAGTACGATTCTACTCAAATAAGTTCCATTGTGTTTGATAAAGACATTAGGATTTTGGTTCTTTCTTTTCGTGTGGTGTTACATATGTACATTATGAATAACCAACCTTCTGAAACCACTTTGATTTAAAAAGTATTATACAAATTAGCTGGTAACACAATGCATTCCCAAAATGTTATGATGTTAACTTAATAAATAAATTTTTACCTTTGACACAAGTGATCAAAGAGAAGATGCAATATAAATGATAAATAGATAACATCGAGTTTAACATGACATATCAGTTGTTATCATTGTCTCCACAACGCTAGCCAATGTAATAAAATTTGGATAACTATAACTTTTGAGTTAGCCATTGTTTAGTAAAATAAAGCGGTGTAATAGTTTTTGTATTGCAATGAACATATAAATAACACACTAAACGTAATGGCTATAAAAAAGTCAAATTTGAAGTTCACGGACATGAATTTCTTAGGAACAAAATTACTATATCTTCAAAAAATAATTTAATGAAGAGAAATTAACATGAAAGTTAACAGACAATTATATAGAGTTATCGTGTTAAACAAAACGTTATAGATACAATTACATGTTTATATCGTAAAATAAATATTTTAGCATGTTAAAGTATCGTGTAACTTGTTCTTGAACTAGATATATGAGTACATATATATAAGATTGACATGAAGGTTAATGGTGAAGATCATGAAAAAATGACAGTAGAGTTCTCCGCCGGTATCTTCCGATGCTATTATGACATGATCATTGTTATCATACGAACTTGCCAGAACTTTGCTGGATTTCTCCGGATTTTACCAAACTTTTGTAAGATCTCATTGAATCTTCACCGGCTTTTTGTCGGAGTTTTGTCGAATCTTCACTGGATATTGACTAGATTTTTGTTGGATTTTGTTGATAAAGTTATGAATCAAGATTCATGCCAAAATTGTTATCGATTGTGTTGCAGAAAAGAGGAGAGAGGATCACGTACAAGATGAAAGAAGAGAGATAATTGATGCATTGAATCTCCCACTATTTGAACATTAAATGCTAACTTGCGTTCCCACATTTGTGTGGTTTTAAACACATCAACGTGTTGCATAATATCTTCCCTAATGTAAAGAAGATTGAGTTTCGTTACATGAATAGAGCAATAATCAAGCACCAAAAAAACCCTAGCCGTCAGAGAGAAAGGGAGAAAAAATGGTGCTTTTCGTTTACTCCCTCTCCGATGTCCAGTACTTTTGCTGGCATCGTGAGAGGGTTGTAAACTAGTAGATTCTACGATAAACATGAAGTCTAGAAGGTGTATTGAAGTTTTGGTCAAAAACGTTTCGATGGTTTTTGATGTGTTTTTTATGAGTTATTATGATTTTCCTGTTTGGATTCAGTTTTTCGTTGATGATTTTCTTCGTAGAAGATCTATGTTAGCTTTACTTGTTTAGTTTATAGTCAATTCTGGCTATCAATCTGATTAAAGTTTTACAGTTCAAATTTGTTCAACGGCAGCTTTACTGAAGCTAACTCGGAACAAAATTGACAAATGCAATCACAGAAAGAGATTTATCTTAATTAAGAGAATTGTTGTCGTGTTATCGTATTAGATTTTGGAAGTCCGGATGCTATTGTGGATTCGGGAACAACTAATTGTCTACCTTCGATTCGAAACAAGACCATCTTGGCATCGCTAATATGTCATTAAAAATGATTGTCCTCACTTTCCGATGTCCAGTACTTTTGCTGGCATCGTGAGAGGGTTGTAAACTAGTAGATTCTACGATAAACATGAAGTCTAGAAGGTGTATTGAAGTTTTGGTCAAAAACGTTTCGATGGTTTTTGATGTGTTTTTTATGAGTTATTATGATTTTCCTGTTTGGATTCAGTTTTTCGTTGATGATTTTCTTCGTAGAAGATCTATGTTAGCTTTACTTGTTTAGTTTATAGTCAATTCTGGCTATCAATCTGATTAAAGTTTTGCAGTTCAAATTTGTTCAACGGCAGCTTTACTGAAGCTAACTCGGAACAAAATTGACAAATGCAATCACAGAAAGAGATTTATCTTAATTAAGAGAATTGTTGTCGTGTTATCGTATTAGATTTTGGAAGTCCGGATGCTATTGTGGATTCGGGAACAACTAATTGTCTACCTTCGATTCGAAACAAGACCATCTTGGCATCGCTAATATGTCATTAAAGATGATTGTCCTCACTTTCATTCTGGTGTGGAAAGGCCATTAGTTTCTTTTTGCATTTCATATGTTTGATCTCTTCTATGATGTAATCGATGTTAAATCAGTTTCAATATAATAAAGCGTTAAAAAAAAAAAATGTAAAGAAGATCTTCTATAAATCTTTTTGTTTATGGATTTTAAAGGTATGTTCGTCATTTGCACTCCAATATGAAACATACTTTTTTTGTTTCGTCCGATATTTTGTCTGTCACCTAATATATCATGAATCATGGTGAATATAGATCTAATTTACATTGTTTCTTCAATAATATAAAGCAACAGAAGAAAAATCAAGGCCAGGGAAAAAGAAAAAATATCACAGCCAAAGGTGAGATCATTAAAAAGACACAAATCCTAAGTATCATTGTAGGAAAATCTGAACATGTATAAAAAATAGAGGATATAGGATTTTTAAAGTATATATATTCGATTATTTGTAAGCAGCTCAAAAGATGCAGAGAAATGTTAAGATGCCTCTGTGTTTTCTTCAACTGCAAAACAAAAAGAGGAAGAAAGATTAACATAATAGAGTCTATACTAAACCCGTTTTATCAATAGCTGTCAGAATTTTTTTTGCAAAAGGCGATATCATATCTTGATCAATCAATATTGATAAACATTGCATCAAAGAATCAAAGTATGATTAACAATAGGTGTAAGATTGAACCAACCGAGATTGAAAGCCCGAGAAAAAGTCGAAAAACTTACGGGTTTTGGGTTTAAGATGAAGAAGACTGAATTCTTGTAAGAATAGTGTTTAGAATAGCTGAACAGACATTTTAAGCTTGTTTTGTTTCCACTTGGGGAGTTTATAGAACTCATTCTTTGTCATTTCAAATTTATCCTTGAAGTCTGATGAAGTCAAGTACGCCTGCAATTGCAAAAGAAGCTTTGAATAGGTTTTAACACAAAATCCAATAAACGAATGTTTTTAAAAGGTTTTTTTAAAGAACCCGACCTCTCTTCTAGTGAGATCGATATCTGAAGCTGGATCCTCTGAGTCGGTTTTGAGGCGTTCGTAAGGGAAAGTAGGGAGGTTGCTTTCTTCTTCTGCTTCTCCTTCTTTTGCTTCCTCATTGATACTGCTCATTTCTTCTTCCCCTGTCTTCTCTGATGTCGGGTTCGGTGCCTCTGCTTCGTATGTAGCTTCATAAATCAAAAATATAAAAGAAAGGTAAGCTCAGGATCACCGACAATTCACAACAAGTGCGTGAAAATGTGAAGTTTTTGTTTGCTGCAGACCTTCAGAAGAACCAGGGCTAGTATGTTTTTCTTGAGAAGCAGGCGGAGATTTCTCGAAAAGCGCTGTGCGGGCAGCAATAGCTGAAGATTTAGGGGCAAGCTTTGTGAGGTCTGGGGCAACAGATTTCGGGTAAAGCTTCCGGACCAATGGGCTAACCATAGGTGGTGGAGTTGACTGGTTTCTTGTGTTTAGGCTCTCAAAGTTTGCGGCAAGTGCATTGAAAGCTGGAGACCGTCCCCTCACACGGGCTCTGTCTGGACTAAACGTCATACTTCTGGACCGCGGCTGCGCTTTGTCTGGAACGGTGGACCGGCTGCTGTACGCAGGGACTCTCCTTTTTGGTTTCTGAGCAGAAAAGGACAAAACATCAAGACTGAAATCCAGGGATTGATTTTGCAAAGCTATGTAACCAAATGAGGTAAAGCGTTTACATCTAGAAGCGGCTTTCCTTTGTTTGTCAGGATTGCTAGCTTTCTCTGGAAAGAGTTTCCATGCATCTGCAAGAAGCGGTTTTATGCGTTAGATTCTGAGGAGCAAATTTGAGAGAGAGAGAGAGAGAGAAAGTCACTTACTGCAGATTTAGAAGAGTCCCAAGTGAAGAACCGTGTGAAGAATGGAGGTTCATTTCCTTCGGTTACAATGTAAATCGGTGTTTCGCTTGCTAGATTCTCTAGGAGGAAATCATGTTTGAGGAATTTCTGTTGAGGAAAACAAGGAGGCAGAGGATCTATAAGTACAATTTGTGGTTGTGTACGTTAATCTAGTTGAATGGATCTTTAAAGTACCTCTCCGATAGCTAAAACTTGCAGTTTCTTCTTGGGGTCAACTTGTTGCCCCACCCAGACAAAGATATCAGTGTGACAATCAAGTATGAAGATATCTTCAGTCATCAAATCATCTTGAGTAAAGTTGAAGATCTCGACAACCTATATGGGAATCAAAAGAACGAAAGAAGAGCCTCGATAAGAACCCAAGACATAAAAAATGACTTCTACAAATGAGAACCAAACTTTACCTTCAAATTTTCTGGTAAGATAAGCAGAGTATGGCCGGAGAAGCCAACCGGCAAAAACCATCAAATAAGAGTTCAGATCAGTTATTGGATTGAGAAAAGATGGAAGTGAAAAATCCCGCGAACAGATGGCGCCAATGTTTTACCGTTTAAAAATGTGCAAGAGAAAAGATGAGGATCACTCTCTCCATCCTTTTTGATCTTTTGGCTCGGATATTCGGTTTTTCCTCCTAATAATTCCCAGAACTGTTCAGCCTCTGACCCTTCCTTTTGTGCTCTGGTGTGGTCATTTGGCTGTATAGGAGAAACAAAGAACCAGAGGTTTCAACCATATGAACCTGAGAGGTTAGATCCCAAATGCAGAAACAAAGCTCATTGACACATTACCTTAATCAGATCCAACATTCTCTCCATAAGCTCTTTATCCTCCGAGCAAGTTAGATTGCCACACCAAGTGAAAACAGCAGAATCACCATGTAATATATAGCAGTGCGAAGAATTTAACCCTGTGGAAACCTGTCAAAGCCAGATGCTATGTGGATTACCAATATAAACTGATGAACAAGAAATTTGTTTGATTATTGTTTTTCACTCCACGTACCGCTTCTATCTGTATGGCTTGCATGTTCTCGGGTCCAGAACCTTGAACCCGAAACAATGCAACACCTTCTGCCTCATAAGTAGTATCAGGGAGTTCGTTCTCTGCTATGTACTTTTTGAAAGCATCACTTAGACCACCCTGACACAAAGATAACAGCTTTTCAGAGATCATGATGAAGATTACTTCAAAATTAACAAAAGAAAAACTTAGATACAAAACCTTAAATGTGATGAAACTTTGCATGATCACGAAAAACTGAATTGGTTCTTTTCCCTCGTATATGCGAGCCTGCACGGATTAAGACTAATAAAGGTATATCCAAAATGAATATCAACCTAAGAATCTATAACAGAAACAACGGGAAGAAGCACCTGAGCCGGCATAAACTTCATGGATTCAACCATCTTGCTTGCCATGGAAATAGCAGATGTTCTGTCTTCCTATATAAATCATCCATCAATGAGCACACACACATAGAGAGTAAGAAGCTTTATATATTTGTGTGAAGAAATTCACCTCGTCGCTTTGCTTGCCAAACCAAGTACCCACTAGATATTCCTCTCTGTCTTCTCCGGGATACGAGTACTGGAATATATAACAATCTCCGCTATAGAACTTCGATTGCTCCGCTGCTTCAAGAAGGATCTTTTCCTCACTATTGATTCGCCATACCTGCAAAATTGTGTAGTTATCAATCAAAAGACTGTGTTTTCGCTGTGTTTACCTATGAATGCCGGTATAATAAAAGACACACTACCTGGAGATTTCCTGTGCCATCAATGTAAGGCTTAGGTTCGTCTTTAGAAGAAGAAGAAGAAGTCTTGACCAGCCCTTGAACGTTGACTCCTTGCCGTTGCAAAAGAGCTGGTGAAAGAACAAACAGATAATAAGTATCTCATAACTCAACGTTTTAAAACTTCACCAATTTGATCAATGCGAATAGAATAAGTACTAGTCTACTACACCTGCAACTTTGCCTCTGCCTTGCTGGGGCTCAGCTACAGTACTTGAAGCGGGCCATGAATCAAACTTAGATCGAACCATAACTGTTTCAAACCCTTCCATTACACTAACCAGGTTTGAATTTGGACGTTCAGACGAACGGAAAAACTCCTGAAACAATGAAGAATGACAGTTAACAAAACCAATCAACAAAACAAGACTATTCGTTTGGTGCATGAGAAAAAGTGTACTTCTGCAGCTTCACTAGCGTTCTTTCTTTGGTCGATTGATGTATTTCGTCCCTTCCAAACAAACAATTCGAGACCGCAATCGAGAATATAACATTTGTTAGTGTCCAGAAGCTCTTTCTCCAAAGTCTCAGCCTCTACAGCTTCTGTCTTTCCCTTCTCAACACTTGAAAGACCAAACATTGCTCAAGTCAGAACATAATGTCAGTTATGACGCTACTTCTGTTGAGATCAAAGGTGTTCTACCTGAAGAGTTTGATCCCTTCAGATTCGGCGGTACTGTCATCATTGAGTGTTGGTTTCTTTGGAAGCGGAGCAAACCCACCAAACAAACCCCAGAACTCTCCAGCTTCAGCATCGGCCATCATCCTCCCATCCTCTATAAGAAAGGAAATCACATTAAACTCGGTATAAAAGCTAAGCCACCATGGTTTGTGATAGTTTAGTTCTCTCACCAACAGCTGCGATATCGCACTTTCCATCATGGTAAGTGTCTTTAATGTACTGAACAACCTCAAGAGCTTTTGCTCTTTCTTGAATACACGATTTGGTACCATTGAATTGAAAAATTTTAGACTCTGTATCAAGAATGAAAACGTCGTCATGGTTGAGAGTCGACCGAGCAAAGGAAACCTGTAAATGAGAGAAATTGAATGAAGACATAGAAGACCATTTGAGAGAAGGTACAATTCATGACACTGTTAATTGACTTGCCTCTTTTACACGGACGACATGTTTGCCTTTGCAGATATACAAACGCGTCTGATGCTCCTCGGGCTTTACATGGTTGAACCCGGAAGCAACGCCACCTTCTTGGGGTATTATACAAGGTTTAAAGTAGGAAAGGAACTTTTCGGTCTCGTGACCCTGTACTTCTCGGTATTGAACAGCACGCCCACCTAACGCTGAATCTAACTCAACTGTCTTAACAGCTACAGCACCTGCTTCATCCTGTTTTCATCAACACACCACCATGATTCTTAATTCCTAAAACAAGTTGAATAAAATGCAAACGAGAATATGAAGAGATTGTTACCTGACTGGAATCTTTACCGAGCCAGTAGTGAATATCATGATGCAGGGAACCGCTTCTTGACGCTGTGGTCTGGCATGAGATAAGGAGATAAGAAATTTTCATACACTATTAAAAGTAAAAACTAAATGATTTACACGAAAGAAGAGAAACAAGAAAGAGTACCGACCTTTAAGACTATATAGGAATCCCCGGTGAAGAATTTACCATGAGACTCTTTTGGAACAGCGACAGGGTTGAAGCTCTCCATGCGCCATATTTCAATCCCACTGTATATACAAGCGCGAGATATAAAATATGCCGGCAAGGACTAGGATTAATAAAAAAAAACATTAAAAGTGAAAGAAGGTTTACGATTTCTGGCCAGCTCCTTGGAGAGCCTGATCTAAATCTCTCATGGAAAACGTCATTCTGATTATTGAAAACCTTAAACTCTCTTCCCACCTTCTTAGATTTCAAGAATCAAAAACCAAACCTGCAAAGATAGCTAACGAGCATTATGACGTGACCCTTAACTCGGAGTATGCAAATTTCCGGAAAGAACACCAGAGCTTCTTCCTGATATCTCGAATAAACAAGACATTCTCTATATCACAATGTTGTTGAAACAAAAAGAGCACATTCTAGAATCGTGTTGGTACTAGAATCGTTGTAACTGAAATGTGAAAAGATTCTATTGATTCACTTTCTTCTGAAACCGTACAAGCATTCTATACCATCTACTCAACCAAAACATTAAAAAAAAAGTACCATGATTCCAAGATCCTCAAAAAAGCTGCAAAATTCAGACAAACCACAAGAACAGAGGAAATTCCACCAGCAAAAATACAACAACAAGAAGAAGAAAAAATCCAAACAAGCATTTCAATCTGAAAAAGTAGATTCATACCAGCCAGATTGGTAATAAAACAAACGTTGTGAGGAAAATCTACATGCAAGTTCTAATTGGAAGGATCAGAGGCAGAGAACAACCACAGATGCAAACAAAGATTTCTTCGAAACCCAAAAAGGAAATGAGTTTTTATTATTATATTATGTACATGCATGTAGCTGATGCAAAATCAGATAATGAATTTAGCTATATCTGTAAATTTACAATAAAAAAAATTGAAAACAAGGAAACAAAAGGAATACCTTTTACAGATATTTGTCAAGAACAAGGTGTAATACCTGCATTTGCATACTTGTAAAATTCTCTTTGAATTCGGAGAAAGGAGAAAACAAAATTTTGGTAAAAGGAAAAATGAAAATGTGATGATCCGAGAAAATAAAAACGAACTTTGTGGTGAGCCTTCCCGCTTTTTCAGCTTTACACTTCCAAAAAAAAGAGAGAGTCACTTGGGAAAATAAAATGTTAATATTCTGTTTTTAAATAAAAATTTTATCGAAATTTCCCTCTCACTCGTCTTCTCGTCTTCCACAGTCGGGATTCCCAACAACGATTCCGGCCTTCTGCGGCGGAGCTAATGGTAACCACCGTTCAATTGATTTTCGTTTTCACTCATTCTCCAAGTCTCTGTCTCGTAATTTATGTGCGATTCCTCTACTTCCTCTTAAAAGCAAATTAGATTATGCCCATTTCACTCGATTTGATCGAATTATACGTATCATAATTCTCCTACCAGAATTTGGTGGTCCTTTTTGGAGTCCCATTTCAATAATCGGTTTAGCGAATTAACCGAAAAATTATATGTGGGCCGAAACCAAAACATAATGGGCCTTAAAGACCCAATTTTAACTCCGTGAAGATTTCGCCCTTCTTCTTCCTCGGTCAAGCTTTTGGTCCGATCCGATCCCGGCACCGACTTGTTCTGGAACAAGAAAGAACACGTGCACTGATTACACAACAGTCGAACAAAATTTTTGGATTTTCTTAAATTGGATTTCAATATTACACCTCTTAATTCTTGGTTATTTCTCTCGAGTCCAGAACGTCCCATCTTCGTCGAGTATAATTTTTCAAAGGTCAGATACCAAATTAGGGTTTCGGTTTTCTTTCCGGTGTATGTCGGTTAAGCATTTATGTTCTGGGTTTAGTTGCAGAACTGTGTTCAATCGGAAAAGAAGAGACTTTGAATCTCAAATTCGATGGGTTTCTGAAAATTGACCATATTTGGCGTGTTTTTTCCCCCTAGCTGTTTTGATCCTTTGTAGGTGAAATGATCTCTCATTATCTAAAATTGTGGAATTTGGTTGCAGGAACAATATTTGATGTAGAGGAGTATAATTTCTATAAAAGCTATGGCACTTGGATTAGTAAGCAGGAGGCTTGGGAGCAGATTTTTGTGTTACCGTTCCTCTGTTGCTTCACTTCATTCTCATGCCACAAGTTTCGGTATTACTCTCAAATTCTATTATTTAGTATTCTCGTAGAGGACTTTCATTATTTCAAGATCATGTGTTTTATGCTATACGGTATTCAGATTTTAATTTGTCTTTGGGTTTTACAGTGTGAGTTTCACTTCATTGTTTGATCTCAGGGTTTCAAGAAGTAAAGGAAGAAGATAAAAGCAAATTGGTTGGTAACGTTTTCACCAATGTAGCTTCGAGTTATGATATTATGAATGATGTTATGAGTGGTGGACTGCATAGGCTTTGGAAGGAAAGGTTAGAACCCGTGATACTCTTATCACACACGTTACGAATTCCTCTTGTATAAAAATTGACACTCTTGTGTGGTTCTTCAGACTCGTTGGGAAGCTGGGCCCATTCGCAGGGATGAAGCATCTTGATGTGGCCGGTGGAACAGGTTAGTCGAAACAGTTAATCTTTTTTCACTCTTGTAGCTGGAAATGTTATTTATCCGTTGTCATAGATATTGTTTTGAATATGCAGGCGATGTTGCGTTTCGGATCTTTGATGCTGTAAACAGTATCAAAAGAAGAGCATTGCAGAAAGTTGATGAGGCTTCACTTGAAGAAACTCAGATATACGTATGTGATATTAATCCCGACATGTTAAACGTTGGGAAACAACGAGCTGCCGAGAGAGGTGAAAACATCAGATGTTATGTTTGTGCATCAAATCTCTATCCTCTTTCATTCCTTTTTATATTGCTTCTTATGAGTGAGCTTTGGTTTCCTTTGCTATATTTAATTAGGTCTAGGAAATAACAAGTCACTCGTATGGGTCCAAGGAGATGCAGAGGCCTTGAGTTTTGATGACAATTCAATGGATGGATACACTATTGCATTTGGAATAAGGAATGTCACACACATTGAAAAGGCTCTCGCAGAGGCTTATAGGTAAAAATATTTAAACCTTCTTCTCTGCCTTGGTCGTGGTTTTAGTGTGTGAGAAAAGCATTTACACGGGTGAATATTCGTCTTATAAAACTCTTCATATTGTTAGGGTACTAAAACGGGGAGGACGGTTCCTATGCCTTGAACTTAGCCATGTAGACATCCCGGTTTTCAAAGAGATGTAAGTTTCGATAACTAAAGATGTTGTGGAATCAAGTCTCTGTAAGTCTTTTTTTGTGTCTTTGATGATAATCCGACTGTGTTTCTGGTTGTTGCAGATATGATTTGTATTCTTTCCAGGTCATCCCAAGCTTAGGGGAACTAATTGCTGGTGACCGAGATTCATATCAATACTTGGTTGAAAGTGTTCGTCGGTTTCCCCCTCAGGTTCAAACATTCATCTTTTTTTGTTCTTTTATTCTCGAATGGTATAAAACATGCATTATTTTGCAAATAGTCTGTTTAGGAGAGTTTGAGAAAATGGTGTAGTGATCATCATGTTTTAACTTGTGGGTTTATTCAAGAACGTTTAGTAACAAGAAGCCATGATCAAAATCTTTAGTAGAAAGGTTGTGTGAAATCGCTAGAATGCTTGCAGGAGCGATTTGCTTCGATGATCGCAGACGCAGGATTTAAGAAGGTGGAGTACGAGAACCTTGTTGGTGGAGTTGTGGCCATCCACTCTGCCATTAAGCTCTGAGCTTCTTTTGTACTTGTGCGTTTTGTCTCTGTTTGTTTCAAAACTCAAACTGTAAAAGCTCATAGGTTATATAAAACTCTGAACAAGAGCAAAACTGTTTCATAATCGTTGATTTCCCTCGATTATTGGGGAAATTTTGTTGATTTTGTTCTATGCTAATAAAAACTTAATACTACTAGTATTTTGCTTTCGGTATAAGACATTTGACAAGAATCCCAACACAAAAACCAATTGCACTTGTATTGACTAAACATGTATTTTTGTAATTAATTTGGATTATTCAGCACAGTAATTATAAAACAGCATTACTCTCTTAGTGGGCTTAGATAGTTGGCCCATTAAATATAAGCCCTGTTTGGGTTTTTTAGGGTTTTCTCGGTCTTTCATATATAAACTTACTAAGCACATTATGGCGTGGGACTGAGTAATTCATTCTCGCCGCCGTTAGAAGAAGAAGAAGATGGGAGTTTACACTTTCGTGTGCAAAAGCAAAGGCGGAGAATGGACCGCAAAGCAACACGAGGGAGAGCTTGAAGGCTCTGCTTCTTGCACTTTCTCTCTCCAGCGCAAGCTTGTTCAGACTGTTCTCTCCGCCGATTCTTCCTGTGGCGTTCAGTCTTCCTTCTCCCTTGTCTCTCCTACCTCCGCCGTCTTCCAGGTCTCTTAATCGCTTCCTCTCTCTATATATGTTTGATTGCTGGATCGTAGTTAGATTTCATTCTCTCTTTTTGAAATTGCTCAAGGAATAGCTAGATCTGTTCAGATTTTTGTGTAGTTTAGGATCTCATTTAGGGCTTACGATCACTAAATTTGATTCGATCTTAGTTGGTTAAGTCTAATAAAGCTGTATTTCGGGTTTTGATTCATATTTGTGTTATGATTATGTTGGTGAATAACAATTTTTGAAATCTGATTCCTTTTTTCAAATGCATAGAATGATTTATAGCTACATTGTCATTTGATTCATTCTTGAAATGTATCTATTTCTGATTTTGAAATAAAAACACTACTCTGGCTAAAACTAATTTTCATTTTGGTGAGGAATGCATATACAAGTTTAATTGTTGAAATGTATACGAGAGTAGGTTGCTTGTTGCAATGGATTGTTGAATTTAATTTGAAATTGGATTCCTTGTGTTAATAGAAAATGTTATGTTTTGGAACAGGTGATCATCGGTGGCGGTTCTGGAGGTGGATTTGCTGCGGGAGGAGGTGCAGCATCTGGAGGAGGCGGTGGTGGAGGTGAAGCCGCCACAGCCACAAAGGAGGAAGAGAAGAAGAAGGAAGAATCTGAGGAGGAAGAAGGAGACTTTGGATTTGATCTCTTTGGTTAAGAGACTCTTTTGAAGCTTAGTTTTTGAGGTTTTTAACCTCAATTTTTTTGTTTCCTCATTTTAAAAAAATATCTTTGCGAGATTAAACTTTCTGTCGTGGTAATTTCAGAAATATATGTTTTTCTGGTTTCAGCCCGTATTATTATCCAATCGCATCTAGGCTTGAAAGCATAATATTTTTCATATTTTGTCAAGTTATTAGATGTTACTAGGTGATTACCCTTTATTTTAGTATTTCGAAAATAATTTATATAGTTTGGATGTAAACGTTATTCATTGTATTTTTTCATTCTGGTGTTTGCTTTATTTAGACTAAATTATAGTATAATTTGATACGCAATATAGTTTTAAAGGACATGAAAGTTGACTCCCACATTATTAGAATTTGGTTCTCTAGGTTTGTTGGTCATTTCCATGTTTTGGAGACCATTCTCCGCACCAAGATGGCAGAAGAAACTTAACCAAAATATTTGGTTTTAGTCAAAAGAATCGTCCACGAAAAAACTAAGAAAAACAAATGTATAAGAGAACAATGCATAAATTTTAAAACCACGGGACTAAAAAGTGTACGTAGAAAAAGATGGGTTAAAAAAAAACATAAATCCCATATTTAGCATTTTTGTTAATATCTCCATCTTTTGTAAGAGCAATAACAATTCCCTCTTGAGCCTTCTCGTTTTAGAAGTATGACAGTTTAGAAACTTTTTTATGAGAATGAAGAAAGACGTAGGGTAAAAGTTGGTGGCTTTCACTCAACAACTTTAGCTGGGAAATTGTATGAAAGGCTTGTTTGTGCTTCTTCCTCTTCTTACCTTGAGTTTTCTTGTGAAGGAAACAAAATTTGATCGGTAAAGAAAATTCAATTTTTGGGATAAAACCATTGTTGCTTAAAGCACGAAGCTCATCACCCTTAGGATACAACAAAGAGCTAGTTAATGATGACTTGTTAGAATCTTGAGTTCTTGACCAAAATGCAGAACATGAAACTGAACTTCATATATCTAAAGTAAACACCCAATTAGCCATTTCAAGAAGTCCAATTTATCTCTGAACCAATCTCCCTATCTATAAATACAAAACTTATATGTAGGAGTCCTCACAATGAAAAGCACATTTAGGTAAAATAAATACAAAACCAGAAGTAAATTTCCTACACTAAACAAGAATATTATAAACCTTGGTGATGAATCTTTGCGTAGACAAGCAGGGCCTTTTCTCGATGGTGACAAGACCACCGTCTTGAAACAATCTTCTGTAACGTGGCCAAATCTCTGCATCTTTTGGAGAATGAAATCTTTCAACCAAATAGTATAACCACCAGCTCATTTCGCAGCAATAAAAGAGAGATCAAAATCTGAGATTGAATATATTATGGAGTCTAGATAAGAGAAAAAATGAAACCGACAAATCTGCTAACTCAATGATAATCGTCATTAGTTTCTTTGATTTGGCTCACATGATTTGCCTTTTCATTCTTAACTCTCTCTTTTCTCTTCAGATATCTCTCCTTGGTAGCCATAGTTCAATACCTTGCTTTGCCCCTAATGCTTCCTGGACAAAATTTAGAGCAAAAATGCTCTCCATTCTTTCCATATCTCTCTGACTCATGAACAACATGGTACACACAAAGGTGAAAGGAGTCAAAGAATATGAAAGCGAAACATTTAGCATTTACATATATGTTGTAAACCCAATTGTGACCTAATGCAACCTTATTTGCTTGATGCTGACAAAGTAAGAAGTGAGAGTAAAAATATCTGTGATGAGAAAACACCTTGTTTGCTTTAGTAAAATGATGTACTATAAGGACATACACGTTCTGGATCAATCGTCTATGTTTTGAAGCCTCCTACTTACCTCTGTTGCCCGTATCTTCTCTGGTTCTATAATGCCAATGAGAGTTATTGTGAATACATAAGTACGACGATTAAAACAAGTAGGAGATGAAAACAAAATTGTAGAAATAATTAGTTGCTTTTAAGATTGTTACTTTTTTCTTACATGGACAACTGATAATATATGTACTTCAGAGTTTCAGTTCGATACATGTTGAAAGTGTATTAGAGACCTTAAATAGAAGTATCAAACTGTTATAATGTGAACAAAAAGAAAGGGTATAAACTGAGTAAAAAATACCAAGAGAAATAAGGGGAGTTAGAGATATTACCTATTACAATTCCTTACGATGCCTTGAGAAACCTATACTCGACGCCAATAATTAAGTGTGGGTATGATAGGCCTGCTTGAGAATAGATTGAAGTTTTAGGTTAATGATAATTCAGAATTTCACATCGCCAACAGAAAGGAAGGAAAAGTAATAAGAAAAGTGTGGTGTGGTGTTGAAAATACCGAGATTCTCAATCTCTACTCGTCTGGAGTTGAGGAGAAGGCGACAACCGCAAGTGTTGGGAGTTTTTCTTTCTTTGCTCTTCATCGGTAAAAGCTTATAACGATGAAGATTGCGATTTCTACGTAAATGGGTCTTCAATGGAGTTAGCCGATGCCGATTTTTGTTGGCCAACTCCCAAAAAAAAAAAGAATGATTGAACATAGTTTTCAAACCAGATTGGAGATCGAAGATGGGAGTAGGGATCACACAGATGCAAAAAGAGTTTCGAATCACATCTATGAATTGAGGAGAAGATGAATAAACCTTATGAGTGGAAGCAGAGCAGGTTTATAGAAGATAGAAGCGCAAGATAGAAACTTTTTTGTGGTTTGAGATCGCCGATTTGGAGGGGAAAAGAACGCTCATGAGCAATTGGAGAAGAAGGAGAAGAAAAAAACGTTTTGTAGAAGAAGAATCGATTTTTGTTTATGAGAAATTGGAGTTGGTAATATTATTTTGGAGATGAAACGATGGAAAAATCTTTAATGTGTGAAATAGGAATACGTTTCAGAATAAGAAGAGTTGGTTTTGATTGTACATGTGGCACTCTTTAGTGTGCTGACATGTCATTCAAAGGGAGAGAGCTTAAGCCCTTTCATATAGTAGATTGCTTATGTGATGATACTCCTTGTCTAATTCGAACATTCAACCATTTCACAAACCATATTCCATATGTATTGAACTGGAGTTCCTGCATAATTACCGAAACTAGATGATATGGCCAACAACAATTACCGCTGTCTTACCGATTCTTCCGGCGGCGTTCAGTCTTGCACATACTTGATTCTTTTTTTTCCTCTGATTTTTGGGTTTGGTGTGTTTCGATGCAATGATTAGAGTGAGATGTTGGTTTTGATTGTTGACAAACCCAAGCCAAGATCGCTAAGACTCTTGTTCTGCATGATATATTGTGAAGAAGTTGATTATCTCTTTACTTGTTCTGTTGGGTATTGTAAGAGAAAAATATTTGTGTATAATAATCATGATTTGATGATAGTTTTTAACTTGCACTAGAAATGGATAATATAAGAAAATGCAAAGGAAAACATTTTGTATTTATACAAGAGATGAATGCCTTTTTTTTTTGAATCTAAAAAAGGAGTTTATTAGAGAAAAATCTTAGAATTAAAAGCTGAAATATTAATTTAGTATTAAAAGTTGGATAAATGATAAAAATGTATATTAACATTTTAAATTGGATCATAATAAATCAGTAAATAAAAGAAATATAATTTAATTTTTTTTTAATTATAGTCCTAAACGAAGAGCATTACAACCAAAAATCATAATTGGCCGCAACACAATCCATATTAAATGTAGGGGAAATTGCTAAAATATGCCACATTTAAGCATAAAGTGTCTCAATACACCTTTCTTGTTCTTTTCCGATAATACCTTTAAGTAATGGAAAAAAAAAATTAAATAATAAGTTTTAAAATTTTTTAAAAATATGTAAATTATAAACATGTCATGAATAGAGTTTTTTGTGAAAACATTTTTTTTTAAAAGTAAAATCATATTCTATAATCATTTTAGTTTTTTTTTCTACCGGTAGTAGAATGCAGTAGAATTTAGATTCTGCCATTTAACATAAATCTACCATGCGTAGAACATATTTTCTACTACATAATCAACGTTCTGCTATTTCGTAGAATCCGGTATAATTTCGATTCTACTAATTGTGAAGTTTCTACCACTGACAGATTTCAAATTCTACCATTTTCAATAATTCTACCATATCTAGAAGCACATTTCTACCAAGAGTTCTACGAGTTTGTCTTCTATCTACCAAAACGTAGAATCTTGTTTCTACGAAATTAGTTACACTTTCCTAAAATTTAGGAATAAAGATTTAGTTGCCTAAAATGAAAAGATTTACAAATTTTAAAAGAATTCTAACTAATTTCGAAATAAAAATTTTAAATATTTAGTTTCCTAAAATAAAAAAAATTGAAAAGATTTTCATATATAAATATTTATAAATTCTGAAATAAATAGAATTTTTAATTATTATTTTTTATCTATTTCATTTTTAGTATAAATTAAATAAAACTCAGAATTTTTTTTTGTTTCCACTCGCCGGAGATTATAGAGACGTTAAATTCTTCGGCGAATTGATTAGAGAAAGTTGATTTTTTTTTGTTACCAAGAACCCTAAATTTTTTCTTTGATCGGGAAAAAAAATTATGTTAATTTTTTTTTATTTAATTTAATTTCGTTTTAAGTAATGATTTTATTGCTAAATCATAATTTTATTTCCTTTTTTCTTATCTATAATTAAACATTTTTTATATTTCCTTTTCTGATTTTAAAAACTATTATAAGAATTAACAATTTTAGTTATTAATTTGAAACCAAGGTTATATTTGGGATTTGAAATTTGAAAAGCCTAATGAGACTTTTTCATAAAAAATAAATCATATTGGGACATTTTATGCTTAAATGTGGCTTAATTTAGCAATTTTCTCTTAAATGTACAAGAAATCATATAAAAGTCTCTTATCAATAACTAGATTAACACCTCATTAAACATGTTTTCCTAATGTTTTTTTTTCCCAACTTTATTAGATTTACTAATTTTTAAAAAAAAATTCTATTAGATGATATTTTAGAGAAATAATTTTGTATCAAATTAGTTTTCACAATATTTTCCTATGCGGAAAAGAGATTACCCACCTTCTTCCATCTCTTTGAGAGTGGTCATATCCTTTTTTTTTTTTTGGAGAGTGGTCATATTTCCAACCTTAGCGCCGGAAACCTTGAAGAATCTTCTCACCGTTTTGTGTTCTTATGTAGTGGCCTGTTCGGATCCGAAGAAACAATCGGTTTCGTTGCGGCGATTTCCGGAGGTAGAAGTTAGATTACGAAATCACTTCGGAAAGTGACCAATTTGAGACTCTCCGGCTTTGCCATAATCTTCTTGACGCATCTGAAGCATCCATTGGATCCACTGTCCATCTCTCGTGATGATCTATATCCGCTTTATGTTTTACTACGTTTTAATTTCAATTATGTTGTAGCAAGATTAGACGATGTTTAATTCCCTCCCTTTGTATTTTCAAATTTGAAGTTAATGAAAAAGTTGTGCACAAAAAAAAAAAAAACTCTCCAATTGTTTTCTTTCGGCATAGTTTAACTTTTAATTTAAATTTACTACTCCTCAACAAAGTGTGGAGTAATTCAATTTGTTTAAATATTTTTAACAATCCTTTTGTAAACTAAATAGCTTGACTAAATTATGTAAAGGTAACGAAGTCATAAAATGTAAAAGTCTTATAATTCAAAATCCATTTTTTTTAATTAATTGACGAAGATAATAAAAAAAAAACCCACTAAGTCACCGCATTTATTTAAAAGTGATTAGCATAAAATTAGTTTATTATTGAAAATTAGTCTATGGGAGTAAGTGAAGCAAATAACCATGTGAGCTTCTGATGCAGTGAGTGAAGCAGACGTTAGGGCTTGGTACTTATGAAGGGAACAAACAACTGGTTCTTCAGCACCACGTATCCAATTCGTGCGACACATAGGAAGTGAAGAGGATATATTAAAAAGAGTTTTTTTCTTTTCTTTCTTTTCATTTCTGATTGTTTTGATTAATTTTTGTTGTTGTTTGTGTGGTTTGTTTGAATCTACTTTTACGTACTTTTATGTAATGATCTTACATTTCTTTAAGAAAAAACACGTCGTTTACCAAGTTAATTGCATCATTTTTTAAAATACAAAATTTAACCTCAAAATAAACACATTTTAATGATACATAAAATAAACGAAAAGATAAATTGAAGTTTTCAACGAAGAATGCATTAATTATTAATTATAAAAGAAAAAAAAGAAGAACAAAATTGAAACACTTAATAATGCATATTAGTGATTATATGGTAAGTTTGCTCCCCAATTCTTTTCTTTATGTTTGGAGCCCATGTTCTAAGAGCCAGGTGCGGATCTCAATCATTGCTTGTTTCCTGCACGTTACATAACCCGAATTAGGAGTTTAATTACCATTGAATGTTAATAAAAGGGTGAAATTATCGGTATTTAGACCCTCCACATGGTTTGAACCAGGTTGGAAATCCAGCTGAGCGAAGGGAGTCCACAAATTTTTTTACAAATGAGGACTGTGCAAATGTGGCCGGAATATCAGCATCAGCTGCAAAAAAAAAAAAAAAACTCTGGAATTAGCATGATCTCGAGACTAATGTCTAAATACTTAATTAGATATAACTTATAACACATACAAGTTCCATGTGTAATTAAGAGTCGGAGTGATATAGCAAGATAATTACTCCTAGCGACATTATTCATATTAGTTTTTAAGTTCCTACAAGATTAAAAGGTAACATATTAATTTTAAAAACAATTGTGATAAATTATACAAGGACTTGCCCAAGAGTCTACCTCAAGTTAGGTAGCCAACCGTTGATGATCCCTATAACAATTTTAGGCTCTATGGGGACTTTTAATAAGGTATAAGCACTCGCGTAAAAGAGAGCTTGCGCTGCACCCATGCCAACGCCTCCAACTCCTTTCATAACTACGAAATCCAACATGAACATACTTACTAATTAGTCGCAAAAATACTTCTTCCTTTTTTGTAACCTTGGATGATATGTGTGAGCATTGGACTAGGTCTACGACTAGGATCTGCCCAAACTTAGCCGAATTAAGTCATGTGGCTAATCCCAAATGTGGAGAGACTGGGTTTTTCACTGAAGGAATCAAAGTATAATATATTTTGCAGGGACCAAATGACACGCCAGCAATCTAGACTACCATTTTTGTTTCTAGAAGAATTCAAACTCATGACATAAAGATACACATTTCTTTCCGAACTCAATTCGCCACTAGACCAAAACTTATCGCATAATCATACATATACTTGCATGTATATCATATAGTTTAAAATATTCATGTTAAGTGAATAATAATTTGAATTACCATGGCGTGGTTCAGAAGATAAAAGTGTAGTAAGATATGTATTTACATATTCCAAAGATACCAAATCATCTTGCATGTCTTCAGAAACTTTTGTGTACACGTCAAACCCTGATTCATCGTAAAGGATTATAAACCCAATATTATAGATTTTCAGCTCTAGTAATTTTTTAGAGATATCGATTTTTTTTGAAATTAATTAAAAAAAACTAATAGTCTTACATTTGTTGATTCTCTGTGAACTCACAGAACTAATGGCACGTAGAGGAGCAGTCGGACAAATCCATTTTATCTATGCCAAATCATGTAGTTTGATTAGAACCATCTATTAAGTTTTCATTTTGGCTATAAATTAAGAAATTATATTCATGACAAACATATAGATATGTTAGTGGATCTGTACATTGGGAGTTTTCATCATTTTAAGAGACTTTTCTGAGCTGCAGGCACAATTAACAAAAAATGTAGTCAGAATAACACTTTAGATACAAAAAAAGAGAGTATAATAGTTAATGCATATAACAATGTTTTTTTTTTGGGATAAATCGCCCACATTATGTTTGTAATTTAGTTTCTTTGATATTGAAACCAATATGTAGTATATATAACAATACAAAATAACGCATGTGAGAGTTTTACTCGAAGCCGGTTTGCCCAATATCGTGGAGCCACACTATAGTGGCTTTATGAGCTCCTGAGGGGTGAATAGCATAAATTTGTCCAAAAGCTAAGCTGCTTCCACTACCTGTATAGAGTTGTTATTGGATGCAAATTCAGTAAACAGTTCAAAGAAATAAAAATATTTAAACAATTTTGATTAACTATGGAATAATTATTTGATAACCAAAAAAAAAAAAAAAAACATGAATGATCAGAAGGAGTAAAAAACAAACAAACCAGAAGCCATGCTTTGATAAAATTTCTTAAATTATTTTAAAAGTTTTGAAATTGCACTAGAGATGGAAAATATAAGAGGATACATTGTATATTTATACAAGAAATGAGGCGTTGACTTTCTTTTGTCGACCAGCAAAGGAGCTTTTGAAAGAAAAATCTTAGTACTAAATGCTGACAGAATGTTTTTAATATTAAGATGACAAAGATCTTGTGATTATAAATTGGTGATCAGAAATATTAATTTATGAAATTAATAAATCTTAATTAATTAATTCCCAACTTCAAAAGGGCATCAACACACAATAAACTTAATTGGGTGGAACAAAATCAAAGATGTATTAGATATATGTAAAAGAAACACATATATTGATATATATCTACAATAAAATAAAACTTTATATAGTTATATTGACACCTCATCAAAAAAAATTTAATGGTTTTATAACTTTTAGATTTAGATTTTACAATCTATTTTAAAAATATTGTTGATAAATTTCATTATTTATTTTATGTCAAGAAAATACAAATTCTTTTGTAAATTAAATAGCTTCTTGATTTCATTCTATTAAGTTTTACAATTAATTGAAAAAAATCAAAATGCGTCTTTTTATTAATTATTCAAAAGGCATGGGATTTCTTTAAACAAGATTAACCTATTGATTTAATATCAGCAGTTATAAGTTTGAGCACATGCTTGTCAAACCTGAAAAATTAACATTTTAGGAGAAAGACAATTAACATTTTATCAAACAATTAGTTCTCCACCAATACAAACGTATTGATATAAAAAAAAACACAAGGGGGAATTTCAAAAATGCATGTCCCCAAAGGAACGATAACAATCATACATATAAAAGGAAATGCATTCATACATATTAGAGAATATATCCCATATCGAAAAGTTGAAAGTAATCTTAAACAATACATAAGGGATATGAGCCAATCTACTACATACCATACAATAAACATTCTAATGCTCGGTTTCAAGAGATGCCTTGCACTACCGCGGTATATGCTAACTCTATTGGTCGGTCAATCTTAAAGAGTGAGAAAAAGATGAATCTTGTTCTCGCGCCGACCAAGCGAGTCGGAAATAACTCACAATAGTTGTGAAACATATAATTACAAATCTTTTAAAAATTAAGCTTTTGTTCATCAATCAAATCAGTCTTTGTGTTTACTATTGAACTAGAATAACACTCGCGTTGTGCGCGCAGTAAAATAGTTATAGAATAAAATTATTATAGTTCTAGTTAACCAAGTTACATAAAAATAGTTACAGGAAATCAACTAATAGAATCATAATTATTCTTACAAAATAATAAACTACGCAAAATTATATACATATCTTACTATATTTTATCAAAACAAACTAAAGAAATTTGATACTGAAATTTAAGAAACTATACTACTGGTTACAAATACAGAGACTTAGTATTTGATTATAGTTGTAAACAAAAACAATGCATTGAGAACATATATCATAATACATTTTCATCGGCTAAACAAAATGATTGCATCCAAGTGAACATCATAATGAGAGAAACAAAAACCAATGAAGGAAAACAAATCTGTGAACTACATAATGAGTAAAAATAATCGGTCGGTGAATGGTATTAATATTTTTTATTCTAACTATGTGAGGCAAAAGAATTTGATACTACTTTTAATACTGAAAATTATAATGACGTAAGCACATTTTACAGTGTCCATGTAGTGTTGTCTCTAGCAGGTTAAATTTTTGAAATATCACTCCGATAATTAATGGAGATTTACCAAATCCTACTAATATTTTTGAAAATTGAATATGTTTAGATTTCTTTGATTAATCATAACTTACTAAATATTTGAAACACGAAAAGATGGTAACATGTGAATTTACCAATCTTGTTATATCTATTTTTAATTTCTAATTATTTGGTTACCTTATTTGATTTTATTTTCAGCTCACAAAATTTCAATCTAATCAAATAAATGTTGGTAATAGTATCCTAAATTTTGGGAATGACTATATAATGTTGCCTAGTAAATTCATTATTTGGTGAATACGAATATACAAAATTTGGTATCATTTTAAGTACGTTTATTTTTGTTTAAATAAACCATGGTTAACAAATTATTTGGTGAATATTTTGAATATAAAAAATTTAATATCATTTCAAATATTTTTTTTAGTTTAAAAAACTATGGTTAATGTTTGAATCAAATTTTGATGATCAAATTTGAAACATAGAGGGCTCTACCAAAAAAAAAAAAAAAAAACGTAGAGGACGAACAATTTAACATCTTAGAAGTTCTATTTGTTATTATAAAAGTAACGATTCAATAATATGTGCTAATGTCCAACAAATAAGTTCTAATTTTGATTGTCAAATATATTTTTCAGAATTTTTAATGAGTTAAAATGTTGAATATCTATTAAAATTTGTTATGTGTTTGGCAACTGAATTAAAAGTAATTAAAATAGGTATAGCAATTAGAATACTGTTTGACAAATGATATATACACTACAAGAAAACAGGTGATTTACGACTGCAATATTAGTCGCAAATTAGTCGCTATATCAAGAGTTACGACTATGTTACGACTAATTAGAGCAGTCGTAAATCCTTAGTCGGTGATGGCTATTGTCGTAAATATAGTCGCTATTTAACGACTACGTTACGACTATAAATACTAGTCGTAAGGTAGTCGTCAAATGGAAGCTTAATTTTACGACTACCTTACGACAAAATTACGATTAATTTGCTTGAACAAAGTGTTGTATTGGTTCGGTCGTATTATAGTCGTAAAGAATGGCGACTACTTAACGATTAATTTATGACCAGATTATGACTAATTTACGACTAATATGATTAACAAAGTTTTTGTTATAGTAAATTAACAACTACTTTGCGATTACGATACGACTATTTTATGACTAAATAGCGACTATTTGGCGACTAATATTATGAGGGACCTGCTTATATGGTATGCATTTCGTGCCTTCCTGCAATTTGTTTTGTTCCTCATTTTGACAATATAAATACAATCCTAATGCAACTAAAACAAAGACCACATCACTGAATTGAAATATATAAAAAAGATTGTAAACACAAAAGAGTAAGCTTACATATAACCAACATTCTTACAAGTCTTAACACAAACAACACAAATAAAAAGTCACACAGCTTGAAGACACATTCGTACAAGAGGTAACAAGTTTATGATAATGAAGAAGTGGAGAGGGATGGATAAGTAACCTAAGAAGCAGGTGGAGTCGAATGTAGAGTTGTTGGTGGAGAGGTGGAGAGAGCACTTTGTAGTTGCTTGAGTTGAACGAGTCGCCAGAAAGTCGAGAAAGGCCGGATCAGTTTTGCGCAAATAATCTTCCACCAAGGAGAAGTGCTCGAGCTTGTCCTTCTGCTCTGCTTCGCGTCGTGCCTGCTCATCGATCTTCGCTTGAGCTGCCTTCAGTTGCTCTTCCAATGTCACAAACGCCACAGAGTCTCTTCCATTGGCAGTTTGAACATTGTCAAGTTCGATGCTTCCAACTCCATAAGGAATGCCCCGCGAATCCTTTTCAGTGGACTACCAAAAGAAAGAGAAAAACAATAAATAAAGAGGAAGACTATGTAACTATGGATTGAGAAAAATGTTACTTTACCTGAAGAAAGATGGCTGTATAGTCATCTGCTGTGAGCTCCCGAGGCCGTGAAGCGCCGTCTGAAACACATGAAGGCTCTACCTGGATCTCAGCCAATTTTTCTTCCAAGTTCTTCTCATAAGTTTTAGCAATTTTCTCCGCCTTTCGATCAACAAATGTACCATCTTGCTTTGTATGTGTCTTAACAAAAACCTCACCAAGACTAACCGGTCTTCCTAATTCTTCTGCCTGGAATGTTAAAAAATAATCAAAGATTATGACAAAATTAAAGTTGCAAAGGAAGAAGGACAATGTACAACAGATTTATAGAAGTTACTAACCATTTTTTCTTTTCTTTCTTGAAATGATGTTGGCCCTGATGAGTGGATGTGAGGACCGAGACCATCACGATCAGACATACGACAATTGGAATAGATGAGACTCCTCTGTTGTGCCTCTTCAGTATCCCAGTAGGCAGCCATCGTATTCCAAAGAGTTTTACCGATCCATGTAGGGCGTTCTCGAGCAGTCCTCACGTTGCTTACCATGTCTTTCATCCGCCGTTGGCAGATACTCTCAAAATAGAGACGAACTGTACCTGTAATCAAGGGATCCCAAGTGTGGGTTTTCTACAAAACAAAAAGATTAGAATAATGTTAGTGAAAACAACATAAGTAAACCTATATGTAAGAAGACTAGAGGACAGAAAATTGTACCGCAAACTCAAGGAACATTTTGTCTCTTTTATCCTGAGGCACACAACCCCAACTATAGTAGGGGGCATCGAATTTGTTTGTAAAAACTTTCGTAATCTTCCGAACCAGATGTGATCCTTTGTCGCGAGTAAACCTGGATGTGGAGAAATACTTGATTGATCACAATCGTTAAAGCCCTTAATATTATATTAAGTTAGACTAGCAATGACACTAAAACCATTTAACATACTATTCTCAGAAGTTAAATAAAATGATGCTAATCTGGGTGGATTTGAAGCAAAAACCAGGAAGACATGAAGCTAAAACCAAGAATCAATTTACATGACAGATAAACACATTAAAGCCATTAAGCAAAAACCAGGAATCAATTTAAAAATGAAATGCAGATTCAACTTCTTCATAGGTTTGATATAAGCATATGCAAGTTGATATCTTTCTGAAAATCTACACAAGAGCCAACATTACAGCATGAACGAACCACACAAATCACAGATTGCAGACACCTAAAAACCATGTTCAAGAAACAAAATGATTCAGAAAACAAAAATGTGTTCCACTATCATACATATCACATTCCCCAAACCCCACTAGTTGTATAGATCAGAGAAAAAAACTCTTTTTTTAAGAATTTGATTGAAAGCAACATCACCGACAAATCTGTTAAATCAAGAAACAGAACAAATCAAACCCAAATCTTAAACTAGTCCTAGTTCTAAACCCTATTCCCCCAAATTACACTACATCCCTCAAATTCAATAGTGTCCTTAAACTCGACAAAGATTGCAGATCTAAAGGAAGAAGACTCATACCATTTGGTTCCTGGCTTCGGTGTGGGAGAGAGAACCGTGACAAACTTTTCCCGGCCTGGCATCGTGAGCAGAGCGTTCAGATCCCTCAGCGATTCCTCCTGAAGTTCCGGCAACGATTCAGCAGATTCCGCAAGGAAGTTGGTCCCTTGACCAGATGGATTACTCTGCGCCGGCTCTGTGTCATCAAGTGGACTCGATTGATGCGGCGGATTGTTCTGAACTTCTTGAGACGAACGACTGATATGGTCTTCACGCCGGTGATTAGCAGATGTCTGGAAAAGCGTTTGTGGCGGTGGAAAGTCTCTGACATCAGGTGTTGCTTGTTGGCGTAAAGGACGGACTTGCTCTGGGGGTGACTGAATCGGAGGATTTTGGACAGTCGGTGTAAAGTCGTATTGCGCCGGTAGAGTTCTAGGTCTCTCAGTAACTCTCTGAGTAACATTGGGAGCGGCTGCTCTCTTTCGTCCTCGTTTAGTTCCAGCCATTTTGTGATTAAAAGAAGAGGAATCAGAGCACAAGACAAAGATGAGGAATCAAAGAATCAAAGAACAGGGGGAAGAAGAGAAATCGAAGAAGAGAATTCGATGAAGATGAGAGATGGAGGCGAGCTAGGTTTTGGTTTCGTAAAGTTGAGAGCTTCGTCGATCTAGGTTAGGTTTTGATTAAAGAAAATAGGTTTGGGCCGAAAATGGTATATTGGGCCATATACCCAATGAGTTGGAAAATGTGTGATGAATTAGTAATCCTTCAAAATTCATAAACTCACTAACATAATTTTTTTTCATATTTTAAATATCAATTACACTTGAATTTGTTCATAATTCGAAAATTCATCATCCGAAGACGATAAATTACACTGAAATTCATCGTCTGGTTCCGCATCTCCGACATCGTAATCAAGATTTATTGGGTTTGATCCCTCACCCAAATTTTCGAGTGTGACATCTTCAATTGTAGTCACCAACACACCATCATCATTTTCTGTTTGCAAAAGCGCCGGTTCATTGTTATTCCATGATACTTCTATGTTTCTCCTCGGATTGACTTTTACAACATTAAGCCATGCTTTCTTCGGTTTCTTTATGTATGGGTACGGAATATAACAAACTTGATGCGCTTGAGAGGCTTTTTTGCAATAAAAACATGTAAAAGTTACATCTCTATATGTGTAATATATATATATATATATATATATATATATATATATAAGTACGTACCTAGAATAAATGGTTCGTATTTATTGTATTGTCTCGATGAAAGAACATCTACAACGCCACCATTGCTCCGCCGTGATTTTGCGTATGAAACAAATAACCTCTTGTAAAATACATTGGCCATGTTTTGACCTTGTTCAAAGGTCCTTGCACTATCTCTTGAACCCAAGTAGGAAATGGATTTGTGGCATTCCAGTAAGTAACCTGCATAAGCTTAAATTATATCAAAATATAAAATAATAAGATATAGTATTATCATAGATATTAGTATATTTTTCACTTACAGAAGCTTTAACCCATTCATGATATTCGTCAGCCCTTTTTGCGGATATTTCTTTTTCTGTAAGTCCTGTATATTTGGCCAAAATGTATTCCTCGAACATACTATATATATAACCACACCAATAAATATATATGAGAGCTTATATAAAAGCATAATTAAGTAGAGATATGGCAGCTTAATTATATACCTTTCAATTGGCTGAAAATAGTCACAATTTCTTAAAACATATGAATGTGCACATTGATAGTCTCTTTCTGAAAGCCATACTTCACGCATTTGCCCACTTGGGCGGCCGACTTGCGTAAATATAGAAGGTACTCCAGAGACATGATATACAGGGATTTCACCTTCATCAAATCTTGTTAATCTGACCAAATGAATTTTAAGTAAGTACCCTAAATAAGAATAATAAATTGCCTTACTTTTAGTAAAAATGATTTGTATATTAACATTTACCTTGATTTTGTTTGTATATTGTCGGCAAAGTAGTGTTCTGTAAAATATGCAATCTCATCATTGATATATGATTCAACAATTGATCCTGACGCAAACCTTTTGTTCTTTGCTTTTCCTTTCAATTTTTTGAAAAATCTTTCAAAATGATACATCCACCTATATTGGACAGGGCCACCTAATTCAGCTTCGTAGGGAGATGTATAGGCAAGTGCTCCATCACATCAAAAAAAGATGTTGGGAAGATCTTTTCCAAATTGCATAGAATCAAAACTATGTTCTGTTTTAGAATTTGAACGCGACTTGTATGCAAAGTTCTCGAATATAAGTCCCGAAAAAAGGCTCCAACCCCTACAATGTAGATATTATAACTGCATCAACTTAATTACTATAAAAAGACTAGAAGCATATTACGTGTTGCATCTCTTAAATAAGTCGTACCTGATAAAGCAATGTGGACGTTCCGGTCTAAGAGTTCTGCAAAGATAAATGGAAGTAGCCGCTCCATAAAAACATGGCAATCATGACTCTTCATGCCTGAAAACTTTCTATTTACCAAATCAGCACACGTAGCTAAATCTGACGAATAACCATCTGGAAATTTAACCGCATGTTTCACACATTCCAATAAACTTGTTTTTCCAGCTTCTGTCAATATGTAGGCTGCGAAAGGAGCTTGACCCCCACTGGAATGTAAATGTGGCCTACAACAGAACTGTTGTATATCCATTCTTGACATGATGTTGTCTTTTGATTTACCTTTGACACTCATAAGAGTATTCATGATGTTATCGAAAAAATTCTTCTCCGTATGCATCACATCAATATTATGTCGGAGATTAAGGTCCCTCCAGTACGGCAGCTCCCAGAATATACTCATTTTGTGCCAGTTATGTTCCTTTCCATAGCGAGGCATCTTCTTTTCGTGACCATTCCCACCCACATCCTTTGTTTTAGGAGGATTTACACCACACAATCGTTCGTAATAAACTTGCTCACCGGTCAAAGACTGAGGTGGATACTCTCTCGATGCATCTCTTCCCTTTCGAAAGTCTTTTTATTACTTCTCATTGGATGACCATGAGGAAGAAATCTTCGATGACAATCAAACCAACACGTCTTTCTTCCATTCGGTAGATAAAAAGACTTTGTATCTTCCATGCAAACTGGACAAGATAATTTACCATGGGTTGTCCATCCTGATAACATGCCATACGCTGGAAAGTCGCTTATCGTCCACATAAGCACTACTTTTAGATTAAAATTTTGCTTCAAGGACACATCGTACGCATCGACTCTAGTAGACCACAACTCTTTTAACTCCGCAATAAGTGGTTGGAGAAAGACATCAAGACTAGCTCGCGGATGATTTGGCCCAGAATTCAAAATTGTAAGAAACAAGTACTCTTCATTCATGCACATACCAGGGGGTAGATTGTATGGAGTTAAGATCACAGGCCACAACGAATGTTTGCGAGTCATGCCAAATGGATTGAACCCATCAGTACATAATCCAAGATATACGTTACGGGGTTCTTCAGCAAATAGGGGATTTTGAGCTTTAAAATATCTCCACTCCGCCGCATCAGAAGGATGACTCATTTCTCCCTCCTTTGCTTGGTGCTCGACATGCCATCTCATTGCCGCTGCAGTCTTGTGGCTCTGATACATTCTCTTCAATCTATCAGCAATGGGTAGATACCACATACGACTATATGGTACTTTTGTTCTGCATCGGGGGTTCTTAGGCTTCCATCTTTGTGCACCACAAAAGAGACATTTATCTTCCTTCTCGTCTTCTTTCCAGAAGAGAATACAATTGTTAATACAAACATCAATTGTATGATATGGGAGGCCTAAATTTCGCATCAATTTTTCGGTCTCGTAATGTGAACTAGTAGACTGGTTTCCTTCTGGTAAATAATCTGTCAGTATTCCGCAAACAGAATCCACTAACTTTTCACTCATATTATATTCAGCCTTATTTTGCATGACTCGAGCAGCTAAGGATAACTGCGAGTGACCTTCACGACAACCATCATATAATGGATTTTTTGCACTATCTAACAAGTCGTAGAATTTTTTTGAATGGTTATATACCGGTTCTTCTACGGCCTGATAACTATCATCCTGATAATTAACATCCTGATAATTAACATCCTGATGATAGTTATCACCAAAATTCACATTTACCCGAAATGCATCATTCACCATATCCACATATCTATCTTCTACTACATTACCCACTTCTTCACTCCTACTTATATTCGTCGGATCAATACAACTCGTTCCTAAATTCATATTGATTTCCTCTCCATGCCTATACCAAATATAATAATCTGGCACAAATCCATTCTTAAATAGATGATTCCAAATTCTTCTACCCGGGAGAAATATTTCGTTTTTGCAAACACTACAAGGGCAGTAAAATTTACCGTTATTATCTTGTGCTAGAGGCTGGTTATTTGCAAATGCCATGAACTGTTCCACCCCAGATTTGAACTCTTCCGAGAAATTTCCCGTAACTTCATCTATCCTCTTATACATCCACTCTCGAGAATTACAATAATTGTAATTGTCAGACATTATTTTCTTCTTTTAAAAAAAAAACTTTTTTAATAATGTGAATAGAAAGAAGAAATGATCGTGTAAGAGAGAAGAGAAAGGTTTGGGTTTGGTATTGCGTAAGGAGAGAAGATGTGGCTGACATTACGTAGGCACATTATGCGACTAATAGGCGACTAAAACACGTAGTCGCCTAAAACCGGTACAAACACGTGTTTTTTGTTCTTATTAGTTACGACTATTTTACGACTCACCGCATGAGTCGCATATTAGTCGCCATGTTTTTGCGACTATTTGACGACTATATTCTCAAACCTTCATATAGTCACTAATTAGTCGTTAAATTACGACTACATTTCCGATTAGTTAATGTAGTCGCAAAATAACGACTAATTTACGACCAAATTTGTGTAGTCGTTTAATAGTCGCTTATTAGTAGGTAATTAGTCGCCAAATGTTACGACTACATTATAGTCGCCAAATGTAGTCGTAAAACACCTGTTTTCTTGTAGTGATATGATTAGGAAAAGAAAATATTTTTAATTAAGAAAAAAATGAAAAAAATCCTAGTGATGACACCTAAGCAAAATGATTTCAAAATGCTTCTCTTTTAATATATAGAGGATGAATTTTATTAGTACATTTGTATTGGTAAACTTGCTAGTTTGATCTATAAGATGAAACATATGCTTTCACTAAATTTACATCATTTTTTGTTAACACCAATTAACATTTTCTATATATTAAAAGAGAAGCATTTTAAGCTAATTTTGCTCATGTGTCATCACCAAATATTTTCTTAACATTTTTATTTTTTATTTTTACTATATTCACTACCAAACACATTTGGATATATATATATATATATATATTTATGCCAAAATTATTAATTTGAAATTAATATGTTAAATAATAAATTTATAAACTTGCCATTAATGATATGGGACAATTACAAATATGATACACTTGGCAAATTGTTAATCAAATTTGCCACTATTCACAAAATATTTACGAGTGTGTCATTGTTTAATGCGCAAATGGCATTTTTGATCGTACATGTGTTTTGGTCGATTACATGATCAGAGAGCTGAAAGAAAACATGCTTTTCTTGGCTCAAGCTGAAATTAATTTTCAGTTAATCCAGTCTGTGGGTAGTGACGAGCCGCTCGTGATCGAGAGGGACAAAAAAGAGCTCGGTGATATTATGATTGAGGTAGTCGATGCCTATGAGGATTTTGACAAGCTTGTCACTAATCTGAAGAGCGAACTAGGCGTTAACCTCGTTTATCCTGTTTTTGTCGAGGATATTCGCGTCGAGCCGCACATTGAGGAAACTGCTAAGATTGTTGGGATTGGTACACCGCCTGGGTCGAATGGCGGGACCCTTGGCCTACACTTAAGGAGTTCGAGCGAAGAGCTTTCAGCCAAGTAGCAAGGTCACTGGGATTTAACAATTGCAGTGTCCTCTGAAGAAACTATCAAAGCATCCGTTGCGAAATACCCCGAGCCGAAAGACGATGAGCTTGAGGATGTTGAAGTTGGGAGATCTAGAAAGGATTAAGTCCTTGCCGAGGTGGCTGCTGCTCCCACTCCTCGCGAATATGACAATCGATGGAGAAGGAGGAGACTGAAGATCGAAGCGGTTGATCGTTTGGCTTGGATTATGTTTTTTGAGATTTGGTTTTTTTTTTTAAGGTTTGTTTTATTATTTGGCTTTCTGCTATGACTTTTAGTGCCTGGATCGTTTTATCCATATTTATGACACTTATTTTTGCCTTGCTTTAAAACAAGGTGATATGATATGAATATGAATGCGGCATTTGTTATGCCTAAGCGTTTAAAGTTATCGATTTACAAGAATGTTTACACCTACAAACCTGCTCGGATACTTAATGGTTTAAAGTTAGCATTTTGTCCGCTGATTTGTCTGATGATTATCGTTCCGGTTTACATTCTTACTTTTCATGAATAAGTTTGCTTTGCTAGAATTAGCGATAACGGCGAGCCATTACTTTTTTTTTGAAATGGTTGTTTCAGTTTCCAACCTTTTTTTTCATGAATAAGTGAAACAACCCGTTTTTTTTAAAAAAATATATTTTGAATTAATTATCCACATAAATAATTAATTTTCAACTCCATTAATCCAATTAATTAAACAACCAATCAAACCAGCGAAAATTATCATAAATCAATAAACCAGAATTAAACCAGATAATTTAATTCAACAATTCCATGAAATCAAACCTGAAAGAACCAAGTTTTTTTTTAAAAAAATCAATCCGAATTAATGATCCCATAATTATTAGTTCTCACGATTAATTCCAAACAACACACCAACCGGAAACATAAATCAAATAATTCCAATAATCAATTCTAACCAACAATAACGATTCCAAAATTCAAATAAACCTACCAAGTAATTCTAGCAACTTAAACACCCGTTTCTACTAGGAAATAAATCACATAAAACATCCCTAATCATCCTTCCAACGCCATGATTCCGCGATCACATTTTTCTTTTACCTGCAACACATGGAAAAAGAGTTGCGTAAGTATTTCATAAAAAAATAGTGAGACGATCATCCCATATACGGTCTAGCACTCAGGCTCAATAGAGTTAATAAAAATACAACATCAATACAACAACAACAACACAACAACAATCGACAGTTCAACAATTTACGAAACACGAGAAAACACGAAAACACGAAAACACGAAAACATGAAACTGTCTCTGGTGTCGATCGTCACCAATCAACTAGTGTTGATCGACACCTGTTGCACAAACACATTCTGATCGAGCCGTCTCCTCTCTGGCTCGATCGCGACAACGACATATCGATTAACCTGCACCCACAACAATAACCATACAATCCAATACGCGTAACACACACATGAAAAACAAGTTCACAATCATCCAATTCCACAAGCATACAATTACCAACCTACATCGCCCAAAAACCATGGTCACACACTCACCTTGACAAAACGGCAAAAGAAACGAAAGGAATAACACGAGACACAAACAAAGAGCCTCTCTCAAGCCTAGAAGCTACTAATTCTCCTTCTCTATCACCTAGAACTCACAACTAGGGATTTTCCCTAAACCAAATTAGATTTCATGAAAAACAGAACCGACACGCTGACTTCGAAAGAACACATAGATCAGAGCTTACCTCAGAATCCAGATCGTAAACCTAATATGAAAACTAGACCAAGAGAGTTTTCCATCTATATATAGATCCTCTCCTGATTTCTTTTGAGTCGCCGGAAAACCGCTTCCCAAGTTGACTGATCAAAACACGAAACTGCACAGAGCACTCACGGGAAAATAACCATAACTCATAAGATACAGATCAAAACGACAATCCGCTTTCTTCGATAGTTAGAAAAGAGATACGAGAACCTACCTACAAAGTTTCACACCAATCAGATCGGTTTTGATCATCCGTTTCTCCTCTCTACCGAAAAATCATCTATCTCTTCTCTTTCCTCTCTACTCAACGCACAAATCACCCTCAAGAACACTCTCAATCACCTTTCCTCTCTTTCTCATGTTTTCTTCCACTGAAAACGAGGCTGCATGGCCAAAAAAGGTTTAAATACTCAACCCTAGGGTTTCCAACCCTAAACCGCATCAAAACCGGATAATCGAATCAAACCGATTATGTCCCGATAACGTTTTGTCGATCGACACATGTACCAAATTCCTATAATTTGGTTCGGGGGCGTTACAAAACCAGCAACCTAAACCAGGTTCTAACTTAATAAAATGAAACACTTAGCCAAGTCCTAATCATCCTCGCCTCATCATCATGATTTCACGATCACACTTTTTCTTTACCTGCATCACATGAGAAAAAGGATGCGTAAGTATTATCACAAATACTTAGTGAGACGGACATTCCATCAATGACTATACACACATGCATATGGAATAAACGATTACCAATCAAACAGTTAACATCATTTAACAACCAACCAAAATCAACACGACTAAGTCTGGTGTCGATCGACACCCTCCTGGTGTTGATCGACACACGACTGCAAATGGCCTGAATCAAACCTTCTCCTCTCTTGTTAGATTCTCGCCTGCGTCGATTTGATCCCTGCACGTTAAACATCCAAAAGACACCACAAATAGCACGAAATCACACAGACACTTCCAATTCCATAATCAAACAATCCACAAATCAATAAAACACACAAAAATCATCAATTCTATTACCTAGATAAACCATGATCGCGCACTCACCTTAGGGATTCAGATTGAAAAGAAACACGTATAGAGACTAACGAAATCAGCCTTTAAACACTCTTAAGAAACTGATTTCTTCTTCTCTTCTCTAAAATTCACCAACACGATTGATTCACTTTCCCTCTTGAGCCTAAACAAGCCTAAGAACACACAATCTAGCCACAAACTCTCTTTTCTCTTTGATCATGACAAACCTCTCATTTCTGATCAAAATACGGCCTGCTCGACATATATAATCGAGACCTAGGGTTTCCACAACCCGAACCGACCAAACCAGACAATAATAATCAAACCGATCGGTCTGACCAAAAGTTTGCGTCGATCGACGCACGCACCAAAATCACATTTTTGGTTCGCGTGCGTTACAATAAGTCTGCTCTAAAAACGAAACTCTTGGCGTTTAGTTAGACCACCGATCCGTTAACTAGATTTTGTGACTTGATCATTTTGGTTTACAAATATGTTCTTCTGACACGTCTCCTCCAGTAATGAATACTTAGCATTTTTTTAGATCAGCAATTCATTTACTGGTTTTTGAGTTGAACATTCTAGTTTACGGATATATTCTCATGAACAAGTCCGCTCCACTAATGAACACTTTTATTTATATAACTCATTTTTAATAATCAGTTAGGATGTGTTAGCCTAGATCTTGTAAAAAGATGTAGGAATTCGTCGTTGTGGTCAATAACGGGGGAATCAAGTAATAATTGTCCTTCGACTAAGACTTTGTGAAAAACCATTAATTAAGAAATTGATCTTTTGTATATTGTGATTTCGGCTGAGCGAAGTAATTGTTTAGAAAGATGGAGTATACAAATATACTGATATGCATCAGATTTAACCATTTTCCATATGTTTAAAATATGGTTTTAATAAATAAATGACTTGGTTTTGGTATTTAAGAACTACTTTTAGTGTTTTCTTAGGTTCCGCCTCAGATGGAGATGTTATCACTGTTAGATCAAGCTCATATTTTAATACAAGATAGAGGAGGATCTTAGTTTCACAACGGATATTCGATCGTGGGAATCCGGCGGCTAGAATCTCAAAATATACCCAAATAACTGAAGATAGATCATTCAGTCTCGAAGCAGAAGCAATAGTAGAATACGAAGGGATACAACTGATCGATCTCCCACACATCTGATTGGTTGTTAAGCCCCTGGAATTAAATAATTAATCGCTAGAGAGACAACCGATTGATTACAGGAGGTGACCGATCGGTCGCCAAGCCAGAATCAAAATATTTTACTTCCTTATTTGGAGAATATTCTCCAAATCTCTTAGAGATTTACCCTAGCCAACCTTTAATGCATATAAAAGGAGCATAGAGGCAACGGAATTCATGACCATGCCTTCGCCACCATAATCACTTTCACCACACTTTTCACAAAGCTTATTGTTCATAGCCGCCATCTTAAGCCCTTGAGGAAGACGCGAAACAAAGGAGGATTTTCTATCGATTTAATCACTACAAGTTTGTTAGAGAGACGATTTCTCATCTTTGTATCATATAGAGCAGATTTTGCGTTCTTGATGAGTGAGTAGTTTTCTTGTTGGGTTAAGGGGATCTCTTAAAGGGTTTTTTCATGGGTCAATAAATAAAAAACATTTCATGCATAGGATCTAGTGAGTCTTCATCTACACTTATGATTAATGCTTATCACTTGAATTGCGAAATTTGACTTGTGGTTTGATCTATATTAATCTCATTGATTGAAATAGAACTAGTGTTTAGATGAGCTTAAAGTCTTAACCTACGACAATTAAGTTAATAATTTAGATTAACATATTAAATCTTGAGCATTCATGCATATCAATCCGTTTTAATTGTTATTGCGAAAGTTGAGTAATTGGTTTGGTTAGATATAGTAATATATGTTAAACAAACAAAAAAGATATATTAATATTCATTGCGAAAGTTGGCTAATTATATTATTAAGAGGATTCAAGTTAGGAAAATAACTTGCTAGATACCGCATGAACACCTGAATAAATTGGCCTATAAATCTTGAGATTTTCCTAACCCAACGTTTGTCCTTTTCTATTACAAAAGTTAAAGATACCGAATTGGAATCATTCACATCCAAAACCACTTCTTTTGTATTAGCTTGATTTGTTTTCCCGAACGCCTATAGTGTTACCATCAATCTCTGTGGATTCGATCCCTAACTACTACAATTGATTAACTGTGCACTTGCAGTTTAGAGTGTTTAAAATTCGGGTAAAACTTACACCCCATCATATACGTACCCAATCGCTCTCTCTTTTGATGAGTAAGCAACTTAACCCATTAGGAAACGAGCTGTCTACGTATCCTTTACAGAGATCAAGTCGCCCCATAGTTCATGTTAAGTGACTTAGTGATAATATTTCTTGAAATATCTTGCTTTACATGAGCGTGGAATCTTTTCACCCTTCATGTTGATAAGTTCATAAACGCCTGGGCGAACCACCTTTGTAATTAGGTAATGTTCTTCCTAATTTACACTAAGTTTACCGGTGTTAGCTCCACTGTGTTTTAGAAGACTTCACATAAAACAAAATCTCCTTCGTAAAATTGCCGAGTCTTCACTTTGGAGTTATAGTATTTTAATGCGTCTTGCTGGTACTTGGTGGTTCGGATTAATTTTGGCCGCGTCGTTCGTTCATTAGATCCAGCTCATCAAATAGCAGCAAATGGTTAAGTCCTGGTTAAGTCCTTCTTGTTCTGGAAGTAGTCTGCGGTGGACTCCCGAAAATTGGATTTTGGGAGGAATCACACATTATATCCCGTAAACAAGGATGAATGGAGTCTCGCCTGTAGCTTGTCACGGTGTCGTGCGATAAGACCATAACACCCAACGACCTTTTTGGCGTCTATATTCCAATTCGTCGATCCAACGACCTTTTTTGGCGTCTAGCCACGTTTTCAAACAATAGATAATTGTTTTATTTATCGCATGTGCTTGACCGTTCCCTTGAGGAAAAAGTGGTGTAGGCTTAGTAAGTCTGGTTTTTCACTTATCGCAAAAAGATCGAATTTCGTAGATATGAGTTGGGATCCGTTATCCGCGACGATCTCATAAGGAACGCCATTATGGCAAATGATGTTTTTCCATTTGAATTTTTCCATTTGCTTGTCCTTGATGCTGCTGAAGGCCTCCGCTTCTATCCACTTAGAAAAATTGTATGTCAAAACTAGTAAGTACATTTTTGTCTTGAAGGATGAAGGGGCCCGAAGATGTCAATTGCCCATCGCATGAATGGGTAAAGCGATATTACAAATGAGAGTAGTTCGGTCGGCTGAATGATCGTTAGATGTTACACTTTTCGCACTTAGTTAGAAACTTTTTGCAGTTCTTGATCATGGTAGGCCAAAAGTAGTCATGGCATTTGATTTTGATTGCTAGTGCTCGTTCTCCAGAATAATTGTCACATGACCCGCTGTGAACTTCTTCCATATTTTTCGAGCATACGCAATTTTGAAGTGGCTCGGATATACAACATTTAAAAACTTCGCCGTGAAAAAGAATGTAACATGTGATCTGGTCCTTGAGCTTGCGAGTTGCCCATTTATCGGTTGATGCTTCTCTTTCGGCGCGAATATCGCCAAGCCATTTAATGTCCTAACAATACTCAGTTTCTTGCTCGCCTCAAAATAAGAGAATCAAAACAAACGATAATAATTTTTTGTCGTCGTTCCCTGAAGAGAGAGGATTTAAATTAATCAAAAGAAATCGAACGAGAGAGTATACCTGCTTAGATCTCGAGAGATAGAGTTATAATTGGACGAGATTGGAAACCCTTCTGGGAAGATTTGAACGGAATCCTAGAAATGATTCTAGTAATCTGGACAACGATGGTGAGATTTGCGGTTTGCTGGCATAAATATCGAAGATAAGTATTTTCATTTTTTTGTTTCAAAAATTTTTAACGCTTTTTTGGATTAAAGTTTGGGACAAGTGTTAAGCAAAGAGACAAGCACGTGTCTACTTCATGAAGAATGTTGTCAATCTTTTATAGTATAGATTGATCGGAGATTCCTTTACAAAATTTCTGGAGTTTTTCCCACTAAAAGTAATTTCATGAAACTAAAGGAATTTTTTCATATTACATGGGAATTTTATAACGCATTGAAGGACATCAGAATACTATAACATGCCAGCACCAATGCATATTATAATCATAAACAAAATAATTATAAGTACCTTTGAGAATGTGGATATTGATGAATTGATTTAATCCTTATTTATTAATTCGAAAGTTGAAAATGCGAATTACAGGATACATCCAACCATAACCATAACCATAACCATAACATAGTACGACGATGTTCAGTATTTCTTTGAATGACAAAACTTATAAAACGCAGTGTTTACATATTCATAAGCAAAATTAGAAACGCGACTTGCGTTTTCTGCCAGTGTACTTGGTATCAGCAGGCACATCGTTTCCTTTTCTTCGACTTTGCTCTTTCTTCTTCAAAATCCATTCCCTTCCTTTTCCTTTTTTCTTGTTTGTTCTCTGCTTCTTCATTGGCCTCCTAAATCTATCCGATACGTTAACCTTATTTTGCAAACAAAACAAAAAATCAAACCGAAAATGGTAAATATGAATTCGATATAAGAGTTAACAAAATAGTGAGACTTCGATGTTTACCATTCCATTATCTTCGTCATCTTCGCTATCATCATCTTCCGAGCAACTCTCTTTGTACCCATCATTAATACTTGTTGGAACAGAACCACATGCGAGGACCAAGAACTCTTTTCTTTTCTTTGTACTGCAGTTTAGAAATATCCCAAGCGTTAAGTGTTTCTGTGATCAGATGCAAAACCAGAAGCCCAAAACAGTTTCTACACAAGACCGTACCTGTGCGGATAGTCAACAACAAGTCCACCGCCAAATCCAGCTTGCAACGCTTGGCGAAGAATCAATTCACGCTGAGCAATATTCTCAGGGTACACTTGGAAAACTGCTCTTGCTCCTCTTGATAAGCATCGGTATAAAGTCCCAAAGAAAGCCCTTTAAAAAGTGAGCGGTAAATGATCAGTGTTGTGGCACCATATGTCATTGATTCAGTTCAGGCTATAGTAAAATGATTTTACACATACTTTAGCCTCAAACGGGGTTCATGCGATGACTTATCTGCATTGCATAACCACTGAAATCAGGAAAAAAAACAAAGAAATGGTTAATCAATAAACATAAAAACCTTAAAAATGAGTAGTAAGAAGTACAAAAACTACAGTTAATGTAAGTATAGATTACAAATAATCATAATCAAAGGTAGTTTAAGACCTGAACAGCTGATATACTGATGGCTCCGTCTATAACTCCTGGACGAAGACCTAAGCCCTGAAACATAATGATACTAGGATAAGCAACTGCTAATATGTCACACCATTCATCTTTCCAAACGACAAAAGTGAAGACGCATACCTGCCCCATGTCACCAAGTAAAAGATCACCCTTGACTTCCCGTTCCACAGCAACGTCTACATTTTGATTTAAGATAAGATAGGCTTTAGAGATGTAAACGAGGAGACAGGGAATGAAGAGAAGAATCATTCATAAAGAAATAATTGACTTACTAAGCATTGAGGCTGAAATGTCTAGACCAATCCAATGGTGCCCGTTTTCAGAGAGAGTTTCCCCGCTCAGGCCAGATCCACAACCTGAATTAACAATAATATTAGTGATTCTTCGCTATTGCGACAACAGATAAGTTTGCACACCGTAAGGTTCAAAAACAATGGATGATCTAAATGACAGAAACCTTACGACATGACTACATCCATTGAGTCATTGACTATCCAGAAACCAGATAATCAAATTTAGATAACAAAATTTCTTCATTTTTATTGATACACATTCTTGTTTGTTAGACACAATCGATACGCAAGACCCAAACACTAGACAAACCTAAAGGATATATGAATTGAGCAACAATTTACCAATAAATGAAACCTGCAACTACCAAAATTCTACAATATGAAAAGGATTTTACCAATGTCGAGTAAGAATCTAGGAACTCCATCGTCGGGCAAAGCAAGAAGCTCCACAGCTCTCTCTGACAACTTCGCCTATAACCCAAATATGTTTAAATTGCTACAATACAGGAGAAAGCGAGAGAGATATGTCTTCGTTGGAAACAAATGAAGAAACGAACCTGAATTTCCACAATACGTGATGAAGAAGTATACTTCCGAGCCTCGGTTTCGTCATAGAATATCTCCGGCGGCGCGAGCAGCTCTGGTCGATTCGACATTGTAATCGTCTACAGCAAGACCGGTTTCCGATTAAGGTTTTCTACATCACAAGAGACAATCAGGGCTCGAAATCAACAGAAACGTAGAATAATCGAAGATGAGAGAATTAAACAATGTTATTTACCTAAGAAGTGAATTTGAGACGAAGAGAAAAAAACGCGGCGTCGAGTGATGAAGAACAACACAGATTAGGCCATTAGGGTTTAGGAGTCAAAAAGAACCAAATACGGTTATCCAACTAGACCACCAGACCGGCTGGGTTCAAGAAATAATACTCCATTTCAAATTGGTTTTTTTTTTCCCAACAATTTAAAGTAAATTAAACTGGTTCCAAATCCAAACCTGAGAGCACACGCACCAATGATATTTGCTGGATTTCATAGGCCCAAAATTAAATATAAAATGGATCTAGAAATAAAATGGGTCTGAACCATATCACTCTGTTGAGTTAAATGATACGGTTTCATTGTGTACGTGTCAACTTGTTATTGGCTCGGTTTAATTTTCAGATAGAAGAAGAGAGAGAAAAAAAATTCATTTGCAAAGTTTTCGTTCTCGTCGCTGACGGAGAAAACAAAGAGTTTATGTCGATCTAAACCAAATCGCCGGCGAATGGCGATTTCTCTCTCCATCGGTGGTCGTCCTTCTAATGCATGTCGATTATCATCCCTCAATGGTTCACATTGCATCCCATAAACAAACGGATTTGGTTTTTGTTCTGGGTTGGTATGGATTTTTCAACACCGATGAGTTTGTTTGTAATTAAATACTTGTTTTAGATTTAGAATATACGAATTCATGAGTTTTAATATGTTTTTTGTTTTGTTTAATCTTGATCTTTGGAATTATGGATTTTGATGCGGATGTTTGGAAATCTGGATTTTGATGCGAAGAGTCAGTGGAAAAGGTAAAAAAGTATGAATTTCAATTCTTATTCATCATAATATAGGTTTAATAATATAGGATTTCTGTTTCTGTAACATCCCAAAACCAAGTAAGAGCAATTTGGTCAGGGTGTCGATCGACACCCAGGGTGAGCGTCGATCGACACCAATTGCTGCAGAAGAGGGATTTTAGTTTTTGATCGCGGTTCGGGCTTGGTTTAGTGGAAAACCTAGTTTTCGTCTTTATAAGTCTTAAGCAGACTTGTGGCCGCAGAGAATCAGAGAAAAACGCCAAAAATCCTTAGGGTTGAGAGAGAATTCAAGAATCGTTGATCCTCGGTTGATTGTTGCAAAGAAAATAATCCGAGAACTTCTCTCTTCGTGTATTAGGGTTTGTTCGTGGCGTGTTCGTGGGAGTCCTTAGTCGTTTCAGCCTTGTAGAGCATGCGTTCGTCGTGTTCTTAGCTGTTCCGTGATCAATTCCCTTTCGTTTCGCAAGGTGAGTGCGTGATCGCTTAGGAATGCTAGATATCGTTTGTAAGTTGAATGATTGAATCGAGTGATTGATATATGGGTGTGGTAATGATTGTTTTTTCACTGTATTATGTATGAATCGTGTCGTTTGTGTGGTTTTTGTGATTGATGCTTCCCGAGAAGAGCCGCGTGAGGACATGCTCGAGTCCTGGTTTCAGGAACAGAGTGTCGATCAATACCTAGAGGCAGTGTCGATCGACACCCTGCGAGGAAGTTGATACTCGTTTGGTCGAGTGTCGATCGACACCATGGTAACGTGTCGATCGACACCCGTTATTTCTTGCTGGAATTTTTGTGTGAAGTACTGGGAACCGGAAATTGGTTAATTAACTGAGAATGGTTTATTTTATCCGGAGTTGGTTTAATTATTAATCTTAATATTTAAATAATGGTTAACTTGGTTATTTATCGTTAAATGCTGTTGTGTAAATTGTTAGCGGGATGACCGCTCTACTGAGTATTTATGATAATACTCACGCAACTCTGTTTTTCCCTTTGAGTTTCAGGTAAAGGAAAAATGTGATCGTGGAATCGAGGCCGAGAGAAGAGGATGATAGGGTCTAGTGTTTTATTGTTTAGTCCAGCGAACCGGTTGTTTAGGTTGCTAGCATTGTTTCATTCCTGAATTTGATATTTGAATTTAATTGGTTTAAGGGATTTATTTATCTTATGGATTTACTGAAGTATTAAATTGGTTTAAATGTTTATGTTCCGCAGTAGAAATGTTAGTTTAAAAAAAAAAAAAATCTGGTTGTTTCAATTTGGTATCAGAGCCTAGACGGTTTTAGGACAGTTGAATTGGATGTCTGAGACTATGTGTTTAAATTGATTTTTGTGTGTAGTCAATTTAATAGAGTCTTAGTATCATCCTCTTCGGCCTTTAAAGAGATTCAACGGTAAGTTTTTGTTGTGTTTTTGAGTGCGAGCTCTAGTGTCTTAGATCGTACTTTTGGTAAGTGCAGCGTGCGATGGCTAGAGTTCCGAGAGGCCGTGGTGGCAGAGCTGGTGGCCGTGGAGGCCGGAGTCGTGGTCGCGGTCAGGGTCGTGTGTCTTCGTCGTTTGAGTGGGAGTCTCAGAGTGAGTCATCAGAGCAGGTGGCTGTTTCGCTGTCGTATCAGGAGGTTTTAGTGGGTGATGTCAGTGTGTCAGATAGTTCAAATGGTGTTGGAGTTAGTGCCAGAGCTACTAGTGTGGCAAAAGGCCCAGGTGCGGGTGTTATTGCAGGTGGAGCCCAGGATCCCAAGGATTGTTTGGCGAAGATGCTTGCATCGATTTAGAGCGGTTACCGAGTGTGGTACCCGGGTATGCTCCAGTAGCGACCCTAAGGGAGCAGTATCTGGCGATGTCCAATGAGCTGCTGCTCATGGGGCCCTTGTCCTTCTCGGGTGGAGGGGTCCCAGAGGAAGCCAATGAGTGAAGGAAGAAAGTTGAGCGAAGGCTTCGTTCTCTCAGATGACTTGATGAGTTCCGTGTTGATCTAGCAGTTGAGTTCTTGGAAGGAAATGCTCGTCTCTGGTGGACCGGTGTCCAGGCCAAGAGAAAGCGTATATTGTGGACTTGGGGTGAATTCTTGGGCGAGTTTAATGCATGGTACTTTCCTCAAGAAGTTGTGGAGCAGTTAGAGTTGCAGCTCCAGAGTCTGGTTCAGGGCAACCGTTCAGTTCGTGGGTATGATGCTGAGTTCAGCAGGCTGGTGGTCTATGCGAGTAGTGGCATGGATGAAGAGCGAGCCCAGATGGGCAAGTTCGTGGGAGGAATTTGGATTGGGCTGAAAAAGCCCGACAGAGCTTCCAGGTATTCCTTGAGGGCGGAGCTGGTGGAGGCACTTGCAGCAATCAAGGACCTGGAGGAGCAGTTCGAGGATTGAGTTGGTTTTTGTTTCTTCCGGTTTTGTTCCCGGTTTCAGATTTTGAGCTTTGCGTTGTTGTTTCGGGATTATTGTATTTTCGTTGGTGTTGAAACGATTTACATTTTTGAAAATTTATAAGATGGTGTTCCTTATTTATTTTCATATGAGTGTGAGGCGTGTGGTTCCTAGATGTGTTTTATATGTGTGGACCAGTGAGGGTCGTTGCTTTGAGGATATTCCAGGCTGGGAATATTGTGTCTATACCACGTGAGGCGGCTCTAATCAGAGGAGAGGTGTGTCCTCCTGTATACTTATGGGGAAGTGAGTTCCCAGAATAAGTAGTAAGGGATGTGAGATCTCTTGCGGGGAGGTGAGCTCCCCAGATACCATTGGATCGAGGGATGCGTCCCGAGAGTGCAAGCGATATATTGTCTTGTGTGGATTAGACAGAGCCTCTGAGATCATGGGAAGATTTCGTGTGGTATTGGCCAAGTCAGGTAAGGATTTTAGTCCATGTTGGACGGGTTTGAGGATTGGGTAAGGATCTTGAGTAGTGTTGACTGGATAGGTCAAGTGTATAGTCTATGATAGACGGTTCGGGAGGCCCGAGTTATGAGCCGAAGTATCGCTGGTCAGGCTAGGCCTTGGATGGAGTTCTGGTAACAGATGTAGCATTTGTTAAATCCAAATCGAGACTGACGGGTGGTTGTACATGTCCTTGTTTGAATGTTGTATGATCAACTGCCAGACCTAGTTGGATTAAGAATGTTGCGTAGTCGGGACTGACGGGTGGTTGTACATGTTCTTGTTTGATTGTTGTACGATCAACCGCCATGCCCAATTAGACTAAAAATGTTGCATAGAGGGTTCAGGGCGAATCTAGTCAAGTAATAGGCTTTTCGAGTTGTGGTTATGCTTTTCGGCTTGACAAATGCGCATGCGGTAGGCACGAGGTTATTACGACGTGATCAAGCAATTTTGGGAAGTGTTCGTTCATTCTCAGCGTTTATATCTTGGGCTGTTCGAAGAATCCTGAGGAGCATGAAGCTGTATGCAGAGTCGAGCAAGTGCGGTTAGGAGGAATGCCTGTTTTGTTGGATGCAGGAAGGTAGAGTGAAGTATCTGAAGGTTTAAGGTTTATCGCAATGGATGGCAAACCAGTATTTTGAGGAGTTCTGGGTCTCTCGCGTAACATTATATCCAGACATGGAGATCAATTTTCGGAGGATGGTGTTCACAACGAGCAAGGAGCATTTCTGTTATTGGGAGATTGTCTGGGTCAGCAAAAGAAGCAGAGTGCACGAGGATCATGCAATGCATCCGAGGTTAGTTTTGGGGGGATTTTCGAAAACCAAAGTCTTTGGTCGTTCGAGCAAGAGTAAGTTGTGGCAGTCGGTTCAGTTTTCAGGTCTCTTCGATCGGGACGTTCAAGTGTATAAGCGAGTGTATCGGCCGATGGATGGTTACGCTGAGGCGTCAGGAGTGGATTTGGACCCTTGTTGCGCAGTCCAATTTTTGATTTTCAGTGCTCAGTATTTATTGCTCTAGGGACTGCGGTCCCGAATAACTCATGTATTTTGAGGAGATGTGAGCTCTCCGGTATGTTGTTTAGGATTTGAGTTTCCCATATACCGTTGACTCGAAGGATGCGTTCCGAGAGTGCGGACGGTATGTTTTCCTGATGGGCCACAGGATGCGTCCTATGGATGTCAGATGTAGACTGTGTTAAGAGCAATAGATATCTGGGGCGTGCGAGGAGTTTGGGTTGGCGAGGTGCTTCGAAGTTGAGGTGGGGATCTTCAAGAGATCAGTTGTGTTAACCGAGTGTTCAGTAGGAGTAGAGTTGTTTTGCTAGATTAGGTTATTGCTTGTTATTATCGAGGAAAGTATTCCTAGATTTCAGGTGCTTATTCACGTATGTTTTGATTACGTTAAGGAAATATTTTCCTATATAGAGCCAGAGCTTGAGGGAGACGTCCTGAGAGCGGAGTGGCATCGACATCGTTACCTCAAAGGAGACATCCTGAGAGTGTGATGATGACGGTATAAGTATGAGTAATCAGTATCTGACCGTGGTATAAGCATGAGACGGAATACAGACCTCGGTGATTTTTCTTGTGCGTTCGGTTTCAACGACCGAGATATCGAATGTAACGTCTTGGTTGTGCATGTTCTTGTTTGATTGTTACACAATCGATCGATCCAATTCTGGGTCTACAGCTGGTTGTACATGTTCTTGTTTGATTGTTGTGCAATCAATTGGACAGACCTAGTTAGGATTTGAAAACATTGCATTATGATATTCTGGACTAGGAGCCTTGCGCGTTTCTGTTATAGTAGATTTTAGGTCCTTATTGTTGTTATGGGTAGGCATTTTAGAATTTATTATTGATGACTCATGATCTGGAGACGGTGGCTTTCCAGAGTTTGTATTGGGGACGGTGGTTTCCTGTATGCATACTGAGAGACGGTGGTTCTTTCCAGGATACGGTGGTTTTCCTGTGTACATATATTGGGACGGTGGTTTCCTTTATAGTACTGAGAACCTATATTGGGACGGTTTTCCTCTATAGTGCTGAGAGACGGTAGTTCTCTCGAAGGGACAGTGTTTTCCTTAGAGTGTATGTGTGTGTGGATGAGTTAAAACGTAATAAATGGCTGAAAACGTGCGTATAAGCGTGGTTGTAGTTGTGGACTTGTGAGATTACATGAGAATCTCTTGTGGTATTGGTCGGTGCGGGCCAAAGTTAGTCCGGTGTGGACTTGTATCTTGGGAGCCTGAGGCAAAGATGAAGCTAAAGTTCTAGAAGTGGTTCGACAAGCAGGTCGCCGTTTGAGCTTTATTCCTCTTGGTGGTCCTAGTTTCGTTGATTAGCATGGTTGCTTATTTTGTATTATCGTTTTCGTCGTAACGATTTTTTTTTGTGGAGATTCATAAGATGGAGTTGTTCTTATTTATCTGTTTCTATAAGAGGGTTTTCTTATATGTGTTATGTGGTGATATCCCGGGTTTAGGGAGTATCGAGTTTGACCACGAGAGGTGGTTTAGTCGATAGATATTTATAGATGTTTTAGAATTTATTACTCTATGGGCTGCGGTCCCGAGCAACTCATTCATTTTGTTTTGAGAGGATGCGTTCTCTCGAGGGGATGATTAGTCTCCCCTGTGTACCCGGAGCTCAAAGGATGCGTCCTGAGAGTGGAAGGCGCACGGTGTACCCGGAGCTCAAAGGATGCGTCATGAGAGTGGAAGGGACATGAGGCACCGATAGCTCAAAGGATGCGTCCTGCGAGTGCGAGTGGGAGTGGTGTGACACCGATAGCTCAAGGGATGCGTCCTGCGAGTGGGAGGGGTGTGGAATGAGTTAAGAGTAATAGATGTCTAAAAACGGGCGTATAAACATGAGACTGAACGAGAGCCTCGGAGATCGAGTGGTGTGATCTCGAATAGTTTTGACCGGTTTGGGTCAGGTATGAGTCTTGGGTAGACGGTTTTGTGAGGATTCGAGGACGAATCCAGTTTACTGGGGGAGAATTGTAACATCCTAAAACCAAGTAAGAGCAATTTGGCCAGGGTGTCGATCGACACCCAGGGTGAGCGTCGATCGACACCAATTGCTACAGAAGCGGGATTTTAGTTTTTTATCGTGGTTCGGGCTCAGTTTAGTGGAAAAAACTAGTTTTCGTCTTTATAAGTCTTTAGCAGACTTGTGGTCGCAGAGAATCAGAGAAAAACGCCGAAAATCCTTAGGGTTGAGAGAGAATTCGAGAATCGTTGATCCTCAATTGATTGTTGCAAAGAAATGCATCCGAGTACTTCTCTCTTCGTGTGTTAGGGTTTGTTCGTGGCGTGTTCGTGGGAGTCCTTAGTCGTTTCAGCCTTGTAGAGCATGTGTTCGTCTTGTTCTTAGCCGTTCCGTGATCAATTCCCTTTCGTTTCGCAAAGTGAGTGCGTGATCGCTTAGGAATGCTAGATATCGTTTGTAAGTTGAATGATTGAATCGAGTGATTGATATATGGGTGTGGTAATGATTGTTTTTTCACTGTGTTATGTATGAATCGTGTTGTTTGTGTGGTTTTTGTGATTGATGCTTCCCGAAAAGAGCCGCGTGAGGACAGGCTCGAGTCCTGGTTTCAGGAACAGAGTGTCGATCGACACTTAGAGGCAGTGTCGATCGACACCCTGCGAGGAAGTTGATACTTGTTTGGTCGAGTGTCGATCGACACCATGGTAGCGTGTCGATCGACACCCGTTATTTCTTGCTGGAATTTTTGTGTGAAGTACTGGGAACCGGAAATTGGTTAATTAACTGAGAATGGTTTATTTTATACAGAGTTGGTTTAATTGTTAATATGAATATTTAAATAATGGTTAACTTTGTTATTTATCGTTAAATGTTGTTGTGTAAATTGTTAGCGGGATGACCGCTCCACTGAGTATTTATGATAATACCCACGCAACTCTGTTTTTCCCTTTGAGTTGCAGGTAAAGGAAAAGTGTGATCGTGGAATCGAGGCCGAGAGAAGAGGATGATAGGGTCTAGTGTTTTATTGTTTAGTCCAGCGAACCGGTTGTTTAGGTTGCTAGCATTGTTTGCAACTCTGTTTTTCCCTTTGAGTTGCAGGTAAAGGAAAAGTGTGATCATGGAATCGAGGCCGAGAGAAGAGGATGATAGGGTCTAGTGTTTTATTGTTTAGTCCAGCGAACCGGTTGTTTAGGTTGCTAGCATTGTTTCATTCCTGAATTTGATATTTGAATTTAATTGGTTTAAGGGATTTATTTATCTTATGGATTTACTGAAGTATTAAATTGGTTTAAATGTTTATGTTCCGCAGTAGAAATGTTAGTTTAAAAAAAAAAAAAAAATCTGGTTGTTTCAGGTTATGTGTTCTTGATTTGTGGGTTTGTAGATGTGTTCTGATGAGGAGTAAATGATTGGGATGCAACGATTCTGTGCATGGAGGCCAAGATCACAAGTAAGTAACAAAACTGAGCTGTGATTGTTTTATGTGATCAATGTTTGATTTGGTTAATGATTCGCTTAGTGACTTGGTTAGTATAAATGGAATTATTTGCAACATGAATCTGTAGTATTTGCTTAACATAAATGGTATGATTTGGTTGATGATCGGATTCACATCTGCTTATATTTAAATTGGTTATTGATCTACTTTGATTTGGTTAATGATTTGATTCACATCTGCGTAAATGGTATGATTTGGTCTTAGATTTGGGCTGCTATTTACAAAATTTATGGTTAAGCAACATGGTAGATACAACATTTATGATTTTTTTGCATTGGTTTGTATATGTTAGTTTCTTTAGCAGAAGTGAATACAAAATAGGTGGTTGAGGAATTCATTTATTATGGTTTGTTGCATTGGTTTGTAAATGCGCACTGCATATTGTTTTCTCATTTATTATGAAAACTGTGACTTGTATCTTGTTGTTATAAATGTGTAGTGATAAAGTAAACTCAAAGTAGAGTAAAGTAAAATGAAAGTAGAAGTAAAGTTAATTGAAAGTATAGGTAAAGTTTACTGAAATTATAAGTGAATTATAACTATATATATGATTAAGTAAACTTACACTGAATTATAACTATACTGATTTGAAGTACATTTGAATAAGTAAACTAAAATTGATTTCAACTAAAGTAAACTGCCACTTAAACTAAAATCTAAACTAAATTATAACTAAACTTAGTCATCTAACTAAAACTCATGTTAACTGTATTGTTCAGTTAATGGTGATGAGATTTATTAAGTCTGTGTTTATGGTGATGGCTAGTGTCTCAGACACAACTCACCGTAATTCAATACAAATTAGGTAGTCATTATTGAGGTTGTGCCTTTATAATGACTTAAACTGATGCAAAACCAAAACACAAATCTTGTTAATTACCTCTGATCATGGATTCTTCTACTCCATCTTCCTCCACCCAGTCCTTTACCAATCTTTTGTTGAGTCAACGAGTCAACAAGAATCCTCTTATCTTGAAACTTGTGCTGAGCCACTGTCCCCTTGTAACCAAACACCTACACCCTTAATTAATGTTAGATGGAGTGTCCCTAAAGAAAAGGCCCTTGCCTCTGCTAGGTTGAACATTTCGAAAGATGGTATAGTGGCCAATGAGCAGAGATCAAAGACTTTTTAGGAGAGAGTTGCTGGTTATATTTGAGAGTTTCCTGAGGTTGCAAATCTTGAAATCCGAGAGGGTATTACTTGCAAGCAAAAATGGCAAAAGATGAATGAGCTAGTCATGAAGTTTGCTGGCTAGTCATGAAATTTGCTGGCTGCTATGAGTGTGCAGAACATATTCCTCGCAGTGGAGAGAATCCTCATGATGATGTACTTATGCTGGCACACAAGTTATACCACCATGATCAAAATTTCAAATTCACACTTGACCATGTTTGGAGAATTCTGAAGAATGATCAGAAATGGTGCAACTTCTACACTGCAAAAACCGAACTAAGGAAGAAGAAATCAAAGCTAAATGAGGCTGCTCCTGCCAATGGAGAAGAAGACCCAATGGTGAGGCCTATTGGTGTTAAGGCTGCCAAGGCAAAGGCCATGGCAAAGTAAAAGGGAAAAGGTAAGAGTGAAGATATTGGTTGTGTGAAGGAGCTTGAGTCTCTCTGGGATATAAAGGAAAAGGACACCAAACATAAGCTGCTTGACAACCTAATTCAAAGATCTGACTCATTCTCAGAGAAAGAAATGTCTCTTAAGGACAACCTAATCACTGAGTTGCTGTCTGCTTACACTCAACCTAATCAATCTCATTCTCAATTTCTATCTCATTCTTATAGTCATATTGTTTTCTCATTCACAAACACAAAATTCAATCTCATTCTCATATCACCAAAAAACAAAGTTACTTCTCATTCTCAAAACACAAAGTTTTCATTTACATATCACCAAAAAATAAAGTTCCTTCTCATTCTCAAAATACAAAGTTTTCATTTTCATATAACCAAAAACAAAGTTCCTTCTCATTTTTAAAAACACAAAATTTTCATTTCATTGTGTGTTTCATTCTCATAAATTAGTACCTTTTAAAACACAATTATTTTTTTGTCTTTCGGTTTGTGTTTTTATTATTCAAATTTTATTCCTTTTATTAATTTTTTCATTGCCAAAATTCATGTTATCTCATCCTCATACTTCAAATTAACATTTTGAAGAAAATTTTGATGAATATATCGATCAAACTTTTGAAAACTATTTTGAACGAGGTTTAGATGATGTTGCTAGACGTCAAGCGGCCAAAAAAAGAAGTAAAAAAAGCTACTATAGAAAGAGAACGCGAGGAAGAAAATGTTCGGTTATGGAACGATTATTTTTCCGACGAGCTGATTTACCCACATGGGATGTTCTGACGACGATTTAGAATGAACAAGGGATTGTTCATTCGTATTGTTCAAAGCCTATGTCAATTTCCGTATTTTCAACAAAGACAAGATGTTATCGGAAGGATGGGTCTATCTGCCTTACAAAAATATACAGTGGTAATTCGTCGTCTGGTATATGGTCTTGCAAATGATGCGATAAGCGAATAACTCTGTATGGGTGCAAGCACTGTGAGCCAATCCTTTAAACATTTTGTGAATGGAATTGTACATTTATTCCAAGATGAATACCTAAGAAGGCCTACACCGGAGGATCTCCAATGATTACTCAATCTTGGAGAACGTCGCGGATTTCCCGGGATGATTGGAAGCATTAATTGTAGGCACTGGGAGTGGAAGAATTGTACTACGACTTGGAAATGACAGAATTTACGCGGACATGGAAAACCTACTATTGTTTTAGAGGTTGTGGCTTCGCAAGATCTTTGGATTTGTCACGCTATTTTTGGAGCTCCAGATACATGTAATGATATTAATGTTCTTGACCGGTCACCGGTTTTCAATGATATTTTGCAAGGCCGAGCTCTCCTAGTGAGTTACTTTGTCAACAGGCACGAATACAATTTGGCTTACTATCTCACAGATGGTAAATATCCCAAATGGGCAACATTCATCCATTCAATTTCCTGACCACAAGGTGCGAAAGCATCATTATTTTCTAGTTGTCAAGAAGCTGTCAGAAAAGATGTCGAGCGAGCTTTTGGAGTCTTGCCGGCTCGGTTTGCTATCATTCAAAATTCAGCTCTGTTTTTAGATAAGGAAAGAATAGGTAAGGTAATGAGAGCATGTATCATATTGCACAATATGATTGTAGAAGACGAAAGAGACGATAAGACTCAATACGATTTCTCCGAATTTGTATAAGGAGAAGGAAGCGAGACTTAGCATGTGGACTTCACGTTTTCTACACAGATACCTGTAAATGTGAACAATATAATGGTCGATCAAGCTCGAATTCGCGAAGAAAGAGTGCATCAATAATTGAAAGAAGATTTGGTTGAGCATGTTTGGCATCATTACCGAAGTAACTGACTTATGGCGACTTAATTGTCTTATTTTCATCATCCTTTTATATTTTTCTTGAATTTGTACATTTTTTTTTGAGTCAATTTTACGTTTTTATGGATTGTAATATTACTTTTTGTAATCTTATGTTTTATATATTTGCTTATTCACCACTGGAAACAAATTTAGTACAAGTATCATAATAAATCTCAAACAATAAAAAAATAATACTAAAAAATGCTTATGAAACTTTGTGAGATTCATTGCTGCGTATGCTGTGAGTAGCAATTTTCACATACAAAACATCTTGCGGCTAGCGTCCATCACTATGTGCTAACTTGTCCGCTTGTGAATTACTAAGGCGAGGGATATAAAAAAGTGAAAATCGTGAGAAAGCTTGCTTTCAATGCTCCAGATTTTACAAGTAGAAAACAAATGCAGACTATTTCGTCGGCTATTATACCATTATAAAAGCTCGGTGTTTCGATGACAAAAATTAGTATTGTCTTCTGCTAATTGATCAAGCAATGTTTTACCCAAATATGGGCTTCCATCTCTAGTGTAGAAGAGATAAGCTTCGATGAAGATTACATGCCTACATCAAAATTCTACGTTCGATATTTTGAAAGTATGTCTAACCAAGACCTGAGTAACACCATGTGTCGAAAGGAGTCATCTGATTACATAACATAGACACAGAGTTCCAGCAATATCATCAACTACACAAAGTTCAACAGCATGTGCATCAAGCTCAGCAGCAGCAAAGGCTTCAAGGTCAACGTAAGCTGCATTAACCTAGTAATGAACTTCTTTGGGAATATCCAATTTTAGCCATTCGTACAAACTTCTAACTATTTCCGCTTTAGAGTCCAACCATGAATCAACTATTCTCTCCCATTTTTCAAAAGTTGAAAAGCAACCGAATATTTGATAGCCTCACCATGAGAGATCATAGTCCCTATTTCAATGTATACTTTGTTGATCATTTTTTTTTATAACATGAACCATCTTGATCAATTTACAGATGTTGAAGCGAGAACACAAAAAGGAAGAGGAAATTCGAGAAGAATCATTCAAAGAGGAAAACTAAATATCTATTTTTGTTAAAAAATTAGTGACTATTCATCATCATGTGACACTAAGCTTCGTTAACTAATCTACATGTGTCATCTTTTATGTTTAACACATGTTAGACACTAAGCAAGCTTTTCCTATTCTAACTGTCATTTGTTCATGTATTCTCTTCACCTATAAATATGTAAAGGATAAGCATGAGTTAGAGTAGTAGAATAAGATGAATAAGAAATAGTTAAACATTTCTTCCTCTTGTTACTCCATCTCACGTCTCACCACTCTCTTGTTATTATAATCGTTGGTTTCTATAGTCTTTGTTTGGTTGTTATTCACAACACTTAATCAGGACGATCGTCTCTCAATCCGAGCCACTCTCAATCCATTCCGAGCCGCTCTCAATCCAATCCGATCATACGTAAAGAAGGTAACATTTAAATTTGTGTTAGAGAAAATTTTAATATATGTTGATTTTATTTAAAATCATATATATAATATATATGGAGTGGTAGGTTATCCCTCCTCCTTAATTTAATGGTAGGCTTTGCCTCCTTGTATATATATGCATATATCTAATTTATCATATTTAATTATGCTGTCATTTTGCTTGCATATTTATTTGAAAATAAACTACAATAGATGATCAATTAATTTGGATAAATTAGTAGTTTGAATTTATTAAAATTATGGTGATCATATAAAAAGTTTAGAACCATCGATCGGTCAAAAACGACATCGAATAAATTAAATGCTAATATCATGCTATATTTCCATCATTACCTATAAAATGTTTTTAAGAGATGTTTAACCATTAATCCGTCCATATAGATTAGCTCCATTCCCATAAGTGAATGTGGTAGCATCTAATAATAATAATAATTGGACAAGGAACCGAACACGGCAAAGACCAAAGTCGCGGTTGTGAATAAGGCGATGGAATGAGATAGTGGAAAGAGAATTCCAGTCCAACAATTCCAACGAAGATAAAATCAATAAAATTGGCTGCATTGAGAAAAAAATGAGATAACTTGGTACTGATGTGGCATGAAAGGATAATGGGTACGTAGATGTCGTACGCCAAAATATTTAACGCATCGTTTCAAAAATCACTTACGGCAAAAATATAAGATGTTGAATTTAGTTCATCTTGGATGAATATGAACTTTCTTTTAATGACCTAAGTGATATGTCTCATTTCGATGTCGTAATCCTTGTTGATCTAGTAAAATCAAAAGAAAATAAAAAGAAATAAAATGACCATGATCGATGATGTGGCATGATAACTATAATAAGGATTTTGGTATTGCTTTTAATGTTTAATATTATATGAAAAGCTATGCCTCCTAAACTTTTGCGTTTAGTTATTTTGTTTAACATGTTTATTTGAATTTTGAATTCAAAATAAAATAAATTCTTATGAGAATTTATTAAGCAAGTGTCAATATAATATTGGACGCAAATGCTCAAGAAGAGCATATAGCTAAGACATACATGTATGTAATCATATATACAAAGAATATAGATGGCAAAGTTAATAAATCTGAAGTTTACCAGTTTAAAATATGTTTGGTAGTAAACCAAAATTTTTGGCCGTAATGCCGTCCAGTCAAACAATGATATTAAGGATCATTGAAAATTTATGAAGTTTTTCACGTACCATGTCTTAAGCAAAAATAAGGCCATCATTAGAGATAAATGGATGAGTCACCATTTTTTTGGTAAATAAAGCTCATTTGAAATAGTGGTTGAGTTACTTTTTAATCCCAAAATTACATCCTCAGTATATACCAATCTAAAAATGAGATTCGGTTTAGATGAATGGGCCAGAATATCCATTATCGTGAGAGTATTATGAATCCCGAAATATATGTTAAAATTATCCAGAATAAAATGCATGATCTAAGATGGATATGTCAATCCTAAAATGGGATTCAATGCGAGATGGATAGACAAAGATTGTCATCATCTCGAGGGGGAGAATTAAAGAATCCCACATCGACAAGTAAGTTGGTAAATTTGGTGAGTTTACATACCAAGTTTGATAATCTTGGTAAATTAAGATTTTAAAGTTTATCACTTACTATATGTTGAGGTAAAATAGAACATAAATGAGCTTATGCTCATATTCAAAATGAGAAAAATGGATGACCAGTAATAGTGAAATTAATCTCTATGATTTGGCATAGAACATGTAGTAATGCATGTTGTATATTAATCCATCAAGAAGGGATGTGCTTATTGTATGATTTGCAATCATTTTGATGAAATTTTTCCGTGGGAAAAATATTGAGTAGTTGGTATCCTTGAACAAGTTAATATGAATCTAAAGTTTAAAAGTTCAAAGGATCGCTACTATGTTGCAAATCAAAAGCTGATAGATGAGATTTCAAGAAAAAAGTTATCATAGATCCTCATAAATATAAACTTGAAAGTTTAAAGGATAATTCATATAATAGAAAAGAAGAAATCTCATATTCCAGCTAAAATGCTCCAAGAAGAATAAATGTCTCGGAAGGAGAATCTATTAAGTCTATAGCACGTAAAAGACACGATTGACTACTTTGGTTCCCAAAAATAAAAAAAAATCTTTGAAAAGAAATTGGAGCAAATAAAAAGGAGTATTGAACTCCTGAAGGGAGTAAAGAGACATTAGACGTGGTTAATAATGAAATTAGATACCTGAAAGAAATCATTGAAGATGATTTAGAGATCTTGATTAACAATGTAAAAAGAGGGAACTAAAGAGAAAATGTATGTCGACGCAATAAATAATTAAGCGCGCGAAATAATTAATGAGGATCATGACTCCGCTTTGAGGATGAGTGTAGAGAGAATAATATTGGCCAATACATTAAAAAGAGACAATCAAATCTTTGATATTCGTTTGAAAAATGAGAGATGTTTGGACCAGCAGTCCGAACATCAAGATGATTTGCCCATAAGTAGGAATGGACAAAATGACTTGGATTACGCTTAATATTTATAATCCTTGAAGAATTAATGATATCATTATTATGTTCCCATGAACTCTATGCGATTGGAAACTCCTAAACAGTTTTTGCAGATAGTAAAATAAAAAATGTCTAGAAGACATAAATGAAAAGGGTCTATAGGAATCCAATACAGAGAAACGTCCAGAAGACGTAGAAGAAAAATAAAATTTGAGATATCCATTAGCTACGCCCATAGTGGAAAATTGTGGGATAGAAATGATAATGATATGCGTGGCTATACTCTTTTTCTCCTATTAGGGTTTTTGTCCCATTGAGTTTTCCATGAAAAAGGTTTTTAACGAGGCAACATAGAACACGCAAAAACTCACAAAAGAATGGTATATATATATTAACGGAATACATCTCGTAAGGATGATGTCAGGGGGAGAAATATGATGATGAGCGTGGTTCCTTATCATGGTTTTAGTCCCATTGAGTTTTCCATGACTAGGTTTTTAACGAGACAACCAAGAACATGCCAAAGATAAACATCTAAGATGAATGTTATAATCTCAAGAAGGGTCTATCATTCTTCCAAACGCTTTGTCATATATTGAAGAAACCAAGACAAGCGAGAGAATGATCATAGTGAATCGCTCTATGGAGTCTATGAAGAAACAAGACTTATTTTAGGGGGAGATTGCATCTACGAGAATTATGAAGAGAAGATCATCTCAATCATTTTCAGGGGAGAGACTGCACTCTTTTCCTTGTCATGATTTTTTCAACTATGTTTTTCATTGAAGATTTTTAACGAGACAGCCTGAGACATGATATATCGAATGATGAATATTCAAGAGGGAGTGTTAAGAAATTAGTGATTATTCATCATCATGTGACACCAAACTTAGATAACTAATCAACATGTGTCAGCTTATGTTTAACACATGTTAGACACTAAGCAAGCTTTTCCTATTCTAAGTGTCATTTGTTTGTCCAAGTATCATTTGTTCATGTATTCTCTTCACCTATAAATATGTAAAGGAGAAGCATGAGTTAGGGTAATAGAATAAGATGAATAAGAAATAGTTACACATTTCTTCCTCTTGTTACTCCATCTCACGTCTCACCACTTCCTCTTGTTATTATAATTTTTGGTTGGTTTGTTTGGTTGTTATTCACAACAATTTTAATATATTAAACATTCGTTTTTTACTAATTTTATATTATTTTACTGAATTTGTTAGTTACGCATTAGAACCAAGTTAGCCTTTCTAGACTTTTTTTTCTTGGTGAATAATATATTTGTAAAGTATGAAGCTTAATTTGATTTATGATGAGGTATTTTATTTACCATTTATAGTGATTTTGTTTTAATATGTTATGTCTTTAAATTATAAATGGTAAAAAGTCTATTTAATGTTATTTTTGAAAAAATATTAAGCATTCATAAACTATATAAATTTTCTATGAAAAAAATATTGAGTTATGCTCAAGTAAATAATGTAGATTTTTTTTTCATCTGAAAGTTCCTTTGTATTACTCAATAATGTCCAACTAAAAGTTACAAACATTGGGCACAGTCAAAGAGGTCTGGAGACAAACAAACAATCCACCAAGGCCAACCCCACATAGCTTAAATTAGAAGGACATAAACCACACCCGGTTTATCAAAAAATTGGCTAAGCATAACTGCCCACAACCACTAAAATAATGGACTAGACTATAGATCAAGGCCAAACCAAATGAATGGCAGGCACCCCCTGAGTACAGCATATTTACAACAAAAATTAGGTGGAACGCAAGCAGAAGATTAAACACTCTCAGATACAAAGATCTCCTCCAACCAGATTGGCATTCCACTTGCAACATAAGTTTGAGTCCATTGGTCTTTGGTAACACTTTAAACGATGAGATGAGTTCCTCTGTTTGCTTCTCTAGCCTCCAAACGAATTCTAACCCTATTGGATCTCCCCATCACCATTGTTATCTCTCCCACCTAATAACTAAAAAAGAGCCATGCTCTAGGCCTCTCAATAGCCGCCACTAACTCTGCATACTCACAAGCAAAAATAATTTTGTCTATCTCATGAAATGCCATACTTTCAATTGCCCAAAGCACAACCAACAACTTAGCCTCCTCAAGGCTTTTTTGGAATTGGAAGCATCTTCTACTGTGAATGAGGACATTTCCTCTATCATCTCTCAGCACCCATGCACCACCCACCACGATTACATTTTTAGTAAATAATGTAAATGGTATATTGTTTTTGTGTTCTAGGTGTGAAAGCATATTATTTGTGCAATAAACAGATCTCAAGCAAAACATTATATGGTGACACTCTTGAGTTGAAAGTTAGATAATAACAGTGCATTATAATTTAATATTTTTTCAAAGGTGATTTGCAATGATAACAAGAAGTTTAATAACTAGAAAATTTAACCCAAAAAAAAAAACATGATGTAGAGAGATTTGAGCCATTAGATTCATTAGAGCCATGTGGTTAGTTAGTGCATTATAGTTTTTTTTGTTATGTTACCCAATTTTTCTTTTTTCAAATCACGGAATTTTATGAAAAGTAAAAAAACATCTATCCATCCATAAAAATACGATTGAGGAAAAATCTTTCACTAAGATAATATATCAAGGATTCAAGATACATCCACTTTGCAAGTTTTTAAAATAATTTTACTTTGGAATTCTAGATAATAACTTATTTTGTGAATAAAATGCATTAAAATAATAAAAAAGTGAATACCTAAGTGACAACTCATAAATGTTAACAAATAATATATTCGCTAGAGATCTATTTGTTATACAATCATTGTAAGATTTCTGGTATGCTTCGAAAGTCTCACGTATTTGGCAAGTTAAAAGCGATCTAAAAAATAATATATTTTCAGCAATGTAAGAAACATTTGGAAGAATGTATAAGTATATAATTTTGGATTCATTTCGTTAATAAGCTCACGTGGAGACCTTAGTAAGAGAACAAATTCCACCTTTAGAGTTGGGACCCCACCATAATACGTAGCTATGGGTGATTCTAAGGGGATCATTTTATTCCAAATAGTTAACTTTTCTCTCTTCTCATGAAATCAGCTCATCATCCACACCATATTTTAGTTTTAATTTTATTATTTGCAGTTTAATATTTTTATACAAATATTAATTATACATTTGTTAAACATAGTGATTTTTTTTTTTTGCACTCAGGTTATTATTCCTATAAATACTAACTTTCTACAACTATTTAAACCATCGCGAAAGTTCTCATAAAAATAATCCAATAAATATTAAAACCAAATATCAATTTCAATCACTGAAACAGAAAATGCTAGCAACTTAAACACCATGTTTACTAAACTTAAACAATTAAACTAACAACCCTAATCATCCTCTTCAACTGACCTTGATTCTGCGATCACACATTTCTATTACCTACAACACATGGAAATAAAAGTTGCGTAATTATTTAATAAATACTTAGTGAGATGGTCTTCGCGTCAACATGCTAAGTACGCATATACCAAGAACCGTCAACAATTAATTTAATACGTTTACGTAGAAAATAACATGGTGTCGATCGACGCTATAAAAACAGGACTGTCGATGAACGTTCAACTCGCAGAACCACAATCAGAATCGAAAACAGTCCTAAACATGATCAAACGATTCACAAATGATTTCTCTACGAGTATCACCTAATAACTCCGCGAAATCATCACAGATACCACACGAAACATCACAATTCCCTAAACCTTAAACCCTAAACCCTAAACCCCTAAATCATTCGCTAGAGATTTCTTGTATAAACGAGCCTAAGGTCGCGCACTCACCTCGCTAAACAAATTGAGGAACGGATTAGGGAATGAAACAGCGATGAAATCACCGAGAAACGTCAACAAATCAATGCAAATGACCCCTTACACGATCACACGAAACCTCCTAGATAAAACGACGAAGGACTGTTAATGATCCTTTCGATTCTCACTCAAAAAACAAATTACGATTTTCTTCACATGATTTTCTCTGAAAACTCGTGACACTGCGGCTGGACTCTTATATAAAACGTCCTAGGGCTGCACGAGCCAAACCGAACGATTAAAACTTAATCAAAATTGACCCATAACAATGGTGTCGATCGACACCCCTCCCAAATTACTAGAATTTGGTTCCGGGATGATATAATTCTCCCCCACTAATCTGGATTTGACCTCGAATCCCGCAAAACGTCTATTAAAAGACAAAAAAACTTGACTCCCACCTGGTCAAAATCTCTAGAAATCCTCACCCAATCCCTGAACTCGTATCTAGTCCTTTGCTTATACACATGTTTCCTGACATTAACAAATCTTAACTCATTATCACAGTACCTTGCTCTCAGGACACATCCTTTAGCAACCAACGTACAATCCACTCATGGTATACAGGGAACCACATATCCTTTTAGACTTATACTGAGATCCACCATCTCAAATAAGTCTCTGTTGGACCACTCTCTCCAAAAGAAATGCAAGGGAAACACATTCCACTCAAGAGACCCACCCGTCTCTTGATACTTTACAGACACCCATGCATCACAGATAAGTAAGCATCTCACCATACTACACCGAGACCCCACCCATCATCAATAAGTATAACCTCGATACTACACTGAGACCCACCCGTCACAAGTAGATCCATCGGAGACCCACGCGTCTCCCAAAACGGTAATGAGTTATTCGGGAACGCTACCGTCCCTAAAGTAATAAATTCTAAAATGTCTATAAACATCTATGACAAGATCTGCCCCACGTGACTAAACTCGATATTCCCCTCCCGGAATATCATCCAAAACACGACCCATACTGTCAACCAACAACAACGCTTATAAGAATCAAACATCTAATAATAAACACGAAATAAATAAGGAACTCCATCTTATAAATTCCCAAAATATATATCATATTAAAGAAAACAAAAATACATGAAACAACCACAATAACAACATGCTAAAACAAAACAAACTAGAACCACAAAAGTAAGCTCAAGCTCCGACCTGCTTGTCGAACCACTTCCTGAACTTCAACTTCATCTTTGCCTCAGGCTCCCAAGTCTCATCCTCTGTACCGCTATATTCCCATAAGACTCTCAGCAATGGTATCCTCTTCCAGTGCAAGACCTTCTCTTTCCTCTCGAGAATCCTCATAGGAACTGCCGGAACCGTCAAATCAGGCTGTAGATCCTCCAGAATCTTAGCCAATAACTCCTCAAACTCATGCAGGCACTTCCTCAAGATAGACACATAAAACACCTTATGGAATGCCTTCATGATCAGAGGTAACTCTAACCGATGTGCCACCAATCCAATTCGCTCCACTACCGGAAATACACCCATAAACCGCGGACTCAACTTATTCTCTGCTATGGATCTGTTAGGACCCCTCAACATAGCCATCTTGAGATACACACCATATCCAACCACAAACTCAAGCTCTCTTCGCCACTTATCGGCATAACCCCTCTGCCAACCTTGAGCCTTCTTCATGTTCAGCTTTAAAACACGGATCTACTCCGTCGTTTCCTGAACATAGGTCGCACTGTAAATGCTCCTCTCCCTACTTAGGTCCAGCATAAAGGTGTTCTACACGACCTCCCGTACAAAGTCTCGTAAAGAGCCATCCCAATACTCACGTAAAAAGTGTTGTTATACGCAAACTCAGCTAGGCACAAGTGATCAGCCAAGTGAGCACCCCAAACCAGATCACACATCCGCATCAAATCCTCTAAGGTTTGAATAGTCGTCTCTGACTGCCCATCAGTCTGCGGATGATATGCTGTACTCATATGCACCTTAGTGCCCATCTCTGTCTGAAAAGCTCTCCAAATCTCAAACGTAAACTTAGGATCCCAGTCTGACACAATACTGGCTGGCACTCCATGCAGCCTCACAATCTCTCTCACAAACTTCTTAGCCAAAACCGCTGCTCCATCAGTCTTCTTAATGGCAAAAAAATGTGCAGACTTAGTCAGACGATCCACAATCACCCACATAGCATCATAAGTCCTCGAGTTAGGCAATCCTACCACAAAATCCATCGTTATCATGTCCCACTTCCACTCTGGAATGGGTAAACTCTGCAACCACTCACAATTTACAACCCAATCAGCCACATCTCTCTTTATCCCGACCCAGTGATAATACCGCTTAAGATCATGATACATATTAGTCGCTCCCGGATGAATCGAGAACTTGCTCGCGTGAGCTTCTCGCAGAATCTCCTACCTCAAAATCTCGTCCTTAGGCACACAAACTTGCCCGCGAACCAGAATAGTCCCATTCGAAGAGACATGATACTCAGAATCAACACTCCTCAAAGCATCAATCAAAACCTGATCACTCTCCTCAGCCACTCGAATCCTACTCAGAAGATCTGCCTGATCCACAACCTCTAATCCCAAAGGCTCCTGCAAAAAAGCACACAGACGCAAGGTGCTATTCTCGCCTACTAAGGCCTCAACCTTCTGCTCCCGAATCGAATCCACTCTCCTCCGACTCAGAGCATCTGCCACCTGGTTGGCCTTACCCAGATGGTAAATAATCTCCAGATCATAATCCGCCAACAACTTAACCCAGCGCCTCTGTCTCATATTCAACAATGGCTGAGTAAAGATATGCTGGAGATTCTTGTGATCCGTAAAAATCTGCACCTTTCTGCCATAAAGGTAGGACCTCCAAATTTTCAGAGCAATCACCACTGCTCCTAATTCAAGATCATGCGTAGGACAATTACGCGCACTACCCTGTAACTGCCTCAAAGCATACGCTATGACCTTGCCCTCTTGCATCGGAACACAACCAAACCAACTCCTGAAGCATCTATGTACACCGTATAAAGCTTCTCCGGCTTGGGTAATGCTAGAACAGGTGTACTCGTCAACATCTCCTTGAGCCTCGCAAAGCTCTCCTCGCACTTAGGCGACCAAAAAAATAGGACATCCATCCCGGTCAACTTCATCATAGACTGCGCCATACTCATGAATCCCTTGACGAATCTCTTGTAGTATCCAACCTACCCAAGAAAACTCCAAATCTCAGTGGCATTACTCGATCTAGGCCAATCTTGAATAGCTTCTATCTTCGCGGGATCCACGACAACACCCTCTGCAGAAATAATGTGACCCAAAAACCTCATCTGTCGCTGCCAAAAGCTGCACTTGCTAAACTTCGCATACAACTTTTGCTCATGAAGCTTCTGCAAAACCAATCTCAAATGAGCCTCGTACTCCTCCAGACTCCTCGAGTAAACCAAAATGTCGTCAATAAAAATATGATAATGAACGCGTCCAAATACTCCTTGAACACGTTTTTCATCAATCTCATGAATGATAATGGCGCATTAGTCAACCGAAAAGCATAGCCACAAACTTGAAATGCCCATATCTCGTACTAAATGCAGTCTTACGAACATCTGCCTCAACTATTGGAATCTGATGATTACCTGACGCCAAGTCTATCTTGGATAACCAAGTAGCACCCCTCACACTACAAGAAAACAGGTCATTTGCCACTCCTAGAAGAGTCACAAATTCGTCACAAATGAGATATTAACGACTACTTTGCGACGAAAACAGGATGTCGCAAAACCGCCGTCGCTAATTTTTGGCGTCGCTAATCAGTCGAAAATTAGTGACGACTTTGCGACTACATTATTTCAGTCACTAATTTGTGACTATTATGAGGCTTCTCGAATGCGTGGCAAATAAGCGACAAATTTGTGACTCATCAATCCTCGGAAGAGGGTATTTGTTCTTCACAATAACTCTGTTCAAGCCGCGGTAATCGATACACAATCGAAAACTACCATCTTTCTTATTCACAAATAAAATTGGCGCTCCCCACGGTGAAACACTCGGCCGAACAAAACCCTTACTCAACAAGTCTTCCAGCTGCTTGTTTAGCTCTGCCAACTCTACTAGAGCCATCATATAAGGAGCCTTAGAAATTGAAGCTGTCCCAGGCTCTACTCAATCGTCAAAGGATCATACCGAGAATGTGGTAATCCCTGCAACGACTGAAACACATCCACAAAATCCCGAACAACTCGGATCCCCGATAGCAACCTCACCACTAGACTCTGGTATTGAAATAGTCGCCAATACGCCTCGTAACCCCACGCTATCATCTGCTTCGCCTGAATAGCTGAGATTACAAGACTCCTGGAAGTAGGTCTCACACTCTAAAATACTAGCTTCCCTGCGTCACGCTCAAAAACACCCCTGCCTCAAAAACAGTCCAGATGGACTCTGTAATACCATAGCCAATCCATCCCCATAATCACATTGCACAACTCCACCGGACTAATTACCAAATCTGCTGGCATCGACTCCCAGCAATATGAACATCCACTGCTCTAGCACGATCGAAAGTAGTAAAGAATCTTCCTCCGACCACTTTAACCAAGCCTGAAAGCTCACCCGTACGGCTTCGGATGCCACTACTTTCGGCATGCTCCGGAGTAATGAAGAAGTTCGATGCTATAAAATGAAAAAGAACGTGTGACTTGAAACTGTTAGAATTTGGGGAGCAAATGCTCACATAAACACAAGATTCATCCTTTGAGAAGGAATGAACCAAATATGAGCTCAAATGAGCAATTCATGATTGAGAAAAGAATTGAGAGAGATTTGAGACAAGATAAACATAATATGGGTTTGATTCAAATGAATCTCACCCTAAACACTATATTCTCTCTAAGACTGCATTTTGGAATATTATGGAAGAACAAGAGATAAAAGATGAACTTGATTTTCTTATTGATTCTTGTATGTTCAAGTTGATACAAGTTGAGTTTACAAGGAGAAAGTTACACATATATATAGGAACACCAAAATGTGGACGTTGGGAAAGAGTGGAGGAAGTTTGCTTGGGACCACTTTTCCCAACGGCTCTTTTTTTCAAATTCTGGGACTCGTGTCGATCGACACACTTATTTGGTGTCGATCGACACACTTCTCGACGTATCGTTGCGCGTTCCCTCGATGCACAATGTCTCGATGCGCGTTGCTGACTGATGCACGTTGCGTGGACTGATGCTCGTTGCGCAGGACAGGCGTGTCGATCGACACACTCCTTGTGTCGATCGACACCATCACTTCTGCCCGAGAGTAGTTTCTTCTTTAGTATTTCGAGAGTACAGTCGTGTCGATCGACACACTCCTTGTGTCGATCGACACCATCACTTCTGCCCGAGAGTAGTTTCTTCTTTAGTACTTGAGTGATATTTGGATTATCACACTCAAGCACTCTCCTTGATTAACAGAAACCTCCCACTTATAAGGTCCCTACACAATTTACATGCATTGAGAACCCTAATAACACTATCATAAGAAAAATAAAAGAACACAACAACAACCATAAAAGAATTGACAAAGTTCGAGTCTAAGATTTTACCTGTGATCTGCGCACCGCCCTGCTGCCCCACCTCAGCCGGTGTATAAACTCGCGGTGCAGGCTCAATCTGACCCAAAGGATGCACTGCCGCCAACTCCCACGCAGGCTGCACTCCCACTGGCTGAACTGCTGCCACAACCATTTACTGCAACTTAGGACACATCAGCCTGATATACCCTGGCTCTTTGCAATGAAAACGCACCTTGGCATCCCGAGATGCCTCCCACTTGGGATAGCTTGCCACACGATGCTCTGTGCTTCCGCACCCATAGCAACTACGACCACTCTTACCGATTCTAGAAACCTCTTCAAACCTCTGCTTCTGGTCCTGCGTAGGCGGCAATCTTCTGGTCCTGCGCAGGCTTGCCGCCTTTGCAAACAAAAACTCCAAGAATGATGCAGCTGCAGCTGCTGTCTCCTCGTATAAATAGCAGGAGCAACCACAGGTGGAACAGTCACAGATGGAACTACCACAGAACCAGTATGCTCATGCTGATCCTCCTCAATAGAAGCTGCAAGCTCCACCAACTCCGCCCTTGAGGTATATATAGAACCGCGACACGGCATCCTAATGCTCAGACGGAGCCCCTGCAAGAACCTCTGCATAAGGGTCCGCTCATCCTCCATGCTACGTCTAGCATATACCACCAGTCTACTGAACTCAGCATCGTACTTTCTCTCTAAATCAGTTCCATAAATCTCGTCTGAAGACGATCCCTCACCTACACCAGGTCCAACCAGCTCTCCTGTCAATCTCCACAACAAATGAACGTCATCACTAAGATAGTAAACAACCAACTCCACATGATACTCAGCAGGACATCGAATCGATCAAAAGTTGCGCTTCACTCTCAAGCGCCACTGCTCGGCCTCCTCAGGCCCAACACTCCTTGTGTCGATCGACACCATCACTTCTGCCCGAGAGTAGTTTCTTCTTTAGTATTTCGAGAGTACAGTCGTGTCGATCGACACGTGTCGATTGACACACTCCTTGTGTCGATCGACACCATCACTTCTGCCCGAGAGTAGTTTCTTCTTTAGTACTTGAATGATATTTGGATTATCACACTCAAGCACTCTCCTTGATTAACATTCCCCCTCAAGTCCAAACACAACAAAGTGAAGGTTGGACTTGGAGATACAAGGAGAGACCTCATTAAAACCTTAGTGGAAAAACCCTTTGGGACAAAACCACACTAAGGAAAAAGAGTATCAATCCAAGATCTTAAGGGAATTCAATCAAGGTCTTGATCATTGTTGAGCTTCGGTCCTCGGCTTCTCTTCACTTGCCTCGGCCTTGCTCTTCTTCTTTATGCTTCCTCTCTAATACTCCCCCTCAAGCTTAGTCGTCGGGACGCCTTAAGGACCAAAGGCTAAGCTTGCACTACGCAATGGTCTTGCCTCGGTTTGACTTGAATTCGGCACCACTTCTCATTCTTTTAGCCCTTTTTATTTCTCCTCATATGAATCCTTTCCTTCTTTGAGGCTCTCATGGTCTCCTTTACCCTTAAATAAGTGATAAAGAAGAAAATATTAAGTACTTGCCATGAGGAATATCAAAGGAATATCAACAAAGTAAAGAACTCATAAATGGAACTAGAACTAAGGTAATGGAATAAATTGAAATGAGAGTAGAGTTTAGAGATTAGCCCCTTTTTATTTTGGTGATGTGGTTGGATCCTTTGATCTCCTTAGACTTCACACCTCACTTTCTCAATTCGAACATTCATGATCCGAAGGTGGAGCTTTAGGTTCCGTGAGCTTTACGCCTTCTACCCGTGAGTTCTCCTCCATTCACGTAATTTTGGATCTTCATGATCCTTTTGGTGGAGTTTTTGGTTCTGTGAGCTTTACGCCTTCTACCCGTGAGTTCTCCCCCTTTCACGCAATTTTGGATCTTCATGATCCTTTTGGTAGAGTTTTCGGTTCCGTGAGCTTTACGCCTTCTACCCGTGAGTTCTCCTCCATTCACGCAAAGCACTAGTGTGACTTGGACCTCCTTTCACTTCTTCTCATTACACCCATTGAATCATTCCACCCTAAGCTCCAATCTTCTTCTCACGGTTTCCTCTTGCTTCTTTCGGTTACCACAACCGAGCGCCATTTCTTCTCTTTCATCGCTTCTTGGATTCCAAGCTTATGTAACCTTCCTCAACGCCAAGCCCAATACCTCCGAGGCCTCACAATCTATTTTAGCTCCCCGGTGCCTCAAAACATTGGCTTGATCAACCCTTCCTCACCATCCACGGCTCCTTTGGCTCATTTGAATGACTTCAAGATTGACCTTCAAAGGCTAGTTACATCTTCTTGGGTGGCTTGAGTGTACAATGGTTCAATAGCTCAATCAAACAAGAACCGCTTCAAAAACATACCAATACACAATACCAAGCAATCCAACCATTCCCATCAATGTTTCCAATTCCATCTTTTCACAATGTTTTTACCACACGAATGGACCTTAAGTGCTCAAACCTTATCACCATAGAGAATAAGGGGTCCGGTGATAAGTTTCACACTTAAGACGAGTTCCGATCAAGAGAACATTACTTGGACCGAGAGGATTCTCACACAAGAGTTCATAACACAAACCGAGAGTAACCAAGAACTTTTAAGGGATTTGGGTGAGTGTTTAATTTGTGTTTAGGCTAGGTTCCAAACTATTTTGAGAATAGAGAACTAGAGAATATAGAGATTATAAAGAGTATAAAGATTAGAGTATATAAAGATTTTGAAGATTAAGAAAGGGGTAAATTAAGAAATATTCTCTATTCTCATGAATGTGTTTCCCTTAGGCTAGATCATGGATTTTGAATCAATTCACCAAGAGAGTAAGGATAGGAAATAACCCAAATTAAGCTTCCATTGGTTTGAATGACATTTGGCCGAATGCTTCTCCTCTCCAATGGCCTCCGTTTGACAATCTCCACTTGCATTCTATTCCCCTTCTCTAGCAAACCGATCGATCCTTTATCTAACCGCACCATCTTCGGCTTCTTGAGAGTAAACACATCCTTGAGCTTTATGGGAGGGAAAGAACCAATCTTTAATGTTTTTCTTCCCTTGAATCCCATTTGCTTCACACTAGCGACCAAGCTCCATACTTGGATTTTCTTCAAGAGTTTCTCAAATAAGCATCTCATAGCTTACTTGGACCAAAGAACCGGCTCCATAATGAGAGTGCTCAAGATCCCATGAGTTCTTCTCTCATTTTCCCACTTGTTTGAACCGGTCATCATTGAGCTCCAAGGATGGAAATTCTTCACCCTCTTCTTTTGAGCTTCTTCTTTAATGAGCTCCAAAGGTAGGATCTTTCTCCTTCACCTTCTTGTTTGAGCTTCTTTTTCAAAGGAACGAGTTTTGCTTCATAGATTCGGACATCTCCAAACCGTGAGCTTCTTCTTGGCTCTTCCTCTTCATTTCTTCATGAAAGCTTTGAACTTTCTTCTTCAATTTTCAATGAAAGCTTCGTGCTTTCTTCTTCTTTGGAGAGCTTTGAGCATCTCCTTCTTGCAGCGGAAATTCAAGCTCGGTTCTAGCTTTCTCCGGGCCATAGTACCGAGTTCAACACAACGGAATTGATCAATTTCAAATGTGTGTTAGATTAAGCGCATAAGAGGAATGAAAATCTTCTTATAACGATTCAATCTAACATTTTAAATAAACCATGAACCAAGAGCAAACCCGCTCTGATACCATGTTAGAATTTGGGGAGCAAATGCTCACATAAACACAAGATTCATCCTTTGAGAAGGAATGAACCAAAGATGAGCTCAAATGAGCAATTCATGATTGAGAAAAGAATTGAGAGAGATTTGAGACAAGATAAACATAATATGGGTTTGAGTCAAATGAATCTCACCCTAAACACTATATTCTCTCTAAGACTACATTTTGGAATATTATGGAAGAACAAGAGATAAAAGATGAACTTGATTTTCTTATTGATTCTTGTATGTTCAAGTTGATACAAGTTGAGTTTACAAGGAGAAAGTTACACATATATATAGGAACACCAAAATGTGGATGTTGGGAAAGAGTGGAGGAAGTTTGCTTGGGACCACTTTTCCCAACGGCTCTTTTTCTTAAAATTCTGGGACTCGTGTCGATCGACACACTTCTTTGGTGTCTATCGACACACTTCTTGACGTATCATTGCGCGTTCCCTCGATGCGCAATGTCTCGATGCGCGTTGCTGACTGATGCACGTTGCGCGGACTGATGCTCGTTGCGCAGGACAGGCGTGTCGATCGACACACTCCTTGTGTCGATCGACACCATCACTTCTGCCCGAGAGTAGTTTCTTCTTTAGTATTTCGAGAGTACAGTCGTGTCGATCGACACACTCCTTGTGTCGATCGACACCATCACTTCTGCCCGAGAGTAGTTTCTTCTTTAGTACTTGAGTGATATTTGGATTATCACACTCAAGCACTCTCCTTGATTAACAGAAACCTCCCACTTATAAGGTCCCTACACAATTTACATGCATTGAGAACCCTAATAACACTATCATAAGAAAAATAAAAGAACACAACAACAACCATAAAAGAATTGACAAAGTTCGAGTCTAAGATTTTACCTGTGATCTGCGCACCGCCCTGCTGCCCCACCTCAGCCGGTGTATAAACTCGCGGTGCAGGCTCAATCTGACCCAAAGGATGCACTGCCGCCAACTCCCACGCAGGCTTCACTCCCACTGGCTGAACTGCTGCCACAACCATTTACTGCAACTTAGGACACATCAGCCTGATATACCCTGGCTCTTTGCAATGAAAACGCACCTTGGCATCCCGAGATGCCTCCCACTTGGGATAGCTTGCCACACGATGCTCTGTGCTTCCGCACCCATAGCAACTACGACCACTCTTACCGATTCTAGAAACCTCTTCAAACCTCTGCTTCTGGTCCTGCGTAGGCGGCAATCTTCTGGTCCTGCGCAGGCTTGCCGCCTTTGCAAACAAGAACTCCAAGAATGATGCTGCTGCAGCTGCTGTCTCCTCGTATAAATAGCAGGAGCAACCACAGGTGGAACAGTCACAGATGGAACTACCACAGAACCAGTATGCTCATGCTGATCCTCCTCAATAGAAGCTGCAAGCTCCACCAACTCCGCCCTTGAGGTATATATAGAACCGCGACACGGCATCCTAATGCTCAGACGGAGCCCCTGCAAGAACCTCTGCATAAGGGTCCGCTCATCCTCCATGCTACGTCTAGCATATACCACCAGTCTACTGAACTCAGCATCGTACTTTCTCTCTAAATCAGTTCCATAAATCTCGTCTGAAGACGATCCCTCACCTACCCCAGGTCCAACCAGCTCTCCTGTCAATCTCCACCACAAATGAACGTCATCACTAAGATAGTAAACAACCAACTCCACATGATACTCAGCAGGACATCGAATCGATCAAAAGTTGCGCTTCACTCTCAAGCGCCACTGCTCGGCCTCCTCAGGCCCAACTCTGCCTGAAAAGTTGCGCTTCACTCTCAAGTCGTACCAATCTTCTGCATCTGTCCCATCATCACAAGATAAGGAGGATGCTCCGCAACTACAGCCCTCGGCTGCTCAACCACTGTAGCTCTTGGATGCGCCTCAACCACCGGAGGCCCTGCTGGAGCCGGTGCTGGTGCCGGAGCCACCGCTAGAAACCACTCCAACAGCTGCGCCAGTAATCCCAGAATGACATCATCACGACCCTCAGATGGAGCAGTACCCCCACCCGGACCCAGTCCACCACCAGCTACACCGGCGCCCCTCCCAGCACCCATAGCTATGCTAGCACTCGCGCTAGGCCCACTCACTGATCCCACATGATGTGCCTGAGATGCTGACACACTACTGGATGACTCAACCACTGGTCCACGACCACGTCCTCTACCTCTACCACGACCTCTAGCCCTGCCACGACCTCTCGCTCCAGTATCCATCTGTCTGCATTCACACATAACATGAAACATGAGCAACCAAGAAATCACCAACAATCAAAAACACATTTTCCGCAGAATCTTTTTAAAGGCCGAAGAGGATGATCTAAGACTGCTAATTTTCTAACCACCAATAAAGAATTAAACACATAGACTCGATTTATCCACTTACACTGTCCTAAAAATGTCTAGGTTCTGATCCCAAAATGAAACAAGCAACATATTTTTTTTTGCGCTCAGGTTATTATTCCCATAAATACTAACCTTCTACAGCTATTGAAACAACACATAAGTTCTCATAAAAATAATCCAATAAATATTAAAACCAAATATCAGTTTCAATCACTGAACATAAAATGCTAGCAACCTAAACACCAGGTTCACTAGACTTAAACAATTAAACTAACAACCCTAATCATCGTCTTTAACTGGCCTTGATTTCACGATCACACATTTCTATTACCTCCAACACATGGAAATAAGAGTTGCGTAAGCATTTACTAAATACTTAGTGTGACGGTTTTCCCGTAAACAGGCTAAGTACGCATATACAAGGAACCTTCAACAATTAATTTAAAATGTTTAAGCAGAAAATAACATGGTGTTGATCGACACGTCACACAATATTGATCGAAGCTTCACAAATTCGGGTGTCAATCGACACGTCGCACGGTGTCGATTGACGCTATAAAAATAGGACTGTCGATCGACGCTCAACTCACAGAACCACAATAAGAATCGAAAACAGTCCTAAACACGATCGAATGATTCACAAATGATTTCTCTACGAGTATCACCTAATAACTTCACAAAATCATCACATAAAACCACACGAAACACCACAGTTCCCTAACGCAAATCCCTAAATCGCTCGCTAGAGATTTCTCGTATAAACGAGCCTACAATCGCGCACTCACCTCGCTAAACAAATTGAGGAATGGATTAGGGAATGAGACAGCGATGAAATCACCAAGAAATGTCAACAAATCAACGCAAACGACCCATTACACGATCGCACGAAACCTCCTAACGAAAACAACGAAGGAAGGTTAATGATCCTTTCGATTCTCACTCAAAACACTCAAATCACGATTTTCTTCACAGGAGTTTCTCTGAAAACTCGTGACACTGCGGCTAGACTCTTATGTAAAACGTCCTAGGGCTGCGCACCCAAAACTGAGCCAAACCGAACGACTAAAAACTTAACCAAAATCGACCCAAAACATTGATGTCGATCGACACCCCCCACTTGTGTCGATCGACACCCCTCCCAAATTATTAGAATTTGGTTCTGGGATGTTACAGTTATGATAAGAACTAAATACTTATGTGTATGCCACGCTTATAGATGGATTCATCATAAGTGGTGATCTAGAAGGTATTCATTTTCTCAGTTGTAAATAGTGTCAAGGTTGATGTCGTGCACCAAAATACTATGATAAATAAGTTTTGGAGAATTGGAATGTTGAATGAAGAAAACCTTGTACCTCATAAGTTCACTTATTCCACAATCGTCGACAGATGTGTAGGCCAAACGTGAAAACCTTGTTAAGGCAAAAAAACTAAGAATCCTAAAAACCGAACTCCCTTAGGCTAGCCATTCATAGACTATGGCCATCTGCATAATGATAAGATCAATTCAATGAACACAATAACTTAACTTACTAGCATCCACGGACTAAGTCTTTTGAAAATAATTGTGTTAAGAATATTTAATGTATGCATTTTCATTGTACATGAGAAATTAGAAATGGTAGTGCCTTATAAAATTAAACAAATTTTTAGGACGTAACTCATTTCCAATGAATGGATTTATGTTGAGCCAAAATAATAATAATAATTTCCAATGAACGGATTTCCATTATAATTTTTGGTAAATAATAATAATAATAATTATTATTTTGGCTCAACATAAATCTATTCATTGGAAATGAGTTATGTCATAAAAATTTGTTTAATATATATATATATATATATATATATATATATATATATGGGAGTTAATTGAGATGAAAATACAAAACGTATCAAAACATATATCATAATGGAAAATAATTAACAGAAAATAGCTAAAACAAAACACCATGAGAATTGAGAGGCGAAAAGCTTGTAGATCTCTTACATGTCTTCCTCTGACGGTAGATGGTAGGGCAGAACAAATTGTGAAAAATCACTTTGATTTAAGTCTTTGAATACATAACCCAGTACGAAGAGTATCATACTCTTTACCTGGTAAAGTAACACCCACGTAAACAAAATTGTTAGGGATGGATTCAAACAACCAACCAAGAATCGAAAAGACAAAAATACATGTACTATAGCTTCTTTGGATATATAATTTAGTGGAAGCCAACAATATATTATTTAGCTTCTTCCACCAAACATAAATATTCAGACATTTTCAGGTGACACAAAGTCAAGCGCCATTTTTGTGCAAGACTACAAGCGACAAGAGAAGTAGAAATATTAAAATCCCAATTTCTCAGTATCATTGTACCTCAAGGCTACCAAAAATTGTGTAACGACCGTAACCCAAATTAGTAGATTTTGGGTGGTGTCGATCGACACTGTGTTTCGGATTTCGGTTTGAAGTTGCAAAACCGTGATTTTCACGCGGTTTGATTTAATGAAAAACCCTAAACTCGACCCTTTATCTTCTTTGGATCGGGAGCTATCGGGAAAGGAGAGAAAAGGGAAAGAAAAGAGAAGAAAAGGTGAGAATCGAGGGTGAACCGTTGTTTGTGGAGTTTCCTTCGAGTTCTAAAAGGATTTGTCATCCGTGGGTGATTGTGGTGGTTCGTGAAGGTTTTCTCGGTGGATTCAGGGTGAATCAGATGCAGTAGATCGTGCGTTCGTCATTTCCAATCCGCAAATCATCCTTGATTAGCAAGGTGAGTGCGTGATCGTTGGGAAAATGCTAGAATCGGATATTAGGGAATGTTTGATTATTGATCATTGATATTCGTATATGATTCTTGTTTTGGTGGTTATGTGCTGTGTGAAATCGTGTTGTGTGGTCGTCGTATCAATTCGCGATGAATCGAGATGAGCCGTGTGAGGATAGGCTCGGACTCGGATTCTGGAACGGAGTGTCGATCGACGCCTGCGGGCAGTGTCGATCGACACCTTGTGAAGAAGATGATATCGACATAGTCGAGTGTCGATCGACACCAGGGTGTCGTGTCGATCGACACCCGTCGTTTCCTGTTAAGTTTTGTGTGAATTAACGATTAGCCAAAAATGTTTAATCTGTAAATGTAATTAGTCTGGAAAATGATATTTAAGCTGGAAATGGTGGTTTAAATATGGTAATTGGTTTAATTAAATTTCAAATCGCGTAGTATATTGCTATCTATATTTTATGAATTTTTTCCTATTTGGTGGGATAACCGCTCCACTGAGTATTTATGATAATACTCACGCAACTCCCGGTTTCTTTATGATAATACTCACGCAACTGCAGGTAAAAGAAAAGTGTGATCCTGGAATCGAGGCTGAGAGAATAGGATTATAGGGTCTAGTGTTTTATTGTTTAGTTTAGCGAACCGGTTGTTAAGGTTGCTAGCATTGTTTCATTCCTGAATTTGATATTTGAATTTAATTGGTTTAAATGTTTATGTTATATTCCGCAGTAGAATTGTTAGTTAAAAAAAAAAAATCTGGTTGTTTCAATTTGGTATCAGAGCCTAGACGGTTTTAAGACTATGGAAAATTAGATGCCTGAGACTATGTGTTTAAATTGATGTTTGTGCTTAGTCAATTTAATAAGAGTCTTAGTATCATCCTCTTTAGCCATTTAAAATGATTCCACGGTAAGTTGTGTGTTTGATTGTGACTTCTTGTAGCTTATTGTCCTGTTCTGTATGAGTGCAAAGAGATGAACGTCAGAGCTGGAGGTCATGGACGTGGTAGAGGCCGTGGCAGAGGCCGGCGGGGTCGTGGCCCTGTTGTTGAGTCGTCTTTGTGTGCTACGCATGCGTCTGAGACTCCTACGCATCATGAGGGATCCGTTGGCAAGGCCAGTAGTGCTAGTGTAAGTGTTGTGGGTGCCGGGAGAGGCGCCGGTATGGCTGGCAAAGGAGCGGGCCCAGGTGCGGGTGCCATTCCCGCTCAAGATCGATGGGAGCGTATAAAGGGCTTTATGGTGCAGTTGTTAGAGGGGTTTCCGGCGGCGGTTCCGGTTCAGGCTCCAGAGGTGCCTCTAGTGGCAGAGGTGCAACCGAGGGCTGCGGTTGCAGAGGCGCGTCCTTCTTACCTGGAGATGGTGAGTCAGATGCGGCAGATGAGTACTGCTTTCTTTTTGGGTGGTGTTATCCCGGTGGAGGCAAATGAGTGGCGGTTGCGTGTGGAGCGCAATTTCCACTCGGTTCGTTGCCTTGAGGAGTACAGGGTAAAGTTTGCAGTCCACTATCTGAGTGGTGATGCTCATTCCTGGTGGAGAGCCATAGAGGCCAAGAGGCGTGGTGCAGCATGGACCTGGGGAGAGTTCGTGGCCGAGTTCAACGCTCAGTACTTTCCTCAGGAGGCTCTAGATTGTCTCGGGACAAGGTTCGTGGAGCCAGTGCAGAGTGATCATACTGTTCGAGAGTATGATGCCGAGTTGAGTAGGCTGCTGGTCTATGCGGATAGGGGCATGGAGGATCAGCGAGCGCAGGTCCAGAGGTTCCTGAGGGGACTGCAGCCAGATTTGCAGACCAGATGCAAAGTGACTGAGTACACCTCGAGGGCGAAGCTGGTGGAGGTTGTTATAGGGATCAAGGAGGATCTGAGAGGGCAGGCAGCTGCGGTAGTTCCAATGTTAGTGGTTCCCACTGTTCAGCCGAGATAGCAGCACTCGCGGGGTGGTTCTGGTTCTGCAACTGGCAAAGGCGGCAAGCTTGCGTATGGATAGAAAGGGAAATGGGATGGCGCTTCCAGGCCCAGTCAGAGTTTGAGGGGCGGAGCGTGTTTTGGATGCAGCAGTTTGGAGCATCAGTTGTCGAGTTGCCCTAGGAAGGGTGAGCAGCAGCAGCAGCAGCAGCAGCAGCCACGACAGTCAGACACGAGGGTTTGTTATAACTGCCGAGAGCCCGGGCATATTAGGCCGATGTGTCCTAAACTGCAGCGGACAAGATTTGCTGCAGCCCAGCCAGTGGCGCAGTTGGCGGCAGTGCAACCTTTGGGTCAGATTGGACCAGCTCCGCGAGTCTATACCCCGGGAGAGGTGGGTCAGGGGCAGCATAACGGCGCTTCGATCACAGGTAAAATCTTAGACTCTGACTTCGTATATTCTTTATTTGGTGAATTTTTGTTTGTTTCTGTTATTTTACTTGTGTTAGTCTAGTAGGGTTCTCAACGCATATGAATTGTGTAGGGACCTTGTTAGTGAGAGGTTTTGAATCCCATGTGCTTTACGATTCTGGAGCATCGAACTGCTTTATTACCCCAGAGCATGCCGAGAGCAGTGGCATCCGTAGCAGCGCTGGTGAGCGTTCAGGGTTGGTCAAGGTAGCTGGAGGTAGTTTCGTGGCTACTTCGGACCGTGCTAGAGCAGTTGATGTTCAGATTGCCGGGCAGTCAATGCCAGCAGACTTGGTGATCAGTCCGGTGGAGCTGTATGACGTTATCCTAGAGATGGATTGGTTGTCTCATTATAGAGTCCATCTGGATTGTTATCGAGGCAGAGTGTCCTTCGAGCGTGAGGCAAAGGAGTTAACGTTTCAGGGAGTGAGACCGACTTCAGGAAGCCCAGTGATTTCTGCGGTCCTGGCAGTGCAGATATTGGAGCGAGGATGCGAGGCCTATTTGGCGATGATTTCTATGCCAGAGTCCGTTGGTAAGGTTGCAGTGAGTGAGATTCAGGTTGTCCGGGATTTTGAGGATGTTTTCCAGTCATTGCAGGGATTACCGCCGTCTCGGTCCGATCCGTTTACGATTGAGTTAGAGCCCGGGACAGAGCCTATCTCCAAGGCACCTTACAAGATGGCTCCAGCTGAATTGGCAAAGCTGAAGAGTCAGTTGGAGGATTTGGGTGGTAAGGGTTTTATCCGTCCGAGTACTTTACCGTGGGGAGCGCCGGTGTTGTTTGTGAAGAAGAAAGATGGTAGTTTTCGGTTGTTTATTGAATACTAGGGACTTAACCGGGTCATTGTGAAGAACAAGTACCCACTCCCGAGGATTGATGAGTTGCTAGATCAGTTGAGGGGTGCTACGTGGTTCTCCAAGATCGACTTGGCTTCAGGTTACCATCAGATTCCGATCGACAAGGTAGATGTTCGGAAGACTGCTTTCATGACGCGGTATGGTCACTTTGAGTTTGTCGTGATGCCGTTTGGTTTAATAAATGCGCCAGCAGCGTTCATGCGGTTGATGAACGGCGTATTTCAGGAGTACCTGGATGTCTTCGTGATTATCTTTATCGACGATATTTTGGTTTACTCTAAGAGTCCTGAGGAGCATGAGGTGTATTTGCGGTTAGTTCTGGAGAAGCTTCGGGAGTAGAAGCTTTATGCTAAGTTGAGCAAGTGCAGTTTTTGGCAGCGAGAGATGGGATTCCTTGGTCACATTGTCTCTGCAGAGGGAGTTTCTGTAGATCCGGCTAAGATAAAGTCTATTCGAGATTGGCCTAGACCGACTAATGCTACCGAGATCAGGAGTTTTCTGGGTTTAGCAGGGTACTATCAGAGGTTCGTCAAAGGTTTTGCGAGTATGGCTCAGTGATATACCTCATATTTTACCTATTTTACTATCTTTTTTAAAGCATTATCTAAGTATTTTTATAAGGTTTTACACAAAAGAGGTAGTTTTTCCTCGTATTTCTAGTTTTAGAGTGTCAACAGGGAAAATCATCAAAAAGGAGCAAAAGAAGCTTAAAATGGTGTATTCTAAGCTACAACAAGTTTATCAAGCCAAAGACTTAGTCCAAGCCAAAGATTTCTCAAGTTATCACGTTGTATCAATTCGGACAGAACTGAAGCATCTAAAGTTTGGCTACAGACGGAGGATCAAAACAACATGGAATTTGATGAAACTTAGCTACATTTCAAGGTCTTTGAGTCAGCTTTTTAATGAAGTTTGAATTATCTCATTCGAGCTGTGAGTTGGAAGATAAATTGGATTTAGTGAAGACATGTCCTACTGCCTCGAAGATGAAGAAGGTACAGAATGAAGTCAAGCTTTGATGGACCTTAAGGCCGAAGTTGGTGACAATTCTAAGCTCAATATGGAGTGTTTTCAAGCCCATATATGAGCCCAAATCGCGCCGCCGTTTATGAGTAACCTAGGTTTGAGGAGTTATGACGAAAAGACGGTTTTGCCCATGAAGAACCCTAGAAGACCCTAGCACTATAAATACTTGTTTTTAGCCTCTTGTTTTAGGGTGTGCCGAAATATTAAACACTTTTATTGATATAGAGCAGCCTCCACGCCATCCCCTTGAGGGATTCATCATAGATCTTGTTCTAGGAGCTTAAGGAGGAGGATCTCGCTTTGTACTTCGTTATAGAGAAGAATCTTCTAAACCCTACTCTTTTAATAAAGTTCTTTATCATGAATTCCATATATCTTTGCTGTTTTTCGTGCACCATGCTTGAGTGATTTACTTGTTAGGTTTTAGGTCTTCAATGAGTTTCATAATTCGATAATTGGTTGATGATTGTTTAGGGAAACTATAGAATTTTCATCTTTACTTGTACTCAATGCATAATTGCTAAACAGGCCATTTAGCAGTTTGATCTTAGGTTGATATAGATTCTAAAAGCTTTTATATTGATCGGAACTAGTATTTCATGAGCCAAGCGGCTTAACAACCTAACCAGTTAGTTAAGGAGTTCGGTGGACAATATCATAACCCATAATTTTATTGCGTGTTTTCTCCTTGTAATAACCGTGCGAAAGTCGAGTCTATTAGGGAGAATGAACATATTGACCGGAACCACGAAAGTGGAATGGCTATACAACAGTGTTATGAGTCCTAGATGGCGCGTATATCCCAAGTCCCTAGATTAAATCAATCATTATCGTTGCATGATTCTCTGCGAATTCTTAAGTCCTAACGTTTTCTCTTATTGATTTAATTTTATTTATTTTATTTGCATTCCAACCCAAAAACCAAATCATATTTGTCTTAGCTTAGTTTGCATCTCATAAATTCGTAGCGTATCATCTTTCCAGTCCTGCGTATCATCTTTCCAGTCCTCAGTGGTACGACCCCTAAATACTACTGCGTTTGCCTGTGCACTTGCAGGATATCTAGAGTTATAAAATTAAAACTTGCATAAAATAAAACCCTATCAAGTTTTTGGCGCTGTTGCCGGGGACTGATTTGTTACCTACGAGTTTTTGATTCATGATACTCGCGTTTTTTAAGGGCATCAATTACCCTTGTCTGTTGTAGCACAAAGGGTTATCGTATCCACAGGGAGGTTTGGTCAATGCACTAGGAATGCATGATTCTTCTTAATCTAGAGCAATGCACTAGGAATGCATGATTCTTCTCAAATCCCAAATTTCTTTGCGAATTCGTCGAATCTAAACAAGCAATTAGTACGAGTTCGATATGTTCACAAAATCCCTAAGCCAAATTTCTTTGCGAATAGGTAACTTTGCCCATTTAGACTAGTTCAGGTTATTAATCCCACTGTCGTGGCTAATCAACAATCCTAAGATCAAGATTCAAGATGATCAAGCTAGAATCTAGCATTAAAAACAGTCTAAATGAAGAACCAACGGATAAACCTCAATAACTAACCATCAATTCATCATCAATCAAGCCAAATCAAATACCCAACTAAAAACCTAATCTAAACATGAAGAACAAAAGAGAAAAAGACACAAAGATAAAGAAATTGCATATATAAAAGATAGAGTTGAAGAAATCTTCTCTAGAGTGGTATTTGTTATGAAGAACAATCAAAATCTCTCAAAAGAGAGAGTTTGGGTCGTGCCCAGCTCTTGGAAGAAGAAAACTTGTTCTTAGATATTATTACAAGAAGACTATTTATACAAGTGCCAAAATATCTAAGGAAAAATGGATATTTTGCTTCTGCTGACCTCCCTGTCGATCGACATTAAAGGTGTGTCGATCGACACGGGACTCTCTGGAGATATTTTATGCTTCGTCATATCCTCTGTTTCTTTAAAGATACCCTGTCGATCGACATAGTTTCCTGTCGATCGACGGGAAATGTTGTTCCACTCGGTCAAGACCGAGACCCTCCGGTAAAATGACCATATCTCCTGAACCACAGATCGGAATGACTTGAAACAACTTCCATTGGAAAGCTATCTCAAATACCTACAACTGTCATGCAGACCTTTGAAGATAAATCTAAATGGAAACCGTTCTTCTGAGTCGATATTTGAAGCACTTCAGATGGTTTCGGTCGCGGTGGTGTGATATATTCCGCAATGACCTTTTATGATGGCTATCTTCACTCCTCCAACTCCTCTGACTCCAAGTACACCTGAAAATGGCTCAAGCAAGCCAAAAAGAGTACAAAGACAACCTAGGACATCTAAAATGCAATGCAATGCAAATGAGACTCAAATGCATGAAAATATCCCAAAACTATACAATGTGGGATCAAAACCTATGAGAATAAAGCCCTAAAAACAAGTAAAATATGGTGTTATCAACTCTCCCAGACTTGCCTTTTGCTTGTCCTCAAGCAAACAAGAAAAGACAAACCGAAAGAGAGGCTTGTAAGTGGGAACTCAAAACCAAAAGATGCACTAAAAGGGTTCAACAAGATGTCCTAGCAAGAACTAATTCGATGCACAACAAACTCTACTCAAGAAGCTTTCGCCATACTCATCACTTATGAAATATTACTCCAAATCCCGAGACTCAAAATAATTCCCACAATCAACCAACATTCAACTCTTTGACATTCATTATTGTGTTTGGTGCGGTCTCACAATTGGAAATTGAATCAATACCATTTGGCTAGGTAGAAGAAGGCTTGAAATAATGTAAAGAGAAAGTTCATATTCTTTTTGGTGGTTAACTCTCAAATGCAAGTGTCACATTTAGCAAAAGCAAGAAAGAAAAGAGACAATTGATGCATACAAGGCTAGGAATCCAAAGTTCTACCCATTATCCCTTTGTTGCATTCTCTCATCTCTCTTTTCTCACTATCCCATTTTTAACCACTAACCCTTTTTGGCTAAATCTTTCTTTCAAATCTTTCTCAACCTTACTCTTTTCTTTTCTTTTTGATCAAAATCCTAGGGAATACTCTTTTCTTTTCACTAGCTCTTTCTATCTTAGCATTCTCTAACATATTTTCTTCTCTTTTGATTTACTCTAAGAGAATGCTAAGCTATCATTTTTTCTTTAAAACACATAGAGCTATATGGTATCATCTTAATTTCATTCCCTAGAACTTATTCTTTCTTCTTCTTTCCTTTATTCTTTCTTTTCACACTCAACCACAAACCCAAAGATATTCAATAAAACACTTAACCATTTTTGTTTCATTCCCCACCTAAGACTAGTCTTAGATTCAAGAAACTAGTCTATTGGAAACTTTGCCTTCTCGTCTCTAATGCTTGCAAGATTTTGCCAATGCAACACAAAGAAAAAGGCCTCACTCAAAGAACATATGCAAGGGTTTGAACAAAATGGTCGGGTTTAAAAGGTGTGGTACCATCCTCATCTAAAAGATTAACTTAGATCGGGATAGCCATTCAAATCAAGATAAGAGTGGTAAAAATAAGGCAAACATGATTTGAATGTCAAGTGTTTATCCATAGTTATGATTCAAAATCCAAAAGTGAGAAAAAATAGTCAAAATTAAGTTCAAGTTGATAGAGTTGAATCTAGATCATGCAAGTTTCTAATGAGTAGGGACTTTCAAAGATTTAAGATCCGAGTATGGATGAGCCTCTACTTCATGAATGTTAATGCATCAAAAGAGTTCTAACGAGGGCATAACATTGAATCCTAAAATGAGACTAATGCAAACTACATGATGATTTTTTTTTTATTATTTTTTTTATTTTTTAGTCAACTATGTACAATGCAAGACTCAAAAATATAAAATAAGACAAAGAAAACAATGTTAAATACAAAGACCTCTCTCCCGAACTTAAATCACACCGTCTCGGTATGAATTGAGCCAAAGAGAGAGTAAAACAAACACAAACAAAAACGAAATGGTATATACAAAAGAAAAAGTTAGTAGTACCTTGGAGTGGAGTGGATTAACAAGGAGGAAGCATTGTGCGTTGAAGCTCACGGACTTGAACTATTCTATCCGTCCCATTTATTCACCCGTATTTCTCCTACAATCTACATGCCCTCTAAGAGCTTTATTGGTTGCTTGTTTTGTGTCACTAGCATTGACGAGGGATAGGTTTGGGGAGGTCCCCAAATGCGCGTTTAACGTCACTAGCTTGACGGTTGCTTCATCCTTGTCACTTCTTTCATGACAAAAGTGAAAAGATTAGCAACAAAAGAAAATAAAAATAAAACTCTAGCCTCAAGAAGAATCAAAATCCTAATGATCAATACAAAACCTCCCCGGCAACGGCGCCAAATTGATACTCGCGTTTTTTAAGGGCATCAATTACCCTTGTCTGTTGTAGCACAAAGGGTTATCGTATCCACATGGAGGTTTGGTCAATGCACTAGGAATGCATGATTCTTCTTAATCTAGAGCAATGCTTTTTCCAAGTAAACAAATTATAAAACTATAAAACAAGTAAACTAAAGATGGATATGTCGGATATTTAACTAGCTATCAAGAAGTGATTAACAATTGTCGAGGTTTAATTAAGCACCGTTCTAGAACTCAAACACGAAAATATAGCCAGCTAACTGTCGTTACGAAGGCTATCTATCTTTAGATACTCAAATCCCAAATTTCTTTGCGAATTCGTCGAATCTAAACAAGCAATTAGTACGAGTTTGATATGTTCACAAAATCCCTAAGCCAAATTTCTTTGCGAATAGGTAACTTTGCCCATTTAGACTAGTTCAGGTTATTAATCCCACTGTCGTGGCTAATCAACAATCCTAAGATCAAGATTCAAGATGATCAAGCTAGAATCTAGCATTAAAAACAGTCTAAATGAAGAACCAACGGATAAACCTCAATAACTAACCATCAATTCATCATCAATCAAGCCAAATCAAATACCCAACTAAAAACCTAATCTAAACATGAAGAACAAAAGAGAAAAAGACACAAAGATAAAGAAATTGCATATATAAAAGATAGAGTTGAAGAAATCTTCTCTAGAGTGGTATTTGTTATGAAGAACAATCAAAATCTCTCAAAAGAGAGAGTTTGGGTCGTGCCCAGCTCTTGGAAGAAGAAAACTTGTTCTTAGATATTATTACAAGAAGACTATTTATACAAGTGCCAAAATATCTAAGGAAAAACGGATATTTTGCTTCTGCCGACCTCCCTGTCGATCGACATTAAAGGTGTGTCGATCGACACGGGACTCTCTGGAGATATTTTATGCTTCGTCATATCCTCTGTTTCTTTAAAGATACCCTGTCGATCGACACAATTTCCTGATGATCGACGGGAAATGTTGTTCCACTCGGTCAAGACCGAGACCCTCCGGTTAAACGACCATATCTCCTGAACCACAGATCGGAATGACTTGAAACAACTTCCATTGGAAAGCTATCTCAAATACCTACAACTGTCATGCAGACCTTTGAAGATAAATCTAATTGGAAACCGTTCTTCTGAGTCGATCTTTGAAGCACTTCGGATGGTTTCGGTCGCGGTGGTGTGATATATTCCGCAATGACCTTTTATGATGGCTATCTTCACTCCTCCAACTCCTCTGACTCCAAGTACACCTGAAAATGGCTCAAGCAAGCCAAAAAGAGTACAAAGACAACCTAGGACATCTAAAATGCAATGCAATGCAAATGAGACTCAAATGCATGAAAATATCCCAAAACTATACAATGTGGGATCAAAACCTATGAGAATAAAGCCCTAAAAATAAGTAAAATATGGTGTTATCAACTCCCCCAGACTTGCCTTTTGCTTGTCCTCAAGCAAACAAGAAAAGACAAACCGAAAGAGAGGCTTGTAAGTGGGAACTCAAAACCAAAAGATGCACTAAAAGGGTTCAACAAGATGTCCTAGCAAGAACTAATTCGATGCACAACAAACTCTACTCAAGAAGCTTTCGCCATACTCATCACTTATGAAATATTACTCCAAATCCCGAGACTCAAAATAATTCCCACAATCAACCAACATTCAACTCTTTGACATTCATTATTGTGTTTGGTGCGGTCTCACAATTGGAAATTGAATCAATACCATTTGGCTAGGTAGAAGAAGGCTTGAAATAATGTAAAGAGAAAGTTCATATTCTTTTTGGTGGTTAACTCTCAAATGCAAGTGTCACATTTAGCAAAAGCAAGAAAGAAAAGAGACAATTGATGCATACAAGGCTAGGAATCCAAAGTTCTACCCATTACCCCTTGTTGCATTCTCTCATCTCTCTTTTCTCACTATCCCATTTTTAACCACTAACCCTTTTTGGCTAAATATTTCTTTCAAATCTTTCTCAACCTTACTCTTTTCTTTTCTTTTTGATCAAAATCCTAGGGAATACTCTTTTCTTTGCACTAGCTCTTTCTATCTTAGCATTCTCTAACATATTTTCTTCTCTTTTGATTTACTCTAAGAGAATGCTAAGCTATCATTTTTTCTTTAAAACACATAGAGCTATATGGTATCTTCTTAATTTCATTCCCTAGAACTTATTCTTTCTTCTTCTTTCCTTTATTCTTTCTTTGCACACTCAACCACAAACCCAAAGATATTCAATAAAACACTTAACCATTTTTGTTTCATTCCCCACCTAAGACTAGTCTTAGATTCAAGAAACTAGTCTATTGGAAACTTTGCCTTCTCGTCTCTAATGCTTGCAAGATTTTGCCAATGCAACACAAAGAAAAAGGCCTCACTCAAAGAACATATGCAAGGGTTTGAACAAAATGGTCGCGTTTAAAAGGTGTGGTACCATCCTCATCTAAAAGATTAACTTAGATCGGGATAGCCATTCAAATCAAGATAAGAGTGGTAAAAATAAGGCAAACATGATTTGAATGTCAAGTGTTTATCCATAGTTATGATTCAAAATCCAAAAGTGAGAAAAATTAGTCAAAATTAAGTTCAAGTTGATAGAGTTGAATCTAGATCATGCAAGTTTCTAATGAGTAGGGACTTTCAAAGATTTAAGATTCGAGTATGGATGAGCCTCTACTTCATGAATGTTAATGCATCAAAAGAGTTCTAACGAGGGCATAACATTGAATCCTAAAATGAGACTAATGCAAACTACATGACGATTTTTTTTTTATTATTTTTTTTATTTTTTAGTCAACTATGTACAATGCAAGACTCAAAAATATAAAATAAGACAAAGAAAACAATGTTAAATACAAAGACCTCTCCCCCGAACTTAAATCACACCGTCTCGGTATGAATTGAGCCAAAGAGAGAGTAAAACAAACACAAACAAAAACGAAATGGTATATACAAAAGAAAAAGTTAGTAGTACCTTGGAGTGGAGTGGATTAACGAGGAGGAAGCATTGTGCGTTGAAGCTCACGGACTTGGACTATTCTATCCGTCCCATTTATTCACCCGTATTTCTCCTACAATCTACATGCCCTCTAAGAGCTTTATTGGTTGCTTGTTTTGTGTCACTAGCATTGACGAGGGATAGGTTTGGGGAGGTCCCCAAAGGCGCGTTTAACGTCACTAGCTTGACGGTTGCTTCATCCTTGTCACTTCTTTCATGACAAAAGTGAAAAGATTAGCAGCAAAAGAAAATAAAAATAAAACTCTAGCCTCAAGAAGAATCAAAATCCTAATGATCAATACAAAACCTCCCCGGCAACGGCGCCAAATTGATACTCGCGTTTTTTAAGGGCATCAATTACCCTTGTCTGTTGTAGCACAAAGGGTTATCGTATCCACATGGAGGTTTGGTCAATGCACTAGGAATGCATGATTCTTCTTAATCTAGAGCAATGCTTTTTACAAGTAAACAAATTATAAAACTATAAAACAAGTAAACTAAAGATGGATATGTCGGATATTTAAGTAGCTATCAAGAAGTGATTAACAATTGTCGAGGTTTAATTAAGCACCGTTCTAGAACTCAAACACGAAAACATAGCCAGCTAACTGTCGTTACGAAGGCTATCTATCTTTAGATACTCAAATCCCAAATTTCTTTGCGAATTCGTCGAATCTAAACAAGCAATTAGTACGAGTTCGATATGTTCACAAAATCCCTAAGCCAAATTTCTTTGCGAATAGGTAACTTTGCCCATTTAGACTAGTTCAGGTTATTAATCCCACTGTCGTGGCTAATCAACAATCCTAAGATCAAGATTCAAGATGATCAAGCTAGAATCTAGCATTAAAAACAGTCTAAATGAAGAACCAACGGATAAACCTCAATAACTAACCATCAATTCATCATCAATCAAGCCAAATCAAATACCCAACTAAAAACCTAATCTAAACATGAAGAACAAAAGAGAAAAAGACACAAAGATAAAGAAATTGCATATATAAAAGATAGAGTTGAAGAAATCTTCTCTAGAGTGGTATTTGTTATGAAGAACAATCAAAATCTCTCAAAAGAGAGAGTTTGGGTCGTGCCCAGCTCTTGGTAGAAGAAAACTTGTTCTTAGATATTATTACAAGAAGACTATTTATACAAGTGCCAAAATATCTAAGGAAAAACGGATATTTTGCTTCTGCCGACCTCCCTGTCGATCGACATTAAAGGTGTGTCGATCGACACGGGACTCTCTGGAGATATTTTATGCTTCGTCATATCCTCTGTTTCTTTAAAGATACCCTGTCGATCGACACAGTTTCCTGTCGATCGACGGGAAATGTTGTTCCACTCGGTCAAGACCGAGACCCTCCGGTAAAACGGCCATATCTCCTGAACCACAGATCGGAATGACTTGAAACCACTTCCATTGGAAAGCTATCTCAACTACCTACAACTGTCATGAAGATCTTTGAAGATAAATCTAAATGGAAACCGTTCTTCTGAGTCGATCTTTGAAGCACTTTGGATGGTTTCGGTCGCGGTGGTGTGATATATTCCGCAATGACCTTTTATGATGGCTATCTTCACTCCTCCAACTCCTCTGACTCCAAGTTCACCTGAAAATGGCTCAAGCAAGCCAAAAAGAGTACAAAGACAACCTATGACATCTAAAATGCAATGCAATGCAAATGAGACTCAAATGCATTTAAATATCCCAAAACTATACAATGTGGGATCAAAACCTATGAGAATAAAGCACTAAAAACAAGTAAAATATGGTGTTATCAACTCCCCCAGACTTGCCTTTTGCTTGTCCTCAAGCAAACAAGAAAAGACAAACCGAAAGAGAGGCTTGTACAATGCAAGACTCAAAAATATAAAATAAGACAAAGAAAACAATGTTAAATACAAAGACCTCTCCCCCGAACTTAAATCACACCGTCTCGGTATGAATTGAGCCAAAGAGAGAGTAAAACAAACACAAACAAAAACGAAATGGTATATACAAAAGAAAAAGTTAGTAGTACCTTGGAGTGGAGTGGATTAACGAGGAGGAAGCATTGTGCGTTGAAGCTCACGGACTTGGACTATTCTATCCGTCCCATTTATTCACCCGTATTTCTCCTACAATCTACATGCCCTCTAAGAGCTTTATTGGTTGCTTGTTTTGTGTCACTAGCATTGACGAGGGATAGGTTTGGGGAGGTCCCCAAAGGCGCGTTTAACGTCACTAGCTTGACGGTTGCTTCATCCTTGTCACTTCTTTCATGACAAAAGTGAAAAGATTAGCAGCAAAAGAAAATAAAAATAAAACTCTAGCCTCAAGAAGAATCAAAATCCTAATGATCAATACAAAACCTCCCCGGCAACGGCGCCAAATTGATACTCGCGTTTTTTAAGGGCATCAATTACCCTTGTCTGTTGTAGCACAAAGGGTTATCGTATCCACATGGAGGTTTGGTCAATGCACTAGGAATGCATGATTCTTCTTAATCTAGAGCAATGCTTTTTACAAGTAAACAAATTATAAAACTATAAAACAAGTAAACTAAAGATGGATATGTCGGATATTTAAGTAGCTATCAAGAAGTGATTAACAATTGTCGAGGTTTAATTAAGCACCGTTCTAGAACTCAAACACGAAAACATAGCCAGCTAACTGTCGTTACGAAGGCTATCTATCTTTAGATACTCAAATCCCAAATTTCTTTGCGAATTCGTCGAATCTAAACAAGCAATTAGTACGAGTTCGATATGTTCACAAAATCCCTAAGCCAAATTTCTTTGCGAATAGGTAACTTTGCCCATTTAGACTAGTTCAGGTTATTAATCCCACTGTCGTGGCTAATCAACAATCCTAAGATCAAGATTCAAGATGATCAAGCTAGAATCTAGCATTAAAAACAGTCTAAATGAAGAACCAACGGATAAACCTCAATAACTAACCATCAATTCATCATCAATCAAGCCAAATCAAATACCCAACTAAAAACCTAATCTAAACATGAAGAACAAAAGAGAAAAAGACACAAAGATAAAGAAATTGCATATATAAAAGATAGAGTTGAAGAAATCTTCTCTAGAGTGGTATTTGTTATGAAGAACAATCAAAATCTCTCAAAAGAGAGAGTTTGGGTCGTGCCCAGCTCTTGGTAGAAGAAAACTTGTTCTTAGATATTATTACAAGAAGACTATTTATACAAGTGCCAAAATATCTAAGGAAAAACGGATATTTTGCTTCTGCCGACCTCCCTGTCGATCGACATTAAAGGTGTGTCGATCGACACGGGACTCTCTGGAGATATTTTATGCTTCGTCATATCCTCTGTTTCTTTAAAGATACCCTGTCGATCGACACAGTTTCCTGTCGATCGACGGGAAATGTTGTTCCACTCGGTCAAGACCGAGACCCTCCGGTAAAACGGCCATATCTCCTGAACCACAGATCGGAATGACTTGAAACCACTTCCATTGGAAAGCTATCTCAACTACCTACAACTGTCATGAAGATCTTTGAAGATAAATCTAAATGGAAACCGTTCTTCTGAGTCGATCTTTGAAGCACTTTGGATGGTTTCGGTCGCGGTGGTGTGATATATTCCGCAATGACCTTTTATGATGGCTATCTTCACTCCTCCAACTCCTCTGACTCCAAGTTCACCTGAAAATGGCTCAAGCAAGCCAAAAAGAGTACAAAGACAACCTATGACATCTAAAATGCAATGCAATGCAAATGAGACTCAAATGCATTTAAATATCCCAAAACTATACAATGTGGGATCAAAACCTATGAGAATAAAGCACTAAAAACAAGTAAAATATGGTGTTATCAACTCCCCCAGACTTGCCTTTTGCTTGTCCTCAAGCAAACAAGAAAAGACAAACCGAAAGAGAGGCTTGTACAATGCAAGACTCAAAAATATAAAATAAGACAAAGAAAACAATGTTAAATACAAAGACCTCTCCCCCAAACTTAAATCACACCGTCTCGGTATGAATTGAGCCAAAGAGAGAGTAAAACAAACACAAACAAAAACGAAATGGTATATACAAAAGGAAAAGTTTGTAGTACCTTGGAGTGGAGTGGATTAACGAAGAGGAAGCATTGTGCGTTGAAGATCACAGACTTGGACCATTCTATCCGTCCCATTTATTCACCCGTATTTCTCCTACAATCTACTTGCCCTCTAAGAGCTTTATTGGTTGCTTGTTTTGTGTCACTAGCATTGACGAGGGATAGGTTTGGGGAGGTCCCCAAAGGCGCGTTTAACGTCACTAGCTTGACGGTTGCTTCATCCTTGTCACTTCTTTCATGACAAAAGTGAAAAGATTAGCAACAAAAGAAAATAAAAATAAAACTCTAGCCTCAAGAAGAATCAAAATCCTAATGATCAATACAAAACCTCCCCGGCAACGGCGCCAAATTGATACTCGCGTTTTTTAAGGGCATCAATTACCCTTGTCTGTTGTAGCACAAAGGGTTATCGTATCCACATGGAGGTTTGGTCAATGCACTAGGAATGCATGATTCTTCTTAATCTAGAGCAATGCTTTTTACAAGTAAACAAATTATAAAACTATAAAACAAGTAAACTAAAGATGGATATGTCGGATATTTAAGTAGCTATCAAGAAGTGATTAACAATTGTCGAGGTTTAATTAAGCACCGTTCTAGAACTCAAACACGAAAATATAGCCAGCTAACTGTCGTTACGAAGGCTATCTATCTTTAGATACTCAAATCCCAAATTTCTTTGCGAATTCGTCGAATCTAAACAAGCAATTAGTACGAGTTCGATATGTTCACAAAATCCCTAAGCCAAATTTCTTTGCGAATAGGTAACTTTGCCCATTTAGACTAATTCAGGTTATTAATCCCACTGTCGTGGCTAATCAACAATCCTAAGATCAAGATTCAAGATGATCAAGCTAGAATCTAGCATTAAAAACAGTCTAAATGAAGAACCAACGGATAAACCTCAATAACTAACCATCAATTCATCATCAATCAAGCCAAATCAAATACCCAACTAAAAACCTAATCTAAACATGAAGAACAAAAGAGAAAAAGACACAAAGATAAAGAAATTGCATATATAAAAGATAGAGTTGAAGAAATCTTCTCTAGAGTGGTATTTGTTATGAAGAACAATCAAAATCTCTCAAAAGAGAGAGTTTGGGTCGTGCCCAGCTCTTGGTAGAAGAAAACTTGTTCTTAGATATTATTACAAGAAGACTATTTATACAAGTGCCAAAATATCTAAGGAAAAACGGATATTTTGCTTCTGCCGACCTCCCTGTCGATCGACATTAAAGGTGTGTCGATCGACACGGGACTCTCTGGAGATATTTTATGCTTCGTCATATCCTCTGTTTCTTTAAAGATACCCTGTCGATCGACACAGTTTCCTGATGATCGACGGGAAATGTTGTTCCACTCGGTCAAGACCGAGACCCTCCGGTTAAACGACCATATCTCCTGAACCACAGATCGGAATGACTTGAAACAACTTCCATTGGAAAGCTATCTCAAATACCTACAACTGTCATGCAGACCTTTGAAGATAAATCTAATTGGAAACCGTTCTTCTGAGTCGATCTTTGAAGCACTTCGGATGGTTTCGGTCGCGGTGGTGTGATATATTCCGCAATGACCTTTTATGATGGCTATCTTCACTCCTCCAACTCCTCTGACTCCAAGTACACCTGAAAATGGCTCAAGCAAGCCAAAAAGAGTACAAAGACAACCTAGGACATCTAAAATGCAATGCAATGCAAATGAGACTCAAATGCATGAAAATATCCCAAAACTATACAATGTGGGATCAAAACCTATGAGAATAAAGCCCTAAAAACAAGTAAAATATGGTGTTATCAACTCCCCCAGACTTGCCTTTTGCTTGTCCTCAAGCAAACAAGAAAAGACAAACCGAAAGAGAGGCTTGTAAGTGGGAACTCAAAACCAAAAGATGCACTAAAAGGGTTCAACAAGATGTCCTAGCAAGAACTAATTCGATGCACAACAAACTCTACTCAAGAAGCTTTCGCCATACTCATCACTTATGAAATATTACTCCAAATCCCGAGACTCAAAATAATTCCCACAATCAACCAACATTCAACTCTTTGACATTCATTATTGTGTTTGGTGCGGTCTCACAATTGGAAATTGAATCAATACCATTTGGCTAGGTAGAAGAAGGCTTGAAATAATGTAAAGAGAAAGTTCATATTCTTTTTGGTGGTTAACTCTCAAATGCAAGTGTCACATTTAGCAAAAGCAAGAAAGAAAAGAGACAATTGATGCATACAAGGCTAGGAATCCAAAGTTCTACCCATTATCCCCTTGTTGCATTCTCTCATCTCTCTTTTCTCACTATCCCATTTTTAACCACTAACCCTTTTTGGCTAAATCTTTCTTTCAAATCTTTCTCAACCTTACTCTTTTCTTTTCTTTTTGATCAAAATCCTAGGGAATACTCTTTTCTTTGCACTAGCTCTTTCTATCTTAGCATTCTCTAACATATTTTCTTCTCTTTTGATTTACTCTAAGAGAATGCTAAGCTATCATTTTTTCTTTAAAACACATAGAGCTATATGGTATCTTCTTAATTTCATTCCCTAGAACTTATTCTTTCTTCTTCTTTCCTTTATTCTTTCTTTTCACACTCAACCACAAACCCAAAGATATTCAATAAAACACTTAACCATTTTTGTTTCATTCCCCACCTAAGACTAGTCTTAGATTCAAGAAACTAGTCTATTGGAAACTTTGCCTTCTCGTCTCTAATGCTTGCAAGATTTTGCCAATGCAACACAAAGAAAAAGGCCTCACTCAAAGAACATATGCAAGGGTTTGAACAAAATGGTCGCGTTTAAAAGGTGTGGTACCATCCTCATCTAAAAGATTAACTTAGATCGGGATAGCCATTCAAATCAAAATAAGAGTGGTAAAAATAAGGCAAACATGATTTGAATGTCAAGTGTTTATCCATAGTTATGATTCAAAATCCAAAAGTGAGAAAAATTAGTCAAAATTAAGTTCAAGTTGATAGAGTTGAATCTAGATCATGCAAGTTTCTAATGAGTAGGGACTTTCAAAGATTTAAGATTCGAGTATGGATGAGCCTCTACTTCATGAATGTTAATGCATCAAAAGAGTTCTAACGAGGGCATAACATTGAATCCTAAAATGAGACTAATGCAAACTACATGACGATTTTTTTTTTATTATTTTTTTTATTTTTTAGTCAACTATGTACAATGCAACACTCAAAAATATAAAATGTTAAATACAAAGACCTCTCCCCCGAACTTAAATCACACCGTCTCGGTATGAATTGAGCCAAAGAGAGAGTAAAACAAACACAAACAAAAACGAAATGGTATATACAAAAGAAAAAGTTAGTAGAACCTTGGAGTGGAGTGGATTAACGAGGAGGAAGCATTGTGCGTTGAAGCTCACGGACTTGGACTATTCTATCCGTCCCATTTATTCACCCGTATTTCTCCTACAATCTACATGCCCTCTAAGAGCTTTATTGGTTGCTTGTTTTGTGTCACTAGCATTGACGAGGGATAGGTTTGGGGAGGTCCCCAAAGGCGCGTTTAACGTCACTAGCTTGACGGTTGCTTCATCCTTGTCACTTCTTTCATGACAAAAGTGAAAAGATTAGCAGCAAAAGAAAATAAAAATAAAACTCTAGCCTCAAGAAGAATCAAAATCCTAATGATCAATACAAAACCTCCCCGGCAACGGCGCCAAATTGATACTCGCGTTTTTTAAGGGCATCAATTACCCTTGTCTGTTGTAGCACAAAGGGTTATCGTATCCACATGGAGGTTTGGTCAATGCACTAGGAATGCATGATTCTTCTTAATCTAGAGCAATGCTTTTTACAAGTAAACAAATTATAAAACTATAAAACAAGTAAACTAAAGATGGATATGTCGAATATTTAAGTAGCTATCAAGAAGTGATTAACAATTGTCGAGGTTTAATTAAGCACCGTTCTAGAACTCAAACACGAAAACATAGCCAGCTAACTGTCGTTACGAAGGCTATCTATCTTTAGATACTCAAATCCCAAATTTCTTTGCGAATTCGTCGAATCTAAACAAGCAATTAGTACGAGTTCGATATGTTCACAAAATCCCTAAGCCAAATTTCTTTGCGAATAGGTAACTTTGCCCATTTTAGACTAGTTCAGGTTATTAATCCCACTGTCGTGGCTAATCAACAATCCTAAGATCAAGATTCAAGATGATCAAGCTAGAATCTAGCATTAAAAACAGTCTAAATGAAGAACCAACGGATAAACCTCAATAACTAACCATCAATTCATCATCAATCAAGCCAAATCAAATACCCAACTAAAAACCTAATCTAAACATGAAGAACTAAAGAGAAAAAGACACAAAGATAAAGAAATTGCATATATAAAAGATAGAGTTGAAGAAATCTTCTCTAGAGTGGTATTTGTTATGAAGAACAATCAAAATCTCTCAAAAGAGAGAGTTTGGGTCGTGCCCAGCTCTTGGTAGAAGAAAACTTGTTCTTAGATATTATTACAAGAAGACTATTTATACAAGTGCCAAAATATCTAAGGAAAAACGGATATTTTGCTTCTGCCGACCTCCCTGTCGATCGACATTAAAGGTGTGTCGATCGACACGGGATTCTCTGGAGATATTTTATGCTTCGTCATATCCTCTGTTTCTTTAAAGATACCCTGTCGATCGACACAGTTTCCTGTCGATCGACGGGAAATGTTGTTCCACTCGGTCAAGACCGAGACCCTCCGGTAAAACGGCCATATCTCCTGAACCACAGATCGGAATGACTTGAAACCACTTCCATTGGAAAGCTATATCAAATACCTACAACTGTGATGAAGATCTTTGAAGATAAATCTAAATGGAAACCGTTCTTCTGAGTCGATCTTTGAAGCACTTTGGATGGTTTCGGTCGCGGTGGTGTGATATATTCCGCAATGACCTTTTATGATGGCTATCTTCACTCCTCCAACTCCTCTGACTCCAAGTTCACCTGAAAATGGCTCAAGCAAGCCAAAAAGAGTACAAAGACAACCTAGGACATCTAAAATGCAATGCAATGCAAATGAGACTCAAATGCATTAAAATATCCCAAAACTATACAATGTGGGATCAAAACCTATGAGAATAAAGCACTAAAAACAAGTAAAATATGGTGTTATCAACTCCCCCAGACTTGCCTTTTGCTTGTCCTCAAGCAAACAAGAAAAGACAAACCGAAAGAGAGGCTTGTACAATGCAAGACTCAAAAATATAAAATAAGACAAAGAAAACAATGTTAAATACAAAGACCTCTCCCCCAAACTTAAATCACACCGTCTCGGTATGAATTGAGCCAAAGAGAGAGTAAAACAAACACAAACAAAAACGAAATGGTATATACAAAAGGAAAAGTTTGTAGTACCTTGGAGTGGAGTGGATTAACGAAGAGGAAGCATTGTGCGTTGAAGATCACAGACTTGGACCATTCTATCCGTCCCATTTATTCACCCGTATTTCTCCTACAATCTACTTGCCCTCTAAGAGCTTTATTGGTTGCTTGTTTTGTGTCACTAGCATTGACGAGGGATAGGTTTGGGGAGGTCCCCAAAGGCGCGTTTAACGTCACTAGCTTGACGGTTGCTTCATCCTTGTCACTTCTTTCATGACAAAAGTGAAAAGATTAGCAACAAAAGAAAATAAAAATAAAACTCTAGCCTCAAGAAGAATCAAAATCCTAATGATCAATACAAAACCTCCCCGGCAACGGCGCCAAATTGATACTCGCGTTTTTTAAGGGCATCAATTACCCTTGTCTGTTGTAGCACAAAGGGTTATCGTATCCACATGGAGGTTTGGTCAATGCACTAGGAATGCATGATTCTTCTTAATCTAGAGCAATGCTTTTTACAAGTAAACAAATTATAAAACTATAAAACAAGTAAACTAAAGATGGATATGTCGGATATTTAAGTAGCTATCAAGAAGTGATTAACAATTGTCGAGGTTTAATTAAGCACCGTTCTAGAACTCAAACACGAAAACATAGCCAGCTAACTGTCGTTACGAAGGCTATCTATCTTTAGATACTCAAATCCCAAATTTCTTTGCGAATTCGTCGAATCTAAACAAGCAATTAGTACGAGTTCGATATGTTCACAAAATCCCTAAGCCAAATTTCTTTGCGAATAGGTAACTTTGCCCATTTAGACTAGTTCAGGTTATTAATCCCACTGTCGTGGCTAATCAACAATCCTAAGATCAAGATTCAAGATGATCAAGCTAGAATCTAGCATTAAAAACAGTCTAAATGAAGAACCAACGGATAAACCTCAATAACTAACCATCAATTCATCATCAATCAAGCCAAATCAAATACCCAACTAAAAACCTAATCTAAACATGAAGAACAAAAGAGAAAAAGACACAAAGATAAAGAAATTGCATATATAAAAGATAGAGTTGAAGAAATCTTCTCTAGAGTGGTATTTGTTATGAAGAACAATCAAAATCTCTCAAAAGAGAGAGTTTGGGTCGTGCCCAGCTCTTGGTAGAAGAAAACTTGTTCTTAGATATTATTACAAGAAGACTATTTATACAAGTGCCAAAATATCTAAGGAAAAACGGATATTTTGCTTCTGCCGACCTCCCTGTCGATCGACATTAAAGGTGTGTCGATCGACACGGGACTCTCTGGAGATATTTTATGCTTCGTCATATCCTCTGTTTCTATAAAGATACCCTGTCGATCGACACAGTTTCCTGTCGATCGACGGGAAATGTTGTTCCACTCGGTCAAGACCGAGACCCTCCGGTAAAACGGCCATATCTCCTGAACCACAGATCGGAATGACTTGAAACCACTTCCATTGGAAAGCTATCTCAAATACCTACAACTGTCATGAAGACCTTTGACGATAAATCTAAATGGAAACCGTTCTTCTGAGTCGATCTTTGAAGCACTTCGGATGGTTTCGGTCGCGGTGGTGTGATATATTCCGCAATGACCTTTTATGATGGCTATCTTCACTCCTCCAACTCCTCTGACTCCAAGTACACCTGAAAATGGCTCAAGCAAGCCAAAAAGAGTACAAAGACAACCTAGGACATCTAAAATGCAATGCAATGCAAATGAGACTCAAATGCATTAAAATATCCCAAAACTATACAATGTGGGATCAAAACCTATGAGAATAAAGCCCTAAAAACAAGTAAAATATGGTGTTATCAACTCCCCCAGACTTGCCTTTTGCTTGTCCTCAAGCAAACAAGAAAAGACAAACCGAAAGAGAGGCTTGTAAGTGGGAACTCAAAACCAAAAGATGCACTAAAAGGGTTCAACAAGATGTCCTAGCAAGAACTAATTCGATGCACAACAAACTCTACTCAAGAAGCTTTCGCCATACTCATCACTTATGAAATATTACTCCAAATCCCGAGACTCAAAATAATTCCCACAATCAACCAACATTCAACTCTTTGACATTCATTATTGTGTTTGGTGCGGTCTCACAATTGGAAATTGAATCAATACCATTTGGCTAGGTAGAAGAAGGCTTGAAATAATGTAAAGAGAAAGTTCATATTCTTTTTGGTGGTTAACTCTCAAATGCAAGTGTCACATTTAGCAAAAGCAAGAAAGAAAAGAGACAATTGATGCATACAAGGCTAGGAATCCAAAGTTCTACCCATTATCCCCTTGTTGCATTCTCTCATCTCTCTTTTCTCACTATCCCATTTTTAACCACTAACCCTTTTTGGCTAAATCTTTCTTTCAAATCTTTCTCAACCTTACTCTTTTCTTTTCTTTTTGATCAAAATCCTAGGGAATACTCTTTTCTTTGCACTAGCTCTTTCTATCTTAGCATTCTCTAACATATTTTCTTCTCTTTTGATTTACTCTAAGAGAATGCTAAGCTATCATTTTTTCTTTAAAACACATAGAGCTATATGGTATCTTCTTAATTTCATTCCCTAGAACTTATTCTTTCTTCTTCTTTCCTTTATTCTTTCTTTTCACACTCAACCACAAACCCAAAGATATTCAATAAAACACTTAACCATTTTTGTTTCATTCCCCACCTAAGACTAGTCTTAGATTCAAGAAACTAGTCTATTGGAAACTTTGCCTTCTCGTCTCTAATGCTTGCAAGATTTTGCCAATGCAACACAAAGAAAAAGGCCTCACTCAAAGAACATATGCAAGGGTTTGAACAAAATGGTCGGGTTTAAAAGGTGTGGTACCATCCTCATCTAAAAGATTAACTTAGATCGGGATAGCCATTCAAATCAAGATAAGAGTGGTAAAAATAAGGATAACATGATTTGAATGTCAAGTGTTTATCCATAGTTATGATTCAAAATCCAAAAGTGAGAAAAATTAGTCAAAATTAAGTTCAAGTTGATAGAGTTGAATCTAGATCATGCAAGTTTCTAATGAGTAGGGACTTTCAATGATTTATGATCCGAGTATGGATGAACCTCTACTTCATGAATGTTAATGCATCAAAAGAGTTCTAAGGAGGGCATAACATTGAATCCTAAAATGAGACTAATGCAAACTACGTGATGATTTTTTTTTTATTATTTTTTTTATTTTTTAGTCAACTATGTATAATGCAAGACTCAAAAATATAAAATAAGACAAAGAAAACAATGTTAAATACAAAGACCTCTCCCCCGAACTTAAATCACACCGTCTCGGTATGAATTGAGCCAAAGAGAGAGTAAAACAAACACAAACAAAAACGAAATGGTATATACAAAAGGAAAAGTTTGTAGTACCTTGGAGTGGAGTGGATTAACGAAGAGGAAGCATTGTGCGTTGAAGCTCACGGACTTGGACCATTCTATCCGTCCCATTTATTCACCCGTATTTCTCCTACAATCTACTTGCCCTCTAAGAGCTTTATTGGTTGCTTGTTTTGTGTCACTAGCATTGACGAGGGATAGGTTTGGGGAGGTCCCCAAAGGCGCGTTTAACGTCACTAGCTTGACGGTTGCTTCATCCTTGTCACTTCTTTCATGACAAAAGTGAAAAGATTAGCAACAAAAGAAAATAAAAATAAAACTCTAGCCTCAAGAAGAATCAAAATCCTAATGATCAATACAAAACCTCCCCGGCAACGGCGCCAAATTGATACTCGCGTTTTTTAAGGGCATCAATTACCCTTGTCTGTTGTAGCACAAAGGGTTATCGTATCCACAGGGAGGTTTGGTCAATGCACTAGGAATGCATGATTCTTCTTAATCTAGAGCAATGCTTTTTACAAGTAAACAAATTATAAAACTATAAAACAAGTAAACTAAAGATGGATATGTCGGATATTTAACTAGCTATCAAGAAGTGATTAACAATTGTCGAGGTTTAATTAAGCACCGTTCTAGAACTCAAACACGAAAATATAGCCAGCTAACTGTCGTTACGAAGGCTATCTATCTTTAGATACTCAAATCCCAAATTTCTTTGCAAATTCGTCGAATCTAAACAAGCAATTAGTATGAGTTTGATATGTTCACAAAATCCCTAAGCCAAATTTCTTTGCGAATAGGTAACTTTGTGTTGGAATTTGCACAGGTTTTTACCGGTTTAATCTCTATTAAACAACCTAGCGAAAGTTCCTTTGCCTAGAACAATCAAAATCTCTCAAAAGAGAGAGTTTGGGTCGTGCCCAGCTCTTGGTAGAAGAAAACTTGTTCTTAGATATTATTACAAGAAGACTATTTATACAAGTGCCAAAATATCTAAGGAAAAACGGATATTTTGCTTCTGCCGACCTCCCTGTCGATCGACATTAAAGGTGTGTCGATCGACACGGGACTCTCTGGAGATATTTTATGGTTCGTCATATCCTCTGTTTCTTTAAAGATACCCTGTCGATCGACACAGTTTCCTGTCGATCGACGGGAAATGTTGTTCCACTCGGTCAAGACCGAGACCCTCCGGTAAAACGGCCATATCTCCTGAACCACAGATCGGAATGACTTGAAACCACTTCCATTGGAAAGCTATCTCAACTACCTACAACTGTCATGAAGATCTTTGAAGATAAATCTAAATGGAAACCGTTCTTCTGAGTCGATCTTTGAAGCACTTTGGATGGTTTCGGTCGCGGTGGTGTGATATATTCCGCAATGACCTTTTATGATGGCTATCTTCACTCCTCCAACTCCTCTGACTCCAAGTTCACCTGAAAATGGCTCAAGCAAGCCAAAAAGAGTACAAAGACAACCTATGACATCTAAAATGCAATGCAATGCAAATGAGACTCAAATGCATTTAAATATCCCAAAACTATACAATGTGGGATCAAAACCTATGAGAATAAAGCACTAAAAACAAGTAAAATATGGTGTTATCAACTCCCCCAGACTTGCCTTTTGCTTGTCCTCAAGCAAACAAGAAAAGACAAACCGAAAGAGAGGCTTGTACAATGCAAGACTCAAAAATATAAAATAAGACAAAGAAAACAATGTTAAATACAAAGACCTCTCCCCCAAACTTAAATCACACCGTCTCGGTATGAATTGAGCCAAAGAGAGAGTAAAACAAACACAAACAAAAACGAAATGGTATATACAAAAGGAAAAGTTTGTAGTACCTTGGAGTGGAGTGGATTAACGAAGAGGAAGCATTGTGCGTTGAAGATCACAGACTTGGACCATTCTATCCGTCCCATTTATTCACCCGTATTTCTCCTACAATCTACTTGCCCTCTAAGAGCTTTATTGGTTGCTTGTTTTGTGTCACTAGCATTGACGAGGGATAGGTTTGGGGAGGTCCCCAAAGGCGCGTTTAACGTCACTAGCTTGACGGTTGCTTCATCCTTGTCACTTCTTTCATGACAAAAGTGAAAAGATTAGCAACAAAAGAAAATAAAAATAAAACTCTAGCCTCAAGAAGAATCAAAATCCTAATGATCAATACAAAACCTCCCCGGCAACGGCGCCAAATTGATACTCGCGTTTTTTAAGGGCATCAATTACCCTTGTCTGTTGTAGCACAAAGGGTTATCGTATCCACATGGAGGTTTGGTCAATGCACTAGGAATGCATGATTCTTCTTAATCTAGAGCAATGCTTTTTACAAGTAAACAAATTATAAAACTATAAAACAAGTAAACTAAAGATGGATATGTCGGATATTTAAGTAGCTATCAAGAAGTGATTAACAATTGTCGAGGTTTAATTAAGCACCGTTCTAGAACTCAAACACGAAAATATAGCCAGCTAACTGTCGTTACGAAGGCTATCTATCTTTAGATACTCAAATCCCAAATTTCTTTGCGAATTCGTCGAATCTAAACAAGCAATTAGTACGAGTTCGATATGTTCACAAAATCCCTAAGCCAAATTTCTTTGCGAATAGGTAACTTTGCCCATTTAGACTAATTCAGGTTATTAATCCCACTGTCGTGGCTAATCAACAATCCTAAGATCAAGATTCAAGATGATCAAGCTAGAATCTAGCATTAAAAACAGTCTAAATGAAGAACCAACGGATAAACCTCAATAACTAACCATCAATTCATCATCAATCAAGCCAAATCAAATACCCAACTAAAAACCTAATCTAAACATGAAGAACAAAAGAGAAAAAGACACAAAGATAAAGAAATTGCATATATAAAAGATAGAGTTGAAGAAATCTTCTCTAGAGTGGTATTTGTTATGAAGAACAATCAAAATCTCTCAAAAGAGAGAGTTTGGGTCGTGCCCAGCTCTTGGTAGAAGAAAACTTGTTCTTAGATATTATTACAAGAAGACTATTTATACAAGTGCCAAAATATCTAAGGAAAAACGGATATTTTGCTTCTGCCGACCTCCCTGTCGATCGACATTAAAGGTGTGTCGATCGACACGGGACTCTCTGGAGATATTTTATGCTTCGTCATATCCTCTGTTTCTTTAAAGATACCCTGTCGATCGACACAGTTTCCTGATGATCGACGGGAAATGTTGTTCCACTCGGTCAAGACCGAGACCCTCCGGTTAAACGACCATATCTCCTGAACCACAGATCGGAATGACTTGAAACAACTTCCATTGGAAAGCTATCTCAAATACCTACAACTGTCATGCAGACCTTTGAAGATAAATCTAATTGGAAACCGTTCTTCTGAGTCGATCTTTGAAGCACTTCGGATGGTTTCGGTCGCGGTGGTGTGATATATTCCGCAATGACCTTTTATGATGGCTATCTTCACTCCTCCAACTCCTCTGACTCCAAGTACACCTGAAAATGGCTCAAGCAAGCCAAAAAGAGTACAAAGACAACCTAGGACATCTAAAATGCAATGCAATGCAAATGAGACTCAAATGCATGAAAATATCCCAAAACTATACAATGTGGGATCAAAACCTATGAGAATAAAGCCCTAAAAACAAGTAAAATATGGTGTTATCAACTCCCCCAGACTTGCCTTTTGCTTGTCCTCAAGCAAACAAGAAAAGACAAACCGAAAGAGAGGCTTGTAAGTGGGAACTCAAAACCAAAAGATGCACTAAAAGGGTTCAACAAGATGTCCTAGCAAGAACTAATTCGATGCACAACAAACTCTACTCAAGAAGCTTTCGCCATACTCATCACTTATGAAATATTACTCCAAATCCCGAGACTCAAAATAATTCCCACAATCAACCAAGATTCAACTCTTTGACATTCATTATTGTGTTTGGTGCGGTCTCACAATTGGAAATTGAATCAATACCATTTGGCTAGGTAGAAGAAGGCTTGAAATAATGTAAAGAGAAAGTTCATATTCTTTTTGGTGGTTAACTCTCAAATGCAAGTGTCACATTTAGCAAAAGCAAGAAAGAAAAGAGACAATTGATGCATACAAGGCTAGGAATCCAAAGTTCTACCCATTATCCCCTTGTTGCATTCTCTCATCTCTCTTTTCTCACTATCCCATTTTTAACCACTAACCCTTTTTGGCTAAATCTTTCTTTCAAATCTTTCTCAACCTTACTCTTTTCTTTTCTTTTTGATCAAAATCCTAGGGAATACTCTTTTCTTTGCACTAGCTCTTTCTATCTTAGCATTCTCTAACATATTTTCTTCTCTTTTGATTTACTCTAAGAGAATGCTAAGCTATCATTTTTTCTTTAAAACACATAGAGCTATATGGTATCTTCTTAATTTCATTCCCTAGAACTTATTCTTTCTTCTTCTTTCCTTTATTCTTTCTTTTCACACTCAACCACAAACCCAAAGATATTCAATAAAACACTTAACCATTTTTGTTTCATTCCCCACCTAAGACTAGTCTTAGATTCAAGAAACTAGTCTATTGGAAACTTTGCCTTCTCGTCTCTAATGCTTGCAAGATTTTGCCAATGCAACACAAAGAAAAAGGCCTCACTCAAAGAACATATGCAAGGGTTTGAACAAAATGGTCGCGTTTAAAAGGTGTGGTACCATCCTCATCTAAAAGATTAACTTAGATCGGGATAGCCATTCAAATCAAAATAAGAGTGGTAAAAATAAGGCAAACATGATTTGAATGTCAAGTGTTTATCCATAGTTATGATTCAAAATCCAAAAGTGAGAAAAATTAGTCAAAATTAAGTTCAAGTTGATAGAGTTGAATCTAGATCATGCAAGTTTCTAATGAGTAGGGACTTTCAAAGATTTAAGATTCGAGTATGGATGAGCCTCTACTTCATGAATGTTAATGCATCAAAAGAGTTCTAACGAGGGCATAACATTGAATCCTAAAATGAGACTAATGCAAACTACATGACGATTTTTTTTTTATTATTTTTTTTATTTTTTAGTCAACTATGTACAATGCAACACTCAAAAATATAAAATGTTAAATACAAAGACCTCTCCCCCGAACTTAAATCACACCGTCTCGGTATGAATTGAGCCAAAGAGAGAGTAAAACAAACACAAACAAAAACGAAATGGTATATACAAAAGAAAAAGTTAGTAGAACCTTGGAGTGGAGTGGATTAACGAGGAGGAAGCATTGTGCGTTGAAGCTCACGGACTTGGACTATTCTATCCGTCCCATTTATTCACCCGTATTTCTCCTACAATCTACATGCCCTCTAAGAGCTTTATTGGTTGCTTGTTTTGTGTCACTAGCATTGACGAGGGATAGGTTTGGGGAGGTCCCCAAAGGCGCGTTTAACGTCACTAGCTTGACGGTTGCTTCATCCTTGTCACTTCTTTCATGACAAAAGTGAAAAGATTAGCAGCAAAAGAAAATAAAAATAAAACTCTAGCCTCAAGAAGAATCAAAATCCTAATGATCAATACAAAACCTCCCCGGCAACGGCGCCAAATTGATACTCGCGTTTTTTAAGGGCATCAATTACCCTTGTCTGTTGTAGCACAAAGGGTTATCGTATCCACATGGAGGTTTGGTCAATGCACTAGGAATGCATGATTCTTCTTAATCTAGAGCAATGCTTTTTACAAGTAAACAAATTATAAAACTATAAAACAAGTAAACTAAAGATGGATATGTCGAATATTTAAGTAGCTATCAAGAAGTGATTAACAATTGTCGAGGTTTAATTAAGCACCGTTCTAGAACTCAAACACGAAAACATAGCCAGCTAACTGTCGTTACGAAGGCTATCTATCTTTAGATACTCAAATCCCAAATTTCTTTGCGAATTCGTCGAATCTAAACAAGCAATTAGTACGAGTTCGATATGTTCACAAAATCCCTAAGCCAAATTTCTTTGCGAATAGGTAACTTTGCCCATTTTAGACTAGTTCAGGTTATTAATCCCACTGTCGTGGCTAATCAACAATCCTAAGATCAAGATTCAAGATGATCAAGCTAGAATCTAGCATTAAAAACAGTCTAAATGAAGAACCAACGGATAAACCTCAATAACTAACCATCAATTCATCATCAATCAAGCCAAATCAAATACCCAACTAAAAACCTAATCTAAACATGAAGAACTAAAGAGAAAAAGACACAAAGATAAAGAAATTGCATATATAAAAGATAGAGTTGAAGAAATCTTCTCTAGAGTGGTATTTGTTATGAAGAACAATCAAAATCTCTCAAAAGAGAGAGTTTGGGTCGTGCCCAGCTCTTGGTAGAAGAAAACTTGTTCTTAGATATTATTACAAGAAGACTATTTATACAAGTGCCAAAATATCTAAGGAAAAACGGATATTTTGCTTCTGCCGACCTCCCTGTCGATCGACATTAAAGGTGTGTCGATCGACACGGGACTCTCTGGAGATATTTTATGCTTCGTCATATCCTCTGTTTCTTTAAAGATACCCTGTCGATCGACACAGTTTCCTGTCGATCGACGGGAAATGTTGTTCCACTCGGTCAAGACCGAGACCCTCCGGTAAAACGGCCATATCTCCTGAACCACAGATCGGAATGACTTGAAACCACTTCCATTGGAAAGCTATATCAAATACCTACAACTGTGATGAAGATCTTTGAAGATAAATCTAAATGGAAACCGTTCTTCTGAGTCGATCTTTGAAGCACTTTGGATGGTTTCGGTCGCGGTGGTGTGATATATTCCGCAATGACCTTTTATGATGGCTATCTTCACTCCTCCAACTCCTCTGACTCCAAGTTCACCTGAAAATGGCTCAAGCAAGCCAAAAAGAGTACAAAGACAACCTAGGACATCTAAAATGCAATGCAATGCAAATGAGACTCAAATGCATTAAAATATCCCAAAACTATACAATGTGGGATCAAAACCTATGAGAATAAAGCACTAAAAACAAGTAAAATATGGTGTTATCAACTCCCCCAGACTTGCCTTTTGCTTGTCCTCAAGCAAACAAGAAAAGACAAACCGAAAGAGAGGCTTGTACAATGCAAGACTCAAAAATATAAAATAAGACAAAGAAAACAATGTTAAATACAAAGACCTCTCCCCCAAACTTAAATCACACCGTCTCGGTATGAATTGAGCCAAAGAGAGAGTAAAACAAACACAAACAAAAACGAAATGGTATATACAAAAGGAAAAGTTTGTAGTACCTTGGAGTGGAGTGGATTAACGAAGAGGAAGCATTGTGCGTTGAAGATCACAGACTTGGACCATTCTATCCGTCCCATTTATTCACCCGTATTTCTCCTACAATCTACTTGCCCTCTAAGAGCTTTATTGGTTGCTTGTTTTGTGTCACTAGCATTGACGAGGGATAGGTTTGGGGAGGTCCCCAAAGGCGCGTTTAACGTCACTAGCTTGACGGTTGCTTCATCCTTGTCACTTCTTTCATGACAAAAGTGAAAAGATTAGCAACAAAAGAAAATAAAAATAAAACTCTAGCCTCAAGAAGAATCAAAATCCTAATGATCAATACAAAACCTCCCCGGCAACGGCGCCAAATTGATACTCGCGTTTTTTAAGGGCATCAATTACCCTTGTCTGTTGTAGCACAAAGGGTTATCGTATCCACATGGAGGTTTGGTCAATGCACTAGGAATGCATGATTCTTCTTAATCTAGAGCAATGCTTTTTACAAGTAAACAAATTATAAAACTATAAAACAAGTAAACTAAAGATGGATATGTCGGATATTTAAGTAGCTATCAAGAAGTGATTAACAATTGTCGAGGTTTAATTAAGCACCGTTCTAGAACTCAAACACGAAAACATAGCCAGCTAACTGTCGTTACGAAGGCTATCTATCTTTAGATACTCAAATCCCAAATTTCTTTGCGAATTCGTCGAATCTAAACAAGCAATTAGTACGAGTTCGATATGTTCACAAAATCCCTAAGCCAAATTTCTTTGCGAATAGGTAACTTTGCCCATTTAGACTAGTTCAGGTTATTAATCCCACTGTCGTGGCTAATCAACAATCCTAAGATCAAGATTCAAGATGATCAAGCTAGAATCTAGCATTAAAAACAGTCTAAATGAAGAACCAACGGATAAACCTCAATAACTAACCATCAATTCATCATCAATCAAGCCAAATCAAATACCCAACTAAAAACCTAATCTAAACATGAAGAACAAAAGAGAAAAAGACACAAAGATAAAGAAATTGCATATATAAAAGATAGAGTTGAAGAAATCTTCTCTAGAGTGGTATTTGTTATGAAGAACAATCAAAATCTCTCAAAAGAGAGAGTTTGGGTCGTGCCCAGCTCTTGGTAGAAGAAAACTTGTTCTTAGATATTATTACAAGAAGACTATTTATACAAGTGCCAAAATATCTAAGGAAAAACGGATATTTTGCTTCTGCCGACCTCCCTGTCGATCGACATTAAAGGTGTGTCGATCGACACGGGACTCTCTGGAGATATTTTATGCTTCGTCATATCCTCTGTTTCTATAAAGATACCCTGTCGATCGACACAGTTTCCTGTCGATCGACGGGAAATGTTGTTCCACTCGGTCAAGACCGAGACCCTCCGGTAAAACGGCCATATCTCCTGAACCACAGATCGGAATGACTTGAAACCACTTCCATTGGAAAGCTATCTCAAATACCTACAACTGTCATGAAGACCTTTGACGATAAATCTAAATGGAAACCGTTCTTCTGAGTCGATCTTTGAAGCACTTCGGATGGTTTCGGTCGCGGTGGTGTGATATATTCCGCAATGACCTTTTATGATGGCTATCTTCACTCCTCCAACTCCTCTGACTCCAAGTACACCTGAAAATGGCTCAAGCAAGCCAAAAAGAGTACAAAGACAACCTAGGACATCTAAAATGCAATGCAATGCAAATGAGACTCAAATGCATTAAAATATCCCAAAACTATACAATGTGGGATCAAAACCTATGAGAATAAAGCCCTAAAAACAAGTAAAATATGGTGTTATCAACTCCCCCAGACTTGCCTTTTGCTTGTCCTCAAGCAAACAAGAAAAGACAAACCGAAAGAGAGGCTTGTAAGTGGGAACTCAAAACCAAAAGATGCACTAAAAGGGTTCAACAAGATGTCCTAGCAAGAACTAATTCGATGCACAACAAACTCTACTCAAGAAGCTTTCGCCATACTCATCACTTATGAAATATTACTCCAAATCCCGAGACTCAAAATAATTCCCACAATCAACCAACATTCAACTCTTTGACATTCATTATTGTGTTTGGTGCGGTCTCACAATTGGAAATTGAATCAATACCATTTGGCTAGGTAGAAGAAGGCTTGAAATAATGTAAAGAGAAAGTTCATATTCTTTTTGGTGGTTAACTCTCAAATGCAAGTGTCACATTTAGCAAAAGCAAGAAAGAAAAGAGACAATTGATGCATACAAGGCTAGGAATCCAAAGTTCTACCCATTATCCCCTTGTTGCATTCTCTCATCTCTCTTTTCTCACTATCCCATTTTTAACCACTAACCCTTTTTGGCTAAATCTTTCTTTCAAATCTTTCTCAACCTTACTCTTTTCTTTTCTTTTTGATCAAAATCCTAGGGAATACTCTTTTCTTTGCACTAGCTCTTTCTATCTTAGCATTCTCTAACATATTTTCTTCTCTTTTGATTTACTCTAAGAGAATGCTAAGCTATCATTTTTTCTTTAAAACACATAGAGCTATATGGTATCTTCTTAATTTCATTCCCTAGAACTTATTCTTTCTTCTTCTTTCCTTTATTCTTTCTTTTCACACTCAACCACAAACCCAAAGATATTCAATAAAACACTTAACCATTTTTGTTTCATTCCCCACCTAAGACTAGTCTTAGATTCAAGAAACTAGTCTATTGGAAACTTTGCCTTCTCGTCTCTAATGCTTGCAAGATTTTGCCAATGCAACACAAAGAAAAAGGCCTCACTCAAAGAACATATGCAAGGGTTTGAACAAAATGGTCGGGTTTAAAAGGTGTGGTACCATCCTCATCTAAAAGATTAACTTAGATCGGGATAGCCATTCAAATCAAGATAAGAGTGGTAAAAATAAGGATAACATGATTTGAATGTCAAGTGTTTATCCATAGTTATGATTCAAAATCCAAAAGTGAGAAAAATTAGTCAAAATTAAGTTCAAGTTGATAGAGTTGAATCTAGATCATGCAAGTTTCTAATGAGTAGGGACTTTCAATGATTTATGATCCGAGTATGGATGAACCTCTACTTCATGAATGTTAATGCATCAAAAGAGTTCTAAGGAGGGCATAACATTGAATCCTAAAATGAGACTAATGCAAACTACGTGATGATTTTTTTTTTATTATTTTTTTTATTTTTTAGTCAACTATGTATAATGCAAGACTCAAAAATATAAAATAAGACAAAGAAAACAATGTTAAATACAAAGACCTCTCCCCCGAACTTAAATCACACCGTCTCGGTATGAATTGAGCCAAAGAGAGAGTAAAACAAACACAAACAAAAACGAAATGGTATATACAAAAGGAAAAGTTTGTAGTACCTTGGAGTGGAGTGGATTAACGAAGAGGAAGCATTGTGCGTTGAAGCTCACGGACTTGGACCATTCTATCCGTCCCATTTATTCACCCGTATTTCTCCTACAATCTACTTGCCCTCTAAGAGCTTTATTGGTTGCTTGTTTTGTGTCACTAGCATTGACGAGGGATAGGTTTGGGGAGGTCCCCAAAGGCGCGTTTAACGTCACTAGCTTGACGGTTGCTTCATCCTTGTCACTTCTTTCATGACAAAAGTGAAAAGATTAGCAACAAAAGAAAATAAAAATAAAACTCTAGCCTCAAGAAGAATCAAAATCCTAATGATCAATACAAAACCTCCCCGGCAACGGCGCCAAATTGATACTCGCGTTTTTTAAGGGCATCAATTACCCTTGTCTGTTGTAGCACAAAGGGTTATCGTATCCACAGGGAGGTTTGGTCAATGCACTAGGAATGCATGATTCTTCTTAATCTAGAGCAATGCTTTTTACAAGTAAACAAATTATAAAACTATAAAACAAGTAAACTAAAGATGGATATGTCGGATATTTAACTAGCTATCAAGAAGTGATTAACAATTGTCGAGGTTTAATTAAGCACCGTTCTAGAACTCAAACACGAAAATATAGCCAGCTAACTGTCGTTACGAAGGCTATCTATCTTTAGATACTCAAATCCCAAATTTCTTTGCAAATTCGTCGAATCTAAACAAGCAATTAGTATGAGTTTGATATGTTCACAAAATCCCTAAGCCAAATTTCTTTGCGAATAGGTAACTTTGTGTTGGAATTTGCACAGGTTTTTACCGGTTTAATCTCTATTAAACAACCTAGCGAAAGTTCCTTTGCCTAGGATCTAGGGTTTGTAAACAATTAATCAGAAAAGAACGGATCTCGAAGATACCTTGAGTTTATGCAGCGGAATTGAATCAGGGATTCGAGATCTATAGCGCCCCAAGCGTTGCGCCTCTACTGTTAGTCCACACGCACACAAACAGGAATCCGCAGGGTCGCTAGAGCCTGGAATCGGATCTTTCAGGGAATTTATGTTTCAGAGGCGGCTCTGGACTAAAACCTTCTTTTCCAGGTCGTGCCTCATATCATATATATAGGCCTTGGAGAAAACCTAATTAATCCCTGAACCGATTCAGAATTAATTAAGTCGTTAAACTGAAATCCCTATTTCGGTTAAAGCCTATCGACGCCTTTTCTAAAACATGATTCTTATGTGTATCTAATACACATCATTTGGATCATTACATTAATGATCATTCCCACATAAAGTAAATCCAGTTTGCTTAGGTGTGTGACCCTGTAGGATCATATAATACTAGTAATGAGTTCATAACTCATAGATCATCAGCGGCTTCTAGCAAAACGTAATGACCACCTAGTATCATATGAATGTCTGATCTCGACAATACAACTATCACTAGAGTGAATACAAGTGTGATTTCAAGACATTCCCAACAATCTCCCACTTGTACTGGAATCATCTATTCCCATAATCCCTTCGTCTCTATATCTCGACATGGCATAAGGCAAGATCCGTGTCATCCTTATTACAGCCATTATCATGTTCATCGAACTCCGATTTATACTGACCAAAACAAACGACTGACAATCACCTCGTTTGAGCGCGGCCACGCATTTCTCAGTATCAAATCTTTGATGGGCCCTGAGATATTTATCTCCTGTTATATAGGAGGGACAAATCCCATCTTGTTCCATCCATGTTGCTTCACACACTTCATGATACGCCCAATCAATGCCTTTATAGTTACCTGTTACGGATAACGTTTGACACAGTCAAAGCGGACCAATTCATATGCAAGAAATCATGATGAACTCAGGTCTAAGGACTATACTCTATAGTCGTAACGAGAACCTCTCATGACACTTATATAACTATCTTGTAGAGTTCTCATTAGCGGGTCATGTCCGATCATATGTTCTCTAACATATATCTATGTGATTGACTTTAATACTCTTATTAATGAGTCCATGAAACTTAGTCATCAGTCACCTCACATGCCAGTCTCACGCGGTTGTCAGTGTTCCACTTTAACAACCTTGACCAGGGACAAACATAATCTATGTCATTTATCACTTTATAGGGTTTCATTATCAAGTCCTCAACTTGATGACCTATAAAATGCCATAAATTACTCTTGGGACTATTATTCAATTATCCAATAATCAAATAATAAATGAAATAATTTCATTATGACATAACCAAATTATGCCTACATGAATATCATAACACAACTAAATCCTTTACAACTCCCACTAGAATTAAGATCACATCTTAATATATCCAATACCTACAGCAGGAGGGTGAAACTCATGCTTAGGTCGTGGGAGAGGCTGCGGTGATCTGCTTGGAACCCTTTCCAACAAACCGCAGGCTGTGGTGCTCTGTTTGGAACCCTTTCCAACAAACAGCACTACAGTATAGACACAAGACATAACCCGGTTCCGACCGGAAATCGTCTTTGTCCGTCTAACCACTCTTCATCAGAAACCATTACTTCCTCAGTTCACCAAGCTTCTATCCTCAGTATTCCCAAATACTTGAGAATATTCTTGGTAACTATCCAGTGACTTTCACATGGATCATATTGGTATCTACTTGTCATGCTTAAAACACAAGCAATATCTGGACGAGTGCAGGTCATGGCATTCATGATAGATTCCTCTGCATACGTCTGGGAATCCTATTCAAGAAAAAAGCATTCTTGCTCAGCCAGTGTCCAGGGACACTGCGTCTTGCCAAGATTAATGCCATCAGACATTGGTATGAAGCCCTTCTTGGAATCATGCATATTGAATCTGTCCAAGACTTTATCACCATAAGAATCTTGACATGATCCAATTAGCCTAACCAATCTATCTCTATAGATTCCTATTCCAAGAATTCACGCGGCTACTCCCATGCCTTTCATTGAAAAATAATTTCCGAGCCAAGTCTCTAAAGACTAAAGCAACGGAACGTTATTTCCGAGAATAAGTATGTCATCTACATACATAATGAGAAATGCAACTACACTCCCACTAGTCTTCTTGTAAACACTTGGTTCCTCTTCGTTCCTGATGAAGTCAAACTTTTTGACATCTTTATCAAAACGAAGATTCCAACTCCGTCATGCTTGCTTCAATCCATACATGGATCGATTAAGCTTGCATTCTTTCCCAGCATTATTTGGATCTGTGAAACCTTAGGTTGCGTCACGTACACATCCTCTTTCAGAATTCCAATTAAGGAAAAACTGTTTTTCACATCCATCTGCCAAATCTCATCACCATGATCAATGGCTGTTGCTAGTATAATCCGAATGGCTTTAAGCATAGCGAATGGGAACAGGTTTCATCATAGTCAATACCATGATTTGCTTGAAACCTTTAGCCACCAGCTAAGCTTTGAATATCTGGATATTCCCATCTCGGATCTAGCGGCTCCTAGCCACTTTTCGGAGTCCAGGCCCAACATTGCTTCTTCAAAATTCGTAGGCTCGTCATTGTCTATGATCAACAAGTCATGACAATCGGTCACAAGAAATCCATATCTCTCGTGATCGTTACGAATCCTTTCGGATCTACGAACTTCAGGCACCACAGGTGCAAGTTCTACAACCCTTTGCAGACCCAGCTACTACTCTTCCTTAACAGGTCGAGCAGTCTCCTGTGATTCTCGAACATTTTCGAGATACACTTTACTCCCACAGTTTTTCTTGGAAAGATAATCTCTCGCAAGAAAACATACTTCTTAGCAACAAACATTTTGTTATCAGAACATGTGTAGAAGTAATAAGCCTTGGTTTCCTTAGGATAACCATTCAAAGTAGCATTTATCGAATTTGGATGCGAGCTTGTTAAATGTTTTACACAAGCCTCATAACCCCAAATTTTAGTAAAGACAAACTTGGAACATTTCCAATCCACATCTCATATGGAGTCTTTGCAATTGATTTTGTTGGAACCCTATTTAGTGTAAACTCAGACATTTCTAGAGTGTATTCCTAAAAGGATTATGGAAGATCTGTGTGACTCATCATTGATCGAATCTTATCCAATAAGGTCCGATTCCACCTCTTGGAAAACCCATTCCAAACGGGCGTTCCAGGAGGAGTGAGCTGTGAAACAATTTCACACTCTCTCAGATGATCACTTAACTTTTGACTTTAAGTATTCTCTTCTGCGATCAAATCGAAGAACTCTAATACTTTTATCAATTTGATTTTGTACTTCATTCTGGAATTCCTTGAAAAAATTTCAAAAGAGGATTCCTACTTGTGACTCATTAGATAGACATCGCCATGCCCACTCTAGTCACAAGTATAGGTAATGAAGTCTTGAATCCTAATTTTCTCTAGCATTGGTGCCTATCGGGCCGCACACATCTGTATGTATAAAGCCCAATAAGTCATTGGCCCATTCTTTTAGTTTGATAAAATGGGCCTTAATCGTTTTGCCCAATAAGCAGGATTCAAATATCTCACATGATTCACAACCATGTGAGCCCAAAAGCCCATCACTATGAAACTTCTGAATCCTCTGTGGCCCAAACGATAATGCTGGAGAACCGATTTGTGTTTATGTCATAAACAGATATATATATTGGTTTAAGACATAAAACCCATTCTCTAATGGGATGCTACCATATAAAATATCATTTAGATCAAAAGAGCAACATTTGTCTTTTATCAAAATAAAATCATTCAAATTCTTACAAGAAAATGAAATGACATTTTTGCTCATAGCAATTACATAATAGCAATTATTTAGTTTCTAAAACCAAGTCTGAAGGCGACAACAAATGGAAACTTCCTACACCTAATGCAGCAACCCATGCTTCATTCTTTTGAGTATCTCCATTCGTCCCTTCTTCAACGTTCTACTGTTGCTCAGGCCCTGCACATTTAAACAAATATGAGCACCAGAACCGGTATCTAATACCCATAAGGTAGAACTTAAAATAACACAAATACCTGAATAAGGAGTGTCATACATCTCCATTATTTCCTTGGAATCTTCCATGTATTTCTTGCATTTTCTCCTCCAATGCCTTGGTTCCCCACAGTAGCTGCAAGCATCATCATCAGATGGGCCAGACTTGGGTTTAGTGAGAAACTCAGGCTTATCCTGATTCACAATCTGGACGGCCTTTCTCTCACCCTTGTCTTTACCAGGTTTCACAAACCTTTTGCCCTTCTTGATATTGAGCTCAGCTGTCTTGAGCATATCATGCAGTTCAGTCAACGTCTTCGTCAAGACATTCTTGATGTAGTACTTGATGAACTCATCATAGCTCGTCGGCAGGGACTGCAGAATGATGTCAGTAGCCAACTCTTGGCTAATAGGACAATCCAGTCTCCTCAGTTTATCAATATAACCCATCATCTTCACGACATGAGGACTTACTGGAGCATCATTTGGCAGCTTGCACTCAAATAGAGATTTAACCGACTGGTATCTCTCAGTTCGAGTCTGCTCCTGAAACATAGCTTTCAGGCTAGTGACTATCTCGATAGGCGATTCCACGTTCTCATATTGCCCCTGCAATTCAGAGTTCATGGTATCCCTCATCAGACGGCTCACTTCGACCACATCATAATAATGCTTATTCCAAGCATCATATACTGCATGTAAAGTATTGGACCTTAGTTTCTCGGGGAGAGCTTTCTCAAGGACATAGTCCTTTCTCTCTTGCTTGAGAACAATTCTCAAGTTCCGATACCAATCAAGGAAGTTGGATCCATTTAACTTGTCCTTCTCAAGGACGGATCTCAACGAGAAAGAGTTCTGATTAGACATAACTGTAATAAGAAAAGGAAAAATCAGTTATGATATTCAGAAAATGAGAAATCTTAACAATTAAGAAAACTCGCATTATATTCAAAACAATGTTTCCTCAAATGAATATAATGATCCAAGATCCATGTTTCACTAAAATCCGAGCGAGCCACTGGCTGTTACTCGAATTATAGCTATACAGGTAAGCAACACTTTGCTAATCATATCCAATATGACTCTTGGTTGTGGATAAAACATCTTATGTTCTAACCACCTGATGTCTCTGGGCCCAGAACTTCTGATAGCCCATTCAAGTAAACCAATCTCTTTTGTCATGTAATAGTTGATGCCATGCACTGCAAGCCCATCAACTCAATTACCTACTGCCTCACTCATGTCACTACAGATACCTTGCACTGCAAGCCTATCACATAATGAAATGAGCATTAACAGCTGACAAGATCGGAAAGACATCCAGAACACTTGATATTTACTCGAGGAACTGAACATTTAATCCTCAATGCATATCATATATGCATTCAGGAACCCAATCTCATTAAATCCGGTTCGGTTATTTGATTTCAGGTTCACTAACCATCAATCAGTGTAAGCTGTCGATCGACACTACCTTAGTGTCGATCGACACTTACTCTTCTGTCACAGTTCATCGAAAACCGATCAATCCAATTGAACCGGATTCGATAACCGACATAACCAATACAATAAACAGTTAGTGTCGATCGACACTACATTAGCATCGATCGACATTGATCAAACCAGATCCAATTCTCGATAACCGGTCAATCCAATTGAACCGGATCGATAACCGGTCAATCTAGTTGAACCGGGCTGATAACCAGTCGGTGTCGATCGACACAACCTTTGTGTCGGTCGATACCAACCAGACCGCAACAAATCAAAATTTGCCGGTTTAATCGATCTGTTAACCAAGCGCGATAACCGATTCAAAATCTTATTGAACCGGTTAACCAATCGCCTGGTTGTGTCGATCGACGCAACTTTTGTGTCGATCGACACCAACTTGATATCGATTAATATATCAAACTGACGGCAATTGAAAGAGCGTGTCGATCGACGCCCCTCAATGGTGTCGATCGACACCAACCTCTCCGGAAAAAATACAAGTTACTTTGGCCCGTGTCGATCGACACCAGCTTGGTATCGATCGACACAGCCAAAAAACCCTTATTCCAAATTTTAACAAAAACGTTTTAGGTCAAAATTCAATCTCATAAGCATCCTCTAATGAGTTCAACTAATTCGATTTCCTGCTTTAGATTCAGATTAGTTAAACCCTAAGGCTCTGATACCACTGTTGGAATTTGCACAGGTTTTTACCGGTTTAATCTCTATTAAACAACCTAGCGAAAGTTCCTTTGCCTAGGATCTAGGGTTTGTAAACAATTAATCTGAAAAGAACGGATCTCGAAGATACCTGAAGTTTATGCAGCGGAATTGAATCAGGGATTCGAGATCTATAGCGCCCCAAGCGTTGCGCCTCTACTGTTAGTCCACACGCACACAAACAGGAATCCGCAGGGTCGCTAGAGCCTGGAATCGGATCTTTCAGGGAATTTATGTTTCAGAGGCGGCTCTGGACTAAAAGCTTCTTTTCCACGTCGTGCCTCATATCATATATATATAGGCCTTGGAGAAAACCTAATTAATCCCTGAACCGATTCAGAATTAATTAAGTCATTAAACCGAAATCCCTATTTCGGTTAAAGCCTATCGACGCCTTTTCTAAAACATGATTCTTATATGTATCTAATACACATCATTTGGATCATTACATTAATGATCATTCCCACATAAAGTAAATCCAGTTTGCTTAGGTGTGTGACCCTGTAGGATCATATAATACTAGTAATGAGTTCATAACTCATAGATCATCAGCGGCTTCTAGCAAAACGTAATGACCACCTAGTATCATATGAATGTCTGATCTCGACAATACAACTATCACTAGAGTGAATACAAGTGTGATTTCAGGACATTCCCAATACTTTGCCCATTTAGACTAGTTCAGGTTATTAATCCCACTGTCGTGGGTAATCAACAATCCTAAGATCAAGATTCAAGATGATCAAGTTAGAATCTAGCATTAAAAACAATCTAAATGAAGAACCAACGGATAAACCTCAATAACTAACCATCAATTCATCATCAATCAAGCCAAATCAAATACCCAACTAAAAACCTAATCTAAACATGAAGAACAAAAGAGAAAAAGACACAAAGATAAAGAAATTGCATATATAAAAGATAGAGTTGAAGAAATCTTCTCTAGAGTGGTATTTGTTATGAAGAACAATCAAAATCTCTCAAAAGAGAGAGTTTGGGTCGTGCCCAGCTCTTGGAAGAAGAAAACTTGTTCTTAGATATTATTACTAGAAGACTATTTATACAAGTGCCAAAATATCTAAGGAAAAACGGATATTTTGCTTCTGCCGACCTCCCTGTCGATCGACATTAAAGGTGTGTCGATCGACACGGGACTCTCTGGAGATATTTTATGCTTCGTCATATCCTCTGTTTCTTTAAAGATACCCTGTCGATCGACACAATTTCCTGATGATCGACGGGAAATGTTGTTCCACTCGGTCAAGACCGAGACCCTCCGGTAAAACGGCCATATCTCCTGAACCACCGATCGGAATGACTTGAAACCACTTCCATTGGAAAGCTATCTCAAATACCTACAACTTTCATGAAGACCTTTGAAGATAAATCTAAATGGAAACCGTTCCTCTGAGTCGATCTTTGAAGCACTTCGGATGGTTTCGGTCGCGGTGGTGTGATATATTCCGCAATGACCTTTTATGATGGCTATCTTCACTCCTCCAACTCCTCTGACTCCAAGTACACCTGAAAATGGCTCAAGCAAGCCAAAAAGAGTACAAAGACAACCAAGGACATCTAAAATGCAATGCAATGCAAATGAGACTCAAATGCATGAAAATATCCCAAAACTATACAATGTGGGATCAAAACCTATGAGAATAAAGCCCTAAAAACAAGTAAAATATGGTGTTGTCAACTCCCCCAGACTTGCCTTTTGCTTGTCCTCAAGCAAACAAGAAAAGACTAACCGAAAGAGGGGCTTGTAAGTGGGAACTCAAAACCAAAAGATGCACTAAAAGGGTTCAACAAGATGTCCTAGCAAGAACTAATTCGATGCACAACAAACTCTACTCAAGAAGCTTTCGCCATACTCATCACTTATGAAATATTTCTCCAAATCCCGAGACTCAAAATAATTCCCACAATCAACCAACATTCAACTCTTTGACATTCATTATTGTGTTTGGTGCGGTCTCACAATTGGAAATTGAATCAATACCATTTGGCTAGGTAGAAGAAGGCTTGAAATAATGTAAAGAGAAAGTTCATATTCTTTTTGGTGGTTAACTCTCAAATGCAAGTGTCACATTTAAGAAAAGCAAGAAAGAAAAGAGACAATTGATGCATACAAGGCTAGGAATCCAAAGTTCTACCCATTATCCCCTTGTTGCATTCTCTCATCTCTCTTTTCTCACTATCCCATTTTTAACCACTAACCCTTTTTGGCTAAATCTTTCTTTCAAATCTTTCTCAACCTTACTCTTTTCTTTTCTTTTTGATCAAAATCCTAGGGAATACTCTTTTCTTTGCACTAGCTCTTTCTATCTTAGCATTCTCTAACATATTTTCTTCTCTTTTGATTTACTCTAAGAGAATGCTAAGCTATCATTTTTTCTTTAAAACACATAGAGCTATATGGTATCTTCTTAATTTCATTCCCTAGAACTTATTCTTTCTTCTTCTTTCCTTTATTCTTTCTTTTCACACTCAACCACAAACCCAAAGATATTCAATAAAACACTTAACCATTTTTGTTTCATTCCCCACCTAAGACTAGTCTTAGATTCAAGAAACTAGTCTATTGGAAACTTTGCCTTCTCGTCTCTAATGCTTGCAAGATTTTGCCAATGCAACACAAAGAAAAAGGCCTCACTCAAAGAACATATGCAAGGGTTTGAACAAAATGGTCGGGTTTAAAAGGTGTGGTACCATCCTCATCTAAAAGATTAACTTAGATCGGGATAGCCATTCAAATCAAGATAAGAGTGGTAAAAATAAGGCAAACATGATTTGAATGTCAAGTGTTTATCCATAGTTATGATTCAAAATCCAAAAGTGAGAAAAATTAGTCAAAATTAAGTTCAAGTTGATATAGTTGAATCTAGATCATGCAAGTTTCTAATGAGTAGGGACTTTCAAAGATTTAAGATCCGAGTATGGATGAGCCTCTACTTCATGAATGTTAATGCATCAAAAGAGTTCTAACGAGGGCATAACATTGAATCCTAAAATGAGACTAATGCAAACTACATGATGATTTTTTTTTTTATTATTTTTTTTATTTTTTAGTCAACTATGTACAATGCAAGACTCAAAAATATAAAATAAGACAAAGAAAACAATGTTAAATACAAAGACCTCTCCCCCGAACTTAAATCACACCGTCTCGGTATGAATTGAGCCAAAGAGAGAGTAAAACAAACACAAACAAAAACGAAATGGTATATACAAAAGGAAAAGTTAGTAGTACCTTGGAGTGGAGTGGATTAACGAAGAGGAAGCATCGTGCGTTGAAGCTCACGGACTTGGACCATTCTATCCATCCCATTTATTCACCCGTATTTCTCCTACAATCTACTTGCCCTCTAAGAGCTTTATTGGTTGCTTGTTTTGTGTCACTAGCATTGACGAGGGATAGGTTTGGGGAGGTCCCCAAAGGCGCGTTTAACGTCACTAGCTTGACGGTTGCTTCATCCTTGTCACTTCTTTCATGACAAAAGTGAAAAGATTAGCAACAAAAGAAAATAAAAATAAAACTCTAGCCTCAAGAAGAATCAAAATCCTAATGATCAATACAAAACCTCCCCGGCAACGGCGCCAAATTGATACTCGCGTTTTTTAAGGGCATCAATTACCCTTGTCTGTTGTAGCACAAAGGGTTATCGTATCCACAGGGAGGTTTGGTCAATGCACTAGGAATGCATGATTCTTCTTAATCTAGAGCAATGCTTTTTACAAGTAAACAAATTATAAAACTATAAAACAAGTAAACTAAAGATGGATATGTCGGATATTTAACTAGCTATCAAGAAGTGATTAACAATTGTCGAGGTTTAATTAAGCACCGTTCTAGAACTCAAACACGAAAATATAGCCAGCTAACTGTCGTTACGAAGGCTATCTATCTTTAGATTCTCAAATCCCAAATTTCTTTGCGAATTCGTCGAATCTAAACAAGCAATTAGTACGAGTTCGATATGTTCACAAAATCCCTAAGCCAAATTTCTTTGCGAATAGGTAACTTTGCCCATTTAGACTAGTTCAGGTTATTAATCCCACTGTCGTGGGTAATCAACAATCCTAAGATCAAGATTCAAGATGATCAAGCTAGAATCTAGCATTAAAAACAGTCTAAATGAAGAACCAATGGATAAACCTCAATAACTAACCATCAATTCATCATCAATCAAGCCAAATCAAATACCCAACTAAAAACCTAATCTAAACATGAAGAACAAAAGAGAAAAAGACACAAAGATAAAGAAATTGCATATATAAAAGATAGAGTTGAAGAAATCTTCTCTAGAGTGGTATTTGTTATGAAGAACAATCAAAATCTCTCAAAAGAGAGAGTTTGGGTCGTTCCCAGCTCTTGGAAGAAGAAAACTTGTTCTTAGATATTATTACAAGAAGACTATTTATACAAGTGCCAAAATATCTAAGGAAAAACGGATATTTTGCTTCTGCCGACCTCCCTGTCGATCGACATTAAAGGTGTGTCGATCGACACGGGACTCTCTGGAGATATTTTATGCTTCGTCATATCCTCTGTTTCTTTAAAGATACCCTGTCGATCGACACAGTTTCCTGTCGATCGACGGGAAATGTTGTTCCACTCGGTCAAGACCGAGACCCTCCGGTAAAACGGCCATATCTCCTGAACCACAGATCGGAATGACTTGAAACCACTTCCATTGGAAAGCTATCTCAAATACCTACAACTGTCATGAAGACCTTTGAAGATAAATCTAAATGGAAACCGTTCTTCTGAGTAGATATTTGAAGCACTTCGGATGGTTTCGGTCGCGGTGGTGTGATATATTCCGCAATGACCTTTTATGATGGCTATCTTCACTCCTCCAACTCCTCTGACTCCAAGTACACCTGAAAATTTCTCAAGAAAGCCAAAAAGAGTACAAAGACAACCTAGGACATCTAAAATGCAATGCAATGCAAATGAGACTCAAATGCATGAAAATATCCCAAAACTATACAATGTGGGATCAAAACCTATGAGAATAAAGCCCTAAAAACAAGTAAAATATGGTGTTATCAATTCATATTAAGTCTAAGATTTGCTTTTTTCAATTTTTTTTTTTCGCTATTTTTTTTATTATTTCATTTTTTTTTTTTGAGTGTTTCAGGGATTTATCAATGAAACACTACAAACTTAGGAGAATGGTGAGCCCTTATTCTCATTGGACCATTGAGGATTATTCCTCTATGCCCGATGAGTTCAATCGATCGCCCAACTCCAACAATATCTGGTACAATGCTCATGTGTACCAACAAAAAAAGATGGAGGAACTAGAAGCTGTTGTGTTTCAAGTCGCAGAAGAAATAAGAATAGAGGATGAACTAGAAGATTTCGTGCATCACTTCATGGAAGAAATTAAAAATTCCGGTCGGGAGGTTAAGGCAAAGATGGAGAGATTTAGTTCAACCTTTGGAGAAAGACACGATGCTCTTGCCGCTCGAGTTCAACTCCAAGATTTCCACCTAGAAAATTTGAAGAAAATCCATGAAGAGTTTAAGGAAAAACCACTCGAGAAAGTCGACAAAATCGAGAAGTTCGTTGTTCCTTGCTTTATCAATGGAGAGGAGTTCAAAGATTCTTTGTGTGACGGAGAAGCCAACGTTAACATCATGTCTAAAGGAATAGCTAAGAAGATAGGGATTAAGGAGTTAAAGCCTTGCAATTGCTCCATGTCGCATCAAGATGCTTCTTCTATAATCTCACATGATTTTGTTGCGGATCTACTAGTTGGAATTGGTCTCTATGATCTTCCAACAAGCTTCCACGTTTTGGAGATGAAAGATGATCCTCTCAAACCTTTGATTCTTGGTTCACCATTCCTAAAATTAGTTGGAGCACTTGTGGATTCTACAAACAACCAACTCTCTTTCTCAAAACTTCCAGAGAACAAGGGAGTATTCTATCCGGCTCTACAAGGTAATTCCAAGAAGGAGGTCAAAGACATACAAACACAAGCTCTCCAAGAAGACGAAACGAGCATCACAAGCCTAGATTCGGAGGAGATGCACGATCAAAGAGAAGAGTTTAGAACATGTTCACACGTTCTAGACACTAAAGTTGACCCTCCCAAACCATTGTCCCTTGGTTCACCAACCCTTGAAGCCGCTGGAGATTTTGTGGACTCCACAAATCATCAAATCTATCCCTCCGAAGCCGACAAGGGAGTGTTCTATCTGGCCTTCCAAGGTAAGGTTTCTTTGCGTATGAATTTGTACACTAATGAAAGTTTTGATATTAATCCAGGAGATAAAAGAGATGCCACAAAGAAGTTTCAAGACGCCAAAAGACCAGCCCCTCCAACCGCATTAAAAGATGTTGTCAAACCGACAAACCCTAAAGGCGAGATGACTCCAAGTGTTGCAAATTCAACTTTAGCTCTTATGGAACGTAAAGAAGGTGTTGTTAAACTCAAAAGACCCTCAAATATCCTCTCCAAGAGAAGCACAATAATCCCCACGGATTTAAAGGAGAGAGGTGAAGAATTCATCAAAGAAAAAGTCAACAATTTGGTGAAATTTTTTCTCGATGAAATAGTTCTTCATGAGAGCCACCAAGATGCTAAAAGATGGAGCCTCAAACCATCCGGTCCTGAGTGTAGAGAAGCTAAAGGAACCATCATTCCTTTAGTGGTGCCATCCCACACTTAAAACGAAAGGAGTCGAGCTAAAAGACTTAAAACACGCGCTTTATGGGAGGCAATTCATATTTAATTTTATTTGAGTCTTTAATTTAAGTTTTTCACCATAGTTTTTAATTTTAAAATCTTCATATTACATTCATTTATCTACTTATGCATTTTCAGGTTTTTACAAAAATCATAAAAATACAAACAATGTGTTTTTGAAGAAGAAAGAAGAGAAGGAGGTAGAACAAGACCAGTTCCGGTTCACGACACAAACGAATTATCATATCAACCCAGAAAAATCTGGAAATTGGTGGAAAGATAGAAGACAGTCATTCGAAGCTACAGGAAAAATAAGAACGTAATTTGCTATTACGGTTTAAAAGTTATGACTGACTTCCGAAGACCAACAAAGAAAGAGACGAAGGTACAATGGGTCAACTTCAAACCTCTTTTCACGATGAACCACCGGGAACCAGATGACGATCTTCATACCATTGGAAAGCTCTGAGTCTCAGGAGTACGGGACATTTTTTAGAGTTCAAATTCGAGGTCTGTAGAAGGAGAAATGGCGATCGAAAGATGGGATATTGTTCCTGGCGTGAGATTGTGTCAAGTATCCCGCACCGATCCCCCGCACCGATCCACGTCCGTGACCGGTGCAATGCCACGACCTGCATCCCAGACCCCGGACACTCATGTTCCAGACCCCGGACACGGGATAGCAACCGGTGCCAAGCCCATGACGCTGCGTCCTCGTCCCGCAGGTCGTCCCGCGTGCCCGTCCCACGTCCCATGTCCCAGCCTGGAGCATCGTCCCGCAGTCCTGCAGTCCAGCGTCCCAGCGCCAATCCTAGACCAGCGACACCTGACCATGATCGGCATCTCAATAAGGTTTGCACCATTGAACCAAACATCTAACCACGGTCCGGTTTAAGGTAAATTTCCTTAATTTTCTCTTTTATTTATTTTAAAAACCAATTTTCAAACTTCATTACAAATTTTTAACAATAAATTTATTTTTCAAATTGCAATTTGATCTTTTAACCTATATGCTTAATTCAAATCTTTATTGAATAGATTATTTGATTTTTCAAACTTTGCATTAGGAATTTGAATTTTGGTGAATTAAATTTGGTTTTTAAATAATTAGCACATCTTGAGAATTATCCATTCATTGTTTTCACTTTGATTAACAATTTTCAGCATTTTAGATTCTTTATTGGATTTATTTTGTTCTTTATATGCTATTCTCCTATTCCTTGGACTTTGAACTCAATATATATGTATTGAGAACTTAGCTCCAAGATGCATTTAACAAGTGATTTCAAGTGTCTTTGCAAGGATAATTTGTACTTAAGCAGGATTCGGCTAAAGAAATTTTGTTGTGGACGCACAATTCAATCGTTTTAAGCATAATCCATCCATTTAAAGAAGATGTGCGAGAAAGGAAGAGAAGATGGAAACACAAGACTTGGTTATACTTAATAAGGGTATTCTTCGACTAATAATCCAGTTTGCCCGGGCGAATTTGGAAAGTTTTCGATCGTACCTCACAAACAGACCACGTGGAGCACTTTTATGGGACATCAACCAAACCACATGAGAAAAGGACATCATACTTCACCACCTAACTTAAAAAGGTATGTGTTATGATATATTTTCAATATGGCTCGAGAAATTCTGTACTGTTTTGCAGATGGCTTGATACACACTTTATGGTGCGACGAATCGTCCCTACGTGGACCAAAATCAAAACCGGCCGAGCAAACAAGTTGAAACTTCTCCAGTAGCTTCATAACACCATATTACTCAGTGGATTTTCAATATGGTTTGGTGAGATTATCACGGATTGAAAGATAGCCCTATGAGCATCTTTGGTAACCAAAATCACTACACCATTGGCCAATTTTCAAACCGTGAGGAACCAGCTGTTGGAGCCTAAATAAGAATCGATTATAATGATCTAAGGAACAGTTTAGAAGTGCCACTTGACCCCTGGTCCGACCTTAATCTGCAAATGCCTTCTACACTCCTATCCGGTCATATATGAACCTCAAGACTATTCGTCTATCGCGGTAACATCGTTCTATCCTCTGTCTTTTCAATTTTTAATTTCAAATTTATTTTACAACATCCTCTCTTGAATTGATTTGATTTTACACCGGGACGGTGTAAGTTAAGTCTGGGGGGATTGTTGTTTACTAACACATTTGTTCGTGTTTGGTTTTTAAGTTTTCAAAAAGATTTTTCAAAATTTGTTTTTTAAAAAAAAAAAACCGTTTTATTGAGTCAAAATCAGTTGGGAATGATGAAACCTTTCTAGGATCGACGCGTTTTGATTTCAAAACTAAGTGACCATTATTGCAGGGTTTGTTCCGGACAATTGATTCAAACACCTAGTGACCGAATGGAGTCCATGGAGATTACTACTTGCATTATTTTGATGAATAAGATTTCGACTCTCAATTTGGTTTACTAATATGCTTTTTGACGATCTCTTGTTAAGTATATTCGATCAAGGAACGAATCACATTCATGACATCTTATCCTCTTTTTACCACTGTCTTGTTGTCATGGATGGCCAGCTCACTTTTAGTTGGCACCCTACCTATGCCCTAAACCTAAACCTTTCTTTCAGACCTCATGCACTTCTATCTATTTACATTATGCAGATATGTGTAAAACCGTCGGAGAGAGTAGGGTCGACGCAATTTTCCAATCACTCGAAGATGCGAAGACCAACACTAGAAGAAAGGAGGACACCAACGAAATCCCTAAAAGTTTGAGAGGATCCGGCCAATCCTTGGATGCTTAATCATGGTAACAATTTCGTGCCTTATTCGACTCAGAATCATTATGAGACCATTTTCCCAAAAAAAAAAAAAAAAAAAAAGTTTGTGTGTTTTGGGAAAGGAAAAATGTTTTCAAAAGAGTCAAGGGCCAAAGAATACCCAAGGAGAAGCCACGTCACAAAGAAGAAATGAGTAGAAGAGCTTTACAGTGATTCCCGGTGAAAGATCTAAGTCTGAGGGAGAAAAAGGCAAACAACAAGGTGATTGGAAAATTGTGGACTTCAATAGATCCATTCTCTCTTGCGATTTTGCATAATGTCGCGCAACCGGAGATTTTGGTAACCCTAAAACTTTTACCCTCACCACTAAATTTAGCCTCCCCTAAACACCTAGCCCGTATCCTTGTAAATATCCTTGATCGGAGATTTTTGAGAATCTAAGAGAGTAAAGGAGTCGATTGATTTGAAGTTGAGATTTTGCAGGGACAGTAATTTAGGACACACTTTCGAATTCACGATGGGAGACGATGAAAAGCGTTCATGAGCTCACTTTGTCTTTACGTGGATTACAGGTTTAGAGATCGAAGCAAGTTCTAAAGAATATGTTAGTTTCCATGTTTCCAAACCTCCTTCCTACTCTTGAATTTTGCTTGGGGACAAGCAAGGTTTAATTCTGGAGGAGTTGATATACCTCATATTTTACCTATTTACTATCTATTTAAAAGCATTATCTAAGTACTTTTATTAGGTTTTACACCAAAGAGGTAGTTTTTCCTCGTATTTCTAGTTTTAGAGTGTCAACAGGGAAAATCATCAAAAAGGAGCAAAGGAAGCTTAAAATGGTGTATTCTAAGCTACAGCAAGTTTATCAAACCAAAGACTTAGTTCGAGCCAAAGATTTCTCAAGTTATCACGTTTTATCAATTCGGACAGAACTGAAGCGTCTGAAGTTTGGCTACAGACGGAGGATCAAAACAACATGGAATTTGATGAAACTTGACTACATTTCAAGGTCTTTGAGTCAGATTTTTAATGAAGTTTGAATTATCTCATTCGAAGCTGTGAGTTGGAAATACATCGGATTTAGTGAAGATATGTCCTACTGCCTCGAAGATGAAGAAGGTGCAGAATGAAGTCAAGCTTTGACGGACCTTACGGCCGAAGTTCGTGACCATTCTCAGCTCAATATGGAGTTTTTTCAAGCCCATATATGAGCCCAAATCACGCCGCCGTTTATGGTGGGAAGGTTCAGATTTTTACAGATCATAAGAATCTGCAACACATTTTAACTCAGCCGCTGCTGAATGTGAGACAGAGACGCTGGATTGAGCTGTTAGCAGATTATGAGTTGGATATTGTATATCATCCTGATAAGGCAAACAACGTAGCAGATGCTCTGGTTAGCAAGGTTAGCACTTTGCGGTTATGTACTATTTCAGAGGAGCCGGTTGGCTTAGAGGCAGGTTGCCAGGCAGATCTTTTGAGTAGGATTCTTGCGGCTCAGGCAAGCAATTCAGGTTTGGTGGCTGCGTCGACCGCAGCGGGTTCCGAGTATCAGGTTTCATCAAGTGGGGCAATTCTTGTTCGCGGTCGGGTTTGTGTACCCAAGGTTGAGGAGCTGAGGCAGGAGATTCTGCGAGAGGCTCATGCGAGTAAGTTCTCGATTCATCCAGGAGCGACTAAGATGTCTCGTGATCTCAAACGGTATTATCACTGGGTCAGGATGAAGAGAGAAGTGGCGGCTTATGTCTCTAAGTGCAATACGTGTTCGTTGGTCAACGCAGAGCATAAAGTTCCGAGTGGTCTTCTGCAGAGTTTACCCATTCTGGAATAGAAGTGGGATATGATCACTATGGACTTCGTAATGGGGTTACCTGATTCACGGACGTATAATGCCATCTAGGTGATTGTGGATCGGTTGACTAAGTCAGCACACTTTTTGGCCATTAAAAATACCGACAGAGCGGATAAGTTGGCTAAGAACTTTGTGCAGGAGATCGTGAGGCTGCATGGAGCGCCAGCCAGTATTATTTCTGATCGGGATCCTCGGTTTGCATCGGAGTTTTGGAGAGTGTTTCGGGCAGAGATGGGCACTAAGGTGCATATCAGTACGACATATCATCCGCAGACGGATGGGCAGTCAGAGAGGACTATTCAGACTATGGAGGATTTGTTGCGGATGTGCGTTCTGGATTGGGGTGGCCTCTGGGCCGATCACTTGGGTTTAGTCGAGTTTGCGTATAATAACAGCTTTCAGACGAGTATCGGGATGGCTCCTTTCGAGGCTTTGTACGGGAGGCCATGTAGGACGGCTTTATGCTGGACCCAAGTGGGGGAGCGCAGTATTCATGGAGCTAGTTTTGTTCAGGAGACGACGGAGAAGGTCCGTGTTGTGAGGTTGAACATAAAAGAAGCTCAGGATCGTCAGAGGAGTTAAGCTGATAAGCGGAGGTGAGAGCTTGAGTTCGCGGTAGGAGATCGCGTGTATCTTAAGATGGCCATGTTGAGGGTTCCTAATAGATCCATTCCTGAGAACTAGCTGAGTTTGCGGTTTATTGGTCCTTTTCCTGTAGTGGAGCGAGTTGGACAAGTGGCGTATCGGCTTGAGTTACCATCGATCATGAAGGCATTTCATAAGGTTTTCCATGTGTCGATGTTGAGGAAGTGCCTGCATGAGTCGGAGGAGTTAGTGCCTGAGATTCCTGTGGATCTTCAGCCTGATTTGACTGTTCCGGCGGTTCCTGTGAGGATTCTGGAGAGGAGAGTCAAGGAACTGCGTCGGAAGAAGATTCCTTTGTTGCGGAATTTGTGGGATTGCGCTGGTTGTGAGGAGGAGACTTGGGAGCCCGAGGCAAAGATGAAGTTAAAGTTCGGGAAATGGTTCGACAAGCAGGTCGCTGTTTGAGCTTTATTTCTCTTTGTGGGTCTAGTCTCGTTATTTAGGATGTTTGCTTATTTTGTATTTTCGTTTTGTTGTAACGATTATACTTTTTGGAGATTTATAAGATGGAGTCATTTTTATTTATCTGTTTCTATAAGATGGTTATTCTTATATGTGATTGTGGTGATATTCCGGGTTATGGAGTATCGAGTTGACCACGAGAGGTAGTTTAGTCGAAAGATGTTTATAGATGTTTAGAATTTATTACTCTAGGGGCTGCGGTCCCGAGCAACTCATTCACTTTGTTTTGAGAGGATACGTTCTCTCGAGGGGATGATTAGTCTCCCCTGTGTACCCGAAGCTCAAAGGATGCGTCCTGAGAGTGGAAGGGGCACGGTGTACCCGGAGCTCAAAGGATGCATCCTGAGAGTGGAAGGGACACGAGGCCCCGATAGCTCAAAGGATGCGTCCTGCGAGTGAGAGTAGTGCGGGGCACCGATAGCTAAAGGGATGCGTGATGCTCCCTGTTTTTAAGGTGGAGAATGCAAAAGAGTTTTAAATTTATAAACCCTAATCTGCAAGTGCACAGATGATAATTGTAGCACTTAGGGGTTGATCCACAAAAGACTATATTGTTACGCTATAAATCTATATGATGCAGAATAAGCTAAGAGCAAACATATTTTGGGGGTTTTGGGGTTTATGATAAAATCAATATGCAATAAAATAAAGGGATAGATAAATCAAAACACGCAAGATAAAAAGGAATTGAAAGGAACTAATGCAACATGAACTACGCGGTTTTTAAAGAGATGCAACTAGTGTTCTAGAGCTTAAATCACTATGGTAGAATCATTCCCCTTTCGAGGCTCCGAAACCTATGATTCCTACCCCAATAGACTCAGCTTTCACATGGTTATTGTAGGGTGGAATCACGCTGTAAGAATTAGATTTGATTGCTCACTAGACTCCTTAACTAACCTTTCGAATTGTTAAGGCGCCTAGCCTACCAAATATTAGATCCGAATGGTACAAAAGCTTTTGGAATCGGTACCGATCTAATATTGGTCACTAGATAGGTGGTCTAGATCATGCCTTGAGCACAAATAAAGATAGAGTTTCATGCTAGAAAAAAACTCAATAAATATGTAGAAGATGCAAGCAAAAGAACTTTAAAATAACTTTATATCAAACATACAACTACTCTACATGTTATGAAACATGGAGCAACTAGAGAAGTTGATAAAACAGTAGATTTGTGATAAATAAGTTCTCGGCATTGGTAGATCTCTCAGCACAAGGCTTGAGAAGAACAACATGGCCTTCATCGCTCTTTTACAAAGGATAAAGATGAAGATCTAAAGAGAATAACAAAAATACATGTTTATTATTGATTTGTGGTGCCTAGGGCTGCTCTCCTTCTCTCAAGAGGCTAAAATAAAGTATATATAGGTGTATAAAGAGGTCTTTAGTCGGTGGAACTCCTAGGGTTTCGTCTTGGACAAAAACGTCTTTTTGTCGATAAGTGCGCAGAAGTGGCCACGGCACCGATCGGTCACACTGGTCACGTGATTTGGTCCGGTATCTGGCTCAAAATCATCTCCTTGGTCTTGGCTTCAAGTAAATGAGACGGTCCATGGGATGGTTCGATGCTTAGGCCCATCTTGGACTTGATTCTTCTTCTAGGCAGAATGACATACCTTCAGTAAAACTTGAATAACTTCCACTCTGCAACTCCAAATGATATATTTCCAACTTCATTGGAAAGCTGACTCAAAGGGATATATCCTTGTGAAATTTCATCGTCGTCCAAGTCGGTTTAGTTGTCCTGCCGTGGCTAGGCCTCTGCTGGTTAAGTTCTGTCCAACTTGGGAAATTGTGAAATCTTCAACTTGGGGAATTTAGATTGGATCCTTTCACCTTGGTGAGTTATTGTGGGATGAAGAATATTCATTTTGCTCCTTTTTACGCCCTTTTTGATGATTTGTTCTATATGACTTTTCAAAACCAAATATACGAGAAAACTACCTATTGTGATAGAAAAGCTTATTTAAATAGTATATAAAATAGGGAAAACGGATAGTAAAAGTGGTAAAATACCGGGTATATCAACTCACCCAGACTTACCCTTTGCTTGTCCTCAAGCAAACAAAAGGTCAATCAAGAAAGAAGATTTGAAAACTCGGGAACTCACATATTCTTAGATCTTGTTTCTTTCTCTAAACCTGTAATCCACATAAAGACAAAGTGAGTTCATGGACGCTTTTCATCATCTCCCATCGTTATTACGAAAGTATTTCCTAAACTGTTGTCCCTGCAAAATCTCAAGTTCAAGTCAATCGATTCTTTTACCCTCTTAGATTCTCAAAGATCTCCGATCAAGGATATTTATAAGGAAGTCGACTAGGTGTTTAGGGAAGGCTATTTTTAGTGGTAAGGTTAAAAGTGTTTAGGGTTACCATAAACTCCGGGTGCGAGACATTATGCAAAATCGTAAGAGAGAATGGATCTATTGAACTCCACAATTTCCCAACCACTTTGTTGTTCGCCTTTCTCCCCCAGACTTAGACTTTTCTCCGGGAGTCACTTGTAAACTCTTCTCTCCTTTGTACCATTGCATTCCTTGGTTATTCTTTGGCCTTTGACTCTTTTGAAAACCATTTTCCTTTCGCTTTCGAAATTTATTTATTTATTTTTTTTTTTTAGAAGGGGAAAATGGTCTTGTAAAGAAATGAGTCAAGTAAGGCACAAAATTGTTACCATGATTAAGCATCCAAAGATCGGCCAAGCTTCTTTAGTTTTCTGAAATTTTGTTGTTTGTACTCCTTCCTTCTATGTTGATCGTCGCATCTTCAAGTGATTGGAAAATTGCGTCGACCCTACTCTCTTCGACGTTTTTACACATATCTGCATAGAGGACGTAGGAAAAGAAGTGCATGAGGTCTGAAAGAAAGGTTTAAGGGCTTAGGTAAGGGTACCAACTAAAGGTGAGCTGGCCATCCATGACAACAAAGAGTGGTAAAAAAGAGGATAAGATATCATGAAGGTGATTCGTTCCTTGATCGAATATCCTTAACAAGAGATAGTTAAAAATCATGTTAGTAAACCAAATTGAGAATCAAAATCATATCCACCAAAATAGTGCAAGTAGCAATCTCCTTGGACTCCATTCGGTCACTAGGTGTCTGAATCAATTGTCTGGAACAAACCCTGCAATAATGGTCACTTGGTTCTGAAATTAAAACGTTGTTCATCAAAGAAAGGTGTCATCATTCCCAACTGATTTTGACTCAATAAAAACAGTTTTTGAAAACGATTTTGAAAACGATTTTTGAAAAGGGTTTTTGAAAACATAAATATCCAACACGAACAAACGCGTTAGTAGTAGACTTAACTTGCACCGTCCCGGTGTAAATTAAATCAAATTAAGGGTGAAGTGTTGGAAAATAAAAATAAATAATTGAAAAAGTTGGAAAATAGAACGAAGTTACCGGATAGAGAAACTCAATTTCTCCCAAAGTTGAATCGGTAGATGGTGTTTAAAGAAGGGTCTTGAAACTTCCCAAAAATTTCTCTAGGCCAAGAAATAGTGCTTCTTAATTTTCCTCACCAATGCATTCTGCCATAACCGAGGTAGTACCTTCCAACAATGATCATAATAGATCACCACAAACCGTAGTTTGCATCTTGGAACTCTTCCCCGAATTACTTTGGAAATTCTTGGATATTGGTAGTTGAACAGCTGCTGGAAGAAGTTGCAAAACTCTTGCTTTAAACGTTAAAGTAGAGGATTCATAAGTTGGTTGAAAAGGTTTCTTGTTTTCCTCTTTTCTTTGTGCACATCTTTTATGGATAAGGTGAATCATTCTTTAAGAAATTAAAATTTCTAAAGTCAAACCTGTGTAAGAACCAAATATCCTTGCAAAAACACTTGAAATTACTTGTTAAATAACCTTGGACCTAGGTTCCAGAATACCGAAGCAACAAACAAAATTATTCAAGCTCATCCTAAAATAGAAAACAAGTAGTGAAAAGATAAATGTAAGATGTGTAAATCATTTAAAATCAAACTTTTAATCAAACCAAATTTTAAAAGTGCAATGTGAAATTCAAGATTCAAATAAATAAATTCAAGAAAATCACTATTTTAAAAACATTTTTGGTGTGAAAATAGTTCATTTATATTTTAAAATCCATTTTAAATAATTTAAAAAGAAAAATTTAGAAAACTTACCTCGTGGTTCAGACAGGTTCGAACCGTGGTCCGTGGCTCGTGTCAGGTCCGGTCCTTTGGGTGGTGGTGCGAGATGGTGGAGACGCGGGTCCGTGGAGACTCGGGTCGGGGACGCGGGATGGTGGTGCGGGAAGGAAAGGACCCGTGACACCGGTCACGTACGTGGGTCGGTGGGAGCGTCCGTGGTGATAGATCAGCGGGACGAGGACTGGGGAGGCGGGACGAGTCGGCTCTGGGGTGGGTTGATCCGCGGGACAAGGGAGCACGGGACGCAGGACAAGGCTAGGCGCGGGACAGGACAAGAAGCAGACCGGATGGATCCGCGGGTCGGGACAGACGCGGAAGGATCGGTCCTGACCCCGAACGAATTCTCGTGTCCAGGGTCTACGTCCGGGGTCTGGGACCATGGGTAGTTCGATCCACGAGACTGTCCCGGACTAAAATCACCCGGGCACCGGTCGGAACCGCGTGTCCGGTGTCTGGGCCACCGCGACACACACTTTTATTTTATTTTAGAAGTTTTAAAACTTTGGTTTTCTTCTCCAAAATAAATTTTATAAAATCTGAAAAATTCATAAATAAAAAGATTAATGAATAACAAAGTTTATAAAATTAAAAACCAAAATAAAAACATAGAATAAAAATCAAAAGAAAAGTAAGACTCGATATATGGGTTGCCTCCCATAAAGCGCTTGTTTAAAGTCAATTAGCTCGACTCCTTGGGGTTTTTACACTTTGGAAGTGTCTTCTAAAGGCTTGAGGTTGCCTTTAGAGTGTGAACAAATGCTTCCATGGTCATGGTCTTCATCATGTAAATGGAAAGGGTGCTTGATTTCAACTTCTTTCTTCTTCGAAGGAATGTATCTTGTAACTTTGGATCGAAATCCCGGTGGTGCTGCATAATAGAAGATGTTTCTATCTATATTAGGAAAGGAAAACCTTTGTAAGGTGTAATCTATGATAGCTCTAGTAGTAGCCAAGAATTGTCTTCCAAGGATGAAAGGTGTTGAGCAATCTTGCATATTAGCCACTTCAAAATCCGTCGGAACAATGCAATCACCAATTCTCACAGGGCAATTGAATATTTCACCCAATGAGAGTGTTGATGCACCATTAGCAAGTGAAATTCTCATGGTTGAAGGACAAAGATTGGTTATCCTCATCTCTCTCACAAGAGATTCCGACAAAACGTTGACTCCGGCTCCCGAATCGATAAGAGCGGTCTCAAAGGTATAATCTCGAATTGAACAAGGAATGTTGAAAGAACCTGGATCAAGATTTTTAGGAAGTATCCTTAGGTACCGATAAGGATTCCTAACTTGGTCGAATAGCTCCTCAATCATAAAATCTTTTTCCATGCTTTGTTTAAAGCATTGTCGTAATGATGGCTTTGTTCTCCACACTTCTTCAAAGGTGAGGGTGGGTGGGAGTTCTCCGACTAGAGAATTGAATATCTCCAGCATCTCATCACGTATCCAACGTTTTCTCTTGATGGATTGATTATCTATGCGAATCTCTCCACACAGTTTTGTTGACATTCTTGCCGTAAATCTTCGATTCTTTGGTTTGGCCATTAAGAACGGTCTTGGAGCATCTTCTCCTCTTGATCAAAGATGGAGAAGTCTTCTTCAAGTGGTGTTAAATTGCAGCAATGGACCAAAGGTGATGGCTCTTCTTCATTCGTACTAGATTGGCACTAGCTTGAAACGTCTCTTCGATAAGCTTCAAGCGTTCATCAATCTTCTCCACACGGTCTAAGGATTTTGTTGTGTCTATAAACTCCTTATGATGGTGTTCAAGTTCATAACAAACGGCGTTGATGGTCTTCACCGTAAGTTGATTATCGGTTTCTAGTTCCTCCATGGTTGAGTCGATCTTGTCTTGAACAACTTCAATTTCGGTTGCGCCTTGAGCAGCTTGATAGGGCTTGTTAGCAACCGTTTTTAGGTTAGAACTAAGCTCATCAACGTCCTCCTTAGTGGACTTAATCTTCCACTCCAAGTCATCGTACGAATCGTCGATCTTATACTTGATATTGATGATATCGGTCTTGTCTTCTTGAAGATCCCTTGTATGGACGTTTTGGACTTCTTCAAGCCGACCAAAACGAGTCTCAATAGCTTCAAATTGGTTAGCGACGATCTCGAATCTCTCCCCAAGAGACGAATTCATGGATTTGATGGTTGATTCGATCTCATGAAGGGCGTTTGTAGTGTCCTTCATGAAACAGTGCATCAAAGCTTCAAGTCGTTCTTCTTGGTAAGGTGAATTGAGTTGGCCGTGGGGTTGTAGAGGTGGATTCGGTTGCACATGATGATGATGGTCACATCCTTGTGGGAGCCTAAGCTAGGACAATTAGATTTGTTAGGGTTCGAGAGGAAGCAGAGACTTCTAGGGTAAGCTAGGACAACAAGAGATGAGAAAGTAGCTTGTTATTGCTTTGAATGTGTTGGAGTACAAAGTTGTGAATAAGATTGTCAATGTCCCCTTAGGGTTTGTACAAAGAAGTATATATAGCTTCCTAAGTCGGTTAAGCCTCCTAAGTCTTCGCGGAGTCGGTTGCACCAACGTGGGCTTCGTGTCTGGACCGGGCTTCAGGCTATCTCTATGTCGTTGGGCTGGAGGCTGCGCTGGACCGTTTACGTAATCAGCAGCCGAGGAGAGGACGCGGTTGGTCATTGGGCCGAGGCCATGGTCAGTCATGAGGTCGAGGCCGTGGTCGGTCATTAGGCCGAGGCCGTGGTCGATTATGAGGCCAAGGCAGTGGTCGGCCGTGAGGCCGAGGCCAAAGTCGGTCATGAGGCCGAGGTCGTGGTCGGCTGTAAGGCTGAGGCCGGGGTCGGCTCCGTCATGCCGAACCCGTCTTCACTCGTGAAGTCTTGTGCGGCCCTCTGCCTTGCCCAGACACCTTCCATGGCTACCTGCTTTGCTCCGCGTGAAGACCTAGGTGCTATTCCGCCTTGTTAATTGGGTGTCTAGAGGGTCATTTCTGTAGCCGTCCATCTTTGAACGTTAATGTTGACTGGGTGAAAACCGACCCCAACAGTTAGCCCCCCCAGCTCGGTAGTGTTAGAGATAATAGTGCCGAGTTAAAGATGTATTAGGTATCAGCGTTAATGTTCAAATTCATGGCGTTGTTGGCATAACCACTCTCACAGCAGTAGAGAATGACTCCATACTGGAGGTTTTAAGACTCTGTAAGCATTTTGAAGGTTTCAAGACTTCCTACTTCGTCTGCTGAAGCTGGTGCGTTTCTGCAGAAATATTTTTTTCTTTTCAAAGGTTTTAAGACTTCGTATTTCCTATGGAGGTATTAAGACCCGTGTCCCGAATGCCGATGGTGAGGTTGCCGCGGGAAAAGGAGCCGAACACGTCTTTGCCAACGACAGGGTCGCCGAGGCTGCGCTCGCCGAGGGTGGGGTCGCCATCGGTCTGTCTGAGGACGGGGTTGCCGAGGACGAAACCGATGAGGATGAGGAGGCCGATGACTGACTGTCTCCCCTTGTTTATGACTTAGTTTATTTTTTGCTCATGAATGAGGCTCGTTCTTGGTCAATTGCTCATGAATGGGGCTTTGTTTGCTCATGATTGAGACTTTGTTTTCTCATGAATGAGGCTTTGTTTGCTCATGAATGAGGCTTCGTTTGCTCATAAATGAGGCTTTGTTTGCTAGATAAAATGCAAATGCGCTCATGCTCTTTATCTGCCAACGTTGCTATTGGGCTTTGCAGAATGGTGCTGTTCTCTAGACACGTCTGTCCGAGAACAAGTACACCCTAAGTTTTACCAGCGTGGAACCTGGGTTTTCTGAATGACTGTTCAGGGTACATGCCGAACAAATCATTGGCAGCTGCATTTTACCAACGATGCTTGTTGGGTTTTTAAATGATCAGTTGGGTTCGTCCGGCCCAATACTGAACATTAATACTTATATAGCGCGCTTTGGATCCGATGCTGGATGTCATTGTGTTCGTATTCCCGCATCATCACTGTGGCCAGCAGCAATGAATGCGGAATGACTTTACTTGATTGAAGCTTTGAGAGGTCCATGAAGGATGTAGTTGTTCTCGTGATGAGGTTTGTGCCAAGTGTTTGAAGTTTATGGTGATGATGTAGTCAAAGAGTAGAGTATGGGTACCCCACTTAAGGCGGAGGAGATCAGTGGAGCTCGTTTGGAGACAAGACTTAGTGAAAACATTTACTCCCCCCCCCCCCGTTAAAGCGGAGGAGATAAGTGAAGCTCGTCCGGAGGCAAGGCTTGGAAAAAGCACTGCCTCCCCCCCCCCCCCCCCCCCCCCCCCCCTTAAGGCGGAGGAGATCTTGTGGAGCTCATCCGGAAATGAGGCTTGTGAAACACGTAATCCCCCCTCCTTTTTGACGGAGGGGGCAACTGAACTTGTCTGGAGACAAGCTGCCTACGTACCCTTTGCAGGGATCAAGTCGCCCCGTAATTCATTGCAAGAGCTTCTACAAGGGTGGTGGCGTCACAGCGGACTTGGTGGGTGATATATCACAGTTTTTACCCATTTTAACCATGATATAATTTGGTTTTGTATTAGTATTTTTTGTATTTTTTGTATCTTTTATGTTGTTTTTGTTGGAAATGGTCATTGGAGCTCAAAGGGAAGATTTGGAGCAATTTTGGATCATTTTGGAGCTTAAAGATCAAAGTGGAATCGAGGCAGAAGCTCATCTGTCGATCGACAAGACACTTCTGTCGATCGACACCTGAAGCAACGAAGCAGAGAAGATCTTTAAAACACTCCTGTCGATCGACATAGTATATGTGCTGTCGATCGACAACAATTTTAAAGACGCAGAAGATTTCCACAGAGGCTCCCCCGTCGATCGACACTGCTCCTCCGTCGATCGACAGGCTCAGCAGAATAAAGAGTTTTGGATAAGTTAGAGATTTCTTCACACTTAAGTAAACTTTATATATTTATTTTTGAGGTTTCCTTCTTATGAAGTAACCTATAAATATCTAGATATTTTGATCCCACTTGTTTAGGGATTAAGTAGTATAAATATGTGTGAAGGAGGAAAGTTGTAAAATATCTTATTTTTGGAATACAAAATCCAAACTCTCTCAAAAGAGTTTGGCTCTAGCTTAGCCCGAGTCTCGCAGCTCCGTTTCCGCAGTCGTTAGCCTTCTTCGGATGTCCTAAAGCTCTACTCCCTGTGGATCGATACCTTGAAGTGCTGCAAACGACATGCCGTCATGATTGCGGTGTTGTTGCACGTTGAGGGTAATTGACGTGCCGAGCCCCGAAAAGCTCGCACAATCAGTTTGGCGCCGTTGCCGGGGAGTAGATGCGATTGCCATCAGAGTTAGGACAAAGGCTAATTCTAGAGTTTTCTTGAGTTCTTCTTTCATCTTTTTCATTTTTTCTTTTGTTGTTATTCTTTTCCTTTTTTCTTGTGATTTTGCACTCTTGGGCGTCGTTACTTGGAGTGAAGGAAACAATCAAGGAGAGTAAGAGTAAGAAGACACAACCGTCAAGCTAGCGACGTTAAACGCGCCTCTTGGGGACTCCCCCAAGCCTATCTTTAATTTCGTTTTTAATGTTTTAATAAACCTTCTTCCGGGCTATCGTTTGTTCTTTGCTTGAGGACAAGCAAACGCTAAGTCTGGGGGCGTGATATATCACGGTTTTTACCCATTTTAACCATGATATATCAGTGGGTTCGCCCGCTTGTTTGGTTTTCCCGCCCCTCTTAGCGCGGACTTCCTCTTTGCTTCGAGCAAAGTCTGTAGCACGGTGGAGAGCGTCTTGGATGCTCGCAGGTGGGTTGATAGTCAATTCCTGCCAGAATGGAGAGGGGCATCGGAGCGCTCCTCTTAAGGCCTCCAGCGTGGAGGTGTTGGTAATACCGTCCACCTTTGACAGCATGTGCTTGAATCTTTTCACGAAAGACCGCAGGCTTTCATTCTCACCCTGCTTGTTCGTCTACAGCTCCGCATCATAGATCTTTCTTTCAGCGAAGATGTTGTAATGCTGCACAAACATCTCTGAGAGTTGGTGGAAGGTGTGGATTGAGTTCTTCTCCAGCTTGTAGAACCACTGGATGGCAGGCCCTTTGAGGCTCTCTACGAACAGTTTGCAGTAGCCGATGTCCTTCTCGGCTTCTGTGAAGTTTGCCCTTCCTAATGCGAATTCGAATTCCATCAGATGGACAGTAGGGTCGGTGGTTCCTTCATAGATTGGAAGCTTGACTTTTCCGGGGTCGGAGATTTGAGCCCTCGCGACCCTCTCAGCGAAGGGTGTATTTCGTGCCCTCTCGAGCACATAGGCGATCCCATGAGCCTTTGCCGTGCTCCGGTACATCTGTAGTTGGGTGGCTTTCAGGTCAGAGACGACCCTATCTAACTGGGCTTTCAGCCCAGCGACCTCTTCGTCTCGGAAACCTCGTGGAGCCCTGCGCTCCTGTTCCCTCTGGTACATCTCTGCTATGGAGGGCTCTCCTTCTCCGTCAGCCCTGGCACTGTCGCCAGTAGTATTCGTTCAGGCACGTCTCTGAGGAGGAGGTTGATCGTCGTCAGACACCTCCACAGCACGCTCGGGGGTTCCATCGGTGTCCCGTCATGGCGGTGGTGGAGGCAAGTCTTCTGGATCCGTGCGAGCGGTCCGAGGCGTGTTGATGCGGAATCTCTTGCGCTTTCTTCGTGAAAGCGCCTACAGCTTGCTTGTCGTCGCCTCGTTGAACTTCTTTTGCTCCTGCGTGAAAGCGCCTACAGCTTGCTTGTCGTCGCCTCGTTGAACTTCTTTTGCTCCTGCGCCCGCTTGACGAGCGTTTCCAGCATCTACTTGATCTCCGTCATGTCTGCTGGGTTGTTAGCAGTGTTGGGTGCAGGAGCTTCGACGGAGTTCTCCTTCTCCTGGTTGATCCTGCGAGACGAGGACTCCTCGCTGCTGTTTGACTTGCTGTTAGCGTTGGTCATCCTCCCAGATCTTGTGTAACCTAGCCTTTTTGTGTCAGAAATTCTCTATTCCCCTTAGTCAGCGCCAAATTGTGGAGCCTAAGCTAGCACAATTAGATTTGTTAGGGTTCGAGAGGAAGCAGAGACTTATAGGGTAAGCTAGGACAACAAGAGATGAGAAAGTAGCTTGTTATTGCTTTGAATGTGTTTGAGTACAAAGTTGTGAATAAGATTGTCAATGTCCCCTTAGGGTTTGTACAAAGAAGTATATATAGCTTCCTAAGTCGGCTAAGCCTCCTAAGTCTTCGCGGAGTCGGTTGCACCAACGTGGGCTTCGTATCTGGACCGGGCTTCAGGCTATCTCTATGTCGTTGGGCTGGAGGCTACGCTGGACCGTTGACGTAATCAGCAACCGAGGAGAGGACGCGGTTGGTCATTAGGCCAAGGCCGTGGTGGGTCATGAGGCCGAGGCCGTGGTCGGTCATGAGGCCGAGGCCATAGTCGGTCGTGAGGCCGAGGTCGTGGTCGTCCGTGAGGCCCAGGCTGGGGTCGGCTCCGTCGTGCCAAACCCGTCTTCACTCGTGGAGTGTTGTGCGACCCTCTGCCTTGCCCAAACACCTTCCATGGCTACCTGCTTTGCTCCGCGTGAAGACCTAGGTGCTATTCCGCCTAGTTAATTTGGAGTACGGAGGGTCATTTCTGTAGCCGTCTGTCTTTGAACGTTAATGTTGAGTGGGTGAAAACCGACCCCAATAGTCCTTGAGTCTCCCAAGATGGTTGTTGTTGATACAAGTTGTGATTGTACCAATTGTTGTAAGGAAAAGGTTGTTGATGGAATTCATGAGGCATGGGGATGTAATCTCCATTGGAACACCTTCTTGTCGCCATCTTCCTAGAATTTTTAGGGTTTTTGTTGTGATGTTTCATTGATAAATCCCTGAAACACACTTTAAATAAAAAGAAAAAAGGAAAATTAGCAAAAACGAGAAAAGGAAAAACAAGAAAAATAGAAACTTAGACTTATTTTTTATCAAAAATCTATAGGTAAGCGAACTAGTCCCCGGTAACGGCGCTAAAAACTTGATGCTCCCTGTTTTTAAAGGGGATAATTCAAAAAAGTTTTAAATTTATAAACCCTAATCTACAAGTGCACAGATGACAATTGTAGTACTTAGGAGTCGATCCACATGAGACTATGTTGTGACGCTATAAATCTATATGATGCAGAATAAGCTAAGAGCAAACATATTTTGGAGTTTTGGGGTTTATGATAAAATAGATATGCAATAAAATAAAGGTATAGATAAATCAAAACACGCAAGATAAAAAAGAATTGAAAGGAACTAATGCAGCATCAACTACACGGTTTTTAAAGAGATGCAACTAGTGTTCTAGAGCTCAAATCACTATGGTAGAATCATTCCCCTTTCGAGGCTCCGAAACTTATGATTTCTACCCCAATAGACTCAGCTTTCACATGGTTATTGTAGGGTGGAATCACGCTGTAAGAATTAGATTTGATTGCTCACTAGACTCCTTAACTAACCTTTCGAATTGTTAAGACGCTTAGCCTATCAAATATTAGATCTGAATGGTACAAAAGCTTTTGGAATCGGTACCAATCTAATATCGGTCACTAGGTAGCTAGTCTAGATCACGCCTTGAGCATAAATAAAGATAGAGAATCATGCTAGAAACAAACTCAATAAATATGTAGAAGATGCAAGCAAAAGAACTTTAAAATAACTTTATATCAAACATACAACTACTCTACATGTTATGAAACATGGAGCAACTAGAGAAGTTGATAAAACAGTAGAATCATGATAGATAAGTGCTCGGCATAGGTAGATCTCTCAGCACAAGGCTTGAGAAGAACACCATGGCCTTTATCGCTCTTTTACAAAAGATAAAGATGAAGATCTAAAGAGAATAAAGAAAATATATTTTTATTATTGATTTTTGGTGCCTAGGGCTGCTCTCCTTCTCTCAAGAGGCTAAAAGCAAGTATATATAGGTGTAGGAAGAGGTCTTTATATGAAGAGGCTAAAAACAAGTATATATATGTGGAATTACTAGGGTTTCGTCTTGGGCAAAAATGTCTTTTTGTCGATAAGTGCGCAGAAGTGGCCACGGCATCGATCGGTCACATCGGTCACGGGATTTGGTCCGGGGTCTGGCTCAAAATCATCTCCTTGGTCTTGGCTTCAAGTAAATGAGCCGGCCCATGGGTTGGTTCGGTGCTTAGGCCCATCTTGGACTTGATTCTTCTTCTTTGCAGAATGACATACCTTTAGTAAAACTTGAAGAACTTTCACTCTACAACTCCAAATGATATAATTCCAAATCCATTGGAAATCTGACTCAAAGGGCTATACCCTTGTGAAATCTCATCGCCTTTCAAGTCAGTTTAGTCATCCGGCCGTGGCTAGGCCTCTGCTAGTTAAGTTCTGTCCAACTTGGGAAATTGTGAAATCTTCAACTTGGGGGATTTAGATTGGATTCTTTGACCTTGGTGAGTTCTTGTGGGATGAAGAATATTCATTTTGGTCCTTTTTACGCCCTTTTTAATGATTTGACCTATATGACTCTTCAAAACCAAATATACGAGAAAACTACCTATTTTGATAGAAAAGCTTATTTAAATAGTATATAAAATAGAGAAAACGGATAGTAAAAGTGGTAAAATACCGGGTATATCAATGCGTCCCACGAGTGAGAGTGGTGTGACACCGATAGCTCAAGGGATGCGTCCTGCGAGTGGGAGGGGTTTGGAATGAGTTAAGAGTAATAGATGTCTGAAAACGAGCGTATAAACATGAGACTGAACGAGAGCCTCGGAGATCGGGTGTTTGATCTCGGATAGTTGACCGGTTTTGGGTCGGGATTGAGTCTTTGATAGACGGTTTAGTGAGGATTCGAGTACGAATCCATTGCTAGTGGGGGAGGATTGTAACGACCGTAACCCAAATTAGTAGATTTTGGGTGGTGTCGATCGACACCGATCGGTGGTGTTGATGTGTTTCGGATTTCGGTTTGAAGTTGCAAAACCGCGATTTTCACGCGGTTTGATTTAATGAAAAACCCTAAACTTGACCCTTTATCTTCTTTGGACCGGGAGCCATCGGGAAAGGAGAGAAAGGGAAAGAAAAGAGAAGAAAAGGAGAGAATCGAGGGTGAACTGTTGTTCGTGGATTTTGTTCGAGTTCTTAAAGGATTCGTCATCCGTGGGTGATTGTGGTGGTTCTGAAGGTTTTCTCGGTGGATTCAAGGTGAATCAGAGGCAGTAGATCTTGCGTTCGTCATTTCCAATCCGCAAATTATCCTCGATTAGCAAGGTGAGTGTGTGATCGTTGGGAAAATGCTAGAATCGGATATTAGGGAATGTTTGATTATTGATCATTGATATTCGTATAGGATTCTTGTTTTGGTGGTTATGTGTTGTGTGAAATTGTGTTGTGTGGTCGTTGTATCAATTCGCGATGGATCGAGACGAGCCGTGTGAGGATAGGCTCAGACTCGGATTCTGGAACGGAGTGTCGATCGACGCCTGCTGGCAGTGTCGATCGACACCTCGCGAAGAAGATGATATCGACATAGTCGAGTGTCGATCAACACCAGGGTGTCGTGTCGATCGACACCCGTCGTTTCCTATTAAGTTTTGTGTGAATTAACGATTAGCCGAAAATGTTTAATCTGTAAATGTCTAATTAATCTGGAAAATGATATTTAAGCTGGAAATGGTGGTTTAAATCTGGTAATTGGTTTAATTAAATTTCAAATCGCGTAGTATATTGGTATCTATATTTTATGTATTTTCCTATTTGGCGGGATGACCGCTCCACTGAGTATTTATGATAATACTCACGCAACTCCCAGGTAAAGGAAAAGTGTGATCGTGGAATCGAGGCCGAGAGAAGAGGATGATAGGGTCTAGTGTTTTATTGTTTAGTCTAGCGAACCGGTTATTTAGGTTGCTAGCATTGTTTCATTCCTGAATTTGATATTTGAATTTAATTGGTTTAAATGTTTATGTTATATTCCGCAGTAGAATTGTTAGTTAAAAAAAAAAAAAATCTGGTTGTTTCAAATTGTATTAGGGAGTTAGGGTTTACATTCATGTTCTTCAACTGATGAGGGTAACCTACGTGGATAAAAACATCTCCAAGCTTCTGATTAAAGTATGTGGTTCAATTCCTTCAATTGTAAGTGATAAATGTGACAAATCTACAGAGGTAACTTGGAAAGAAGGAAGCTAATTGGTCATTTATTAAATCCACCATACCATATTCTTCTTTTAGCTTCCTAATATAATATCGTGTAAGATAGAAAGTCTAGTCATGCATTGAACGAACAACCTAAAAAAAAAGTGGTTAACATGAATGATAAGTATAACCTACATAACAGATCCGAATAAGCAAAATAAACTTTATAAAATCAATACTATATACATATGTTAAACTAAGTAAATACTTCATATGAAATATGGTACACACGAGACAAAGGGTAACAATAGAAATTTTAAAACATCTTGTGGTGTTTCTTCTGGCAATTTTCTAATTTTGGAGCATCTTCTCTATGAAAAATTTCTCAGAGAACCCCATCACCAATTTCAACTTCTTGACTAATCTTTTCAAGAAAATCTTCTATTTTCTTTCTGTTAACTTTTAAACGAAACTACTCCATGAGAACCTGCTTGGTGTGCTTTTCTTTCAGTGTTTCTATCTTGGATTTATTTTCATCTTTAATGGTCACTTCACATATGCGCGTCAATACATTAACCTAAAATAACAATTACAACATATAAGATATCAAAAGTATTATGTTAGAAAAGAGTATTATAAAATATAATATCATGTGACGTTTATTTAAAACTGTTATTTTTAGCCAATCACGAATAATGAGAATATACTCTATAAAAGATATAACTATTGGGAGAAATTTTTATGTGGGTGTTTATTTTGAACAAAATGATCTAACATTTTTAGCATTTTACTATGCACTTAGTGGTTATCTAACATTTTATTTACTGACTTATTTGTAACTTCATTATCTAATGACTTATTTGTAACTTCTGACTATTGATTGCAATTGTAGGTACCTACTAAAATTAAGAAATTCTTTTACTACAAAAAAAAGGTAGATAGTATCATTTATTTTATTAGTTTACATCATTTGTTGATTGACACAACTGAAATTAAATCATTTCAATGAGTGACTCTAAAAGTGATAATCTAAATAAATTCGTTTAAATCAACTTAAAATTCTAGAAAATCTTAAGTATGCACTCCTTGATTTTAGCTACCCATAACCTGATCTTTAATAATCGGCATATCTATGATCTTATTTATAAAGGAATTTTTTCTTCACCTATTTTAAATCTACCGATGTGGAACAATTTAAATTTTTCAATTAGCATAGATAATTAATATATAATAACATCAATTTCATCTAACTGATATACAAAATGAGTAAATAATTATAACTGAAAATGTATTAATATCAGTTTTTGAGTGATGTAAAATCGGTATCATTTTTAAATGATGTTAATACAAATTAGCAATTAAATTGATGATCTAACTCATGTAAATTTATATATTAGTATCAATTTTGTTTAAGTGATACAAACTAATATATATTGTATCAATTTTATTAAATTAATTTCAAATTAGTTAATATCAACATCATTTATTTTAATTGATACTAAATCATATATAGTTAATTCATTTAAAAATAAGTAATTTAAGATTGTATTACTCTGTTTTGTGATACACTTTAAGTGATTCAATCAACCTATTTTGTAGTGTTTGTTGGTTATGAAGAGGACGGTTACAATGACAAGGTTTGGCCAAATGTTTTTTAAACTGAAAGATTGGCCTCCCTTTGGTACATTCACAAAACATTTGGAACGTCACTGTACAAAAGTATTGTGTATTTTACCTTTCAAACAATATACTCACCCAAATGTGGGACCATTAAATCTAGCCGCTAAACTGTCCAACAAACTCTTGAAGCAAGACATGGGGCCAAAGTCGTACATTACTTATGGATTCGCTCAAAAAGATTGATGTTGTTGGAAAAATAAATATTTCTAAAAGATTGATTTTTTACATTCTCAATACATTTTTAATGAAAAAATAATGATGAATTGTAAATTCCAAGACACATTAACTGATTTTATTGAATTACTATTGGTTTAGAGTCATAAAAAATTATTTAGTACAAAAAACAAGACATTTATAACTAAAAATTAATGTGTTTTCTTAATAGTTGTGAAAATTCTACAACATCAATCTTTTGAGAACGGAGGGAGTATATGTACTTCTCATACATTTAATATTGGTTTTATTATCCTCTGTTTCTTTCTGATTTAGTTTCTATACTTGTATATAAACTATCATTTTATTTGAACTATCATTTTGTTCAAATAAAACAACAATGTAAAATAATCTCTCAGTGATTATGTCTTTTATTGAGTAAATTATTTTGATTGGCTAAAAATAATAGTTTTGAACAAACGTTACATGATATTATATTTTACAATACTATTTTTCAACATAATACTTTTGGTATCTTAGTTGTTGTTTTTGGTATTTCAGGTTAATGTATTGACACTCATATATGAAGTGACCATTAAAGACAAAAACAAATCCAAGATGAAAACACTAAAAGAAAGGCACACCAAGCAGGAACTCATGGAGCTGTTTTGTTCGAAAGTTGACAAAAAGGAAATGGAGGATTTTGTTGAAAATACTAGTCAAGATGTTGAAACTGGTGATGAGCCTTTCTAGGACATTTTTCATAGGGAAGATGCTCCAAAATAAGAAGAATACCTGAAGAAACATCACAAGATGTTTAGACATTTATATTCTTACCCTCTGTCTCGTGTATATCATATTTTCATACGAAATATTTACTTAGTATAACATATGTGTATAGTATTAATTTTCTAAAGTTTATTTTGCTTATTCTGGTCTGTTTTGTAGATTTTACTCCTTTATGTTATCCACTTCTTTTTAAGGTTGTTCGTCTAATGCATGACCAGACTTTATATCTTGCATGATATCATATTAGGAAGCTGAAAGAAGAATATGGTATGTTGTATTTTATAAATGACCAACCACCTTCCTTCTTTCCAAGTTATCTATGTAGATTTGTCACATTTATCACTTACAATTAAAGGAATTGAACCATGGACTATACTTAGAAGCTTGGAGATGCTGTTTTTATCCATATAGGTTACCCTCATCAAGTGAAGAATCTGAAGGTAAACCCTAACTCCCTGAAAATGTTTCTACTTCATTTGTCGCTTGTAGTCTTGCACAAAAATGGCACTTGACATTGTACCTGAAAATGTCAATGAATGTTTACGTTTGCTGGAAGAAGCTTAATCATATATCGTCGGTTTCCACTAAATCATATATCCAAAGAATATAAAGTACATGTATTTTTGTCTTTTCGATTCTTGGTTGATTGAAGCAAAAATATTGAACTCATCCCTAATAATTTTGTTTACGTGGGTGTTACTTTAACATGTAAAGAGTATAATTGTAACATCCTATATTCAGGAATAAAGAGTCTAAATGAAACTTATGAATACTTAGGGGGCTTTCGGCAGTTTAATAAAATATGATTTAAATTAATTATGGGTTTTTAGGAAAGGGATATCAAATTAAGATACGTGAAAGTAAAATGGGTCGTCCATAATTAAAAAGGAAGAAAACGAAAACCCTAGGTTATTAAGGATTCGTCGCCGACGTAAAGAGAGAAAATGAAGGAAGTTCACGAGCTTAACCCATATAGTAAGGAGGTGGAGAAAAATTAGGAAGATGAATATTCTCTTAGGGCATTCGGTGGTCTATAAATAGTAAGCAATGAGAGCTCATTATTGACACCACTGAAATTCATTCTCACTCCAGAGCCAAAGAGAAACGCCAAGGAGCAAGAGAATAAGGAGGAGCTTGAGAAGGAACTCAGCGCCCAAAGTCCCTAGGAGAGCGGTTCAAAGCCAAGGTAAGACGCGATCCGTACTTAATATATTCCTTTTTTTGTTTTCTCGATTATAGTTTTCATGTAGTAGCTTAGTAGTATGGGTTAAGGGCAGAGTAGATATTGGTCGAAAGAAACTCGGTGTAGTTGAAGGACCGGCTGAGGGCATTATCCACGTACGTAAATGGTATGTACATATAAGGGATCTATACCTATGCTTACGATGGAACAGATGATGAAATGTATGTCCGTAGTATAATGACGGATGAGTGGTCCGTACGTACGCGATACGATGATAGATGATGGTCCGGTACGTCTGTGGTACGATGACAGACGAGTGATCTGTATAAACACGGTATGATGGAATGGACGATGGTCCGGTACATGAAGTGTTCATGTATTAACTGAAACAACCAAACTTTTTTTTTTTAACCCGAGTTAATATTCCCATAAATACTAACTCTCTACTTCTATTTCACAATTGCAGAAGTTCTCAAGAAATAAAACAATAAATAATTAATACAATAACCAAATATCAATAGAAACAATTTAAATTCCAGTAATCAATTCCATCATAATTTCTAGCAACTTAAACACCAAGTTCACTAGAAATTAGACAACTAGTAAAATTCTATCATCCTCTTCACCGGCCTTGATTCCGCGATCACACATTTCTTTTACCTGCAACACATGGAAATAAGAGCTGCGTGAGTACTATCACAAATACTCAATGAGACGGTCATCGCGTCTACCGGTTACATAATAAGAGAATATAGAACATCAATTACTACGCAATCAATCAACCAACAATAACGATCAAATTCAACAATACAACAAGTGGTGTCGATTGACACCACCATGGTGTCGATCGACACTACAACTAAAAATACAGAAATCACCATGGGGAGTCGATCGACACAACCACTAGGTGTCGACCAATACTCATGTCACGAACTCAACTATCCCGAAAATAAAAGTGGGTATCGGTCGACACTCTCTCTAGGTGTTGATCGACACTCCTCGTAGAAACCTGAATCAAGTCAAAATCCTCTCGCAACTCGATTCCGTTCCATCTTACGAGTCAATTCACGACAAAACATCACGATAATCACACAGGAAATCATATAATAACAACCAAAACATTCACAATTTTATCACAAATCAACAATCGATAACCTAACACTCAATTTCCATAACCACGATCACGCACTCACCTCGATTATGGATTGAAAAGGAATGAACGGAGAGAAACACGAAATTAGACTCTGAAACAACACGAAACCTCTGATTTTCTCTAACAACCGCGAAGAAACACCACACGATAACAAACCTCGCTCTATAAGCCACTAATCAAGCATAAGAACAAGCAAACTCACACAAACTTCTAAGGATTCTCTCTTTCTCTTTTCTCTAAGCTTTTTCTGCCTCTGCCTCTGAAAACACGACTGAAGAGTTTAAAAACGAAGCTTAGGGTTTTCATTCCCAAGCCGCAACAAACCGACCAATTTAACTTAAACCGAAACCGATCCATAAACATGGTGTCGATCGACACCCATCACTAGTGTCAATCAACATCCCTTCCAAATTACTAGAATTTGGTTTCGAGATATTACAATTCTCCTCCACTAATCTGGATTCGACCTTGAATCCCACAAAACATGTCTACCAAAAGACAGAAAACCTGACCCCACTTGTTTCTAGGGAGCTACCATGAGTCAATTGTTGATCCGATTGCGGTCAGTGGTAAGTGTTTCAATCGCTTATCATTAAATAATGGAAATACAGCTAAGGTAAGATAGGCTATCGAGTGAGGATTGTCTAAGTTGAAGAAATAGGTTTTGTTACGTTGAAACTACTCTACCGCAAGATGGAATGAGAAATAACTCATGTGACTTTGTGGTTACCTCTGATGACTCATTGTATGGATAAGTGTGACTAAAATAAGGACTTCGATCGTAAGAAATATTATTAACTACTGGTTTGCTTGTTTGTTGGGTTCACTTACAATTAGGGTAAATTGCCCTGACATGATTGGGATGAGCAAATGTAAATGTTGCTCGATCAATCCTTAGTCAACCCGATAATAGGTCTATTCGTAAAATTAGTTTGAGAAGCGCTCGAGTGGTTCAAACAAACTCAAGCTAAGATTTATTCGATCTGGGGTTCGGGGGAGAACATATATTGAATAAGAATACAATTTGGTATTTGAGTCTTCCACAATTAATGGATATTTTTATGTGTGAATTTCTGCAGAGACGGCTACCATATGGTCATAGATGTTACCATGGGTAACATATTGGGATAGCCATGCTTACCTGGAGCCGACCATACGGGGCAAAGGTATTATGTGAAATGTTTTGGCTATCGTTTGAGAACGTAGAGGTATTCAAGACTAGGTTAAAATGGAAGTAGAAACATTACTTGTGAATCGTAGGAAAGAGTCTAGAGTAGAATGGATATTAAAATGTAGGATAGTCGATTCACAAGGCCACCAGAATTATATATTATATATGTTTAATTTTAAAGAAATTAGATAAGTGGATATCAATTAGAATATTTTTGTATGCTAATTAATTTGATTTTTACGGTTAGTTAATTATGTTTGAGATATTAATCATTCCTTTTTTTATTTATTAATTAGTAGTTTGAAAATAATTGAAACCAAAGTTTGTTACAGCTTCGGAGAACGGTTTTGTGAATAAGATTTTTAAGTTAAATAAATATTTTTTCATTAATTTTTAGTAAAATAGTATAATGAGGTTTTGTTATTGAATTATTATTGAACTAATAATTGTGGGAGTGACACATAAGCAAATTGATCCCAAAATGTTTCTCCTTTCATATATAGATGATTGACGATTTTCGGTTATGAGGCTTTATATATATATTATATTTTAATTCTTTTGGGTTTTGGTATTTTTCGTTAGGGCTATGTCTTTCTTCTTCGATTATATGTCTTGGTTTTTAGTTTGGGATAACGATTGGAAAAAATTCTTACACTTTTTGTTGGGTGAAATAAATTCACTTCCATGTCATCACTATAAGGATAAGGTAGGTTCATGACCTGGATCGTCTGTCACTACTAATTATATGCTTCAAAGAGGTTTTGGAAGTGCCTACGTTAGGTAGGTTAATGACCTGCTCAATAGGACCCTGCTCATTCCCTGGTATAAGAAGAATTAGGCAGTCTCTGGGATTGACTATGAAATCACAGGTCATGGCATTGACCATGCACTACAAGAAAACTGTATTTTAGCGTCGAAATTTAGCGTCGAATCTATTCCGACGCTATTTTAGCGTCGATTTAGCGTCGTAATAGCATCCACAACACAATTCGACGCTAATTAGGGACAAAACATTTTGAAGCTAAATCGACGCTATATCGCGTTGATTTAGCATCAATTTAGCATCGGAAATCAAAGTTCGACGCTAAATCGATGCAAATTTAGCGTCGAACGCATAGCGTCGAATATAGCGTCGAATTTGGTAGGTAGATAATACATTTAACACGGGTTCACCTACTTATTTAGCGTCATTTAGAAACGACACAAAAACGACGCGAATTCGATGCAAAATCGACGCAAAGGAATTCGATGCTAGTTCGATGCTAATATTCGATGCAAAATCGATGCTAAAATCTCTTATATATACCCACCCACCACCACCGTAAGGAATCATTTCAGTATTTCAAAAGAAAAAACAAAATTACAATTCCGAAAAACAAAAAAAAACTTTTCTCCCTAATTTTATTTTTAAAATGGGCGATATATACGAACTAAGACGCTGGATGTATCGACGTAAAGATGACAATGGAGGCCTTTCAGAAGAGTTCCTCAACGGCCTTGAAATTTTCATGGCTCAAGCGAGTAGTGTGCCTACAATTCAACGGACCAGAGTGATGGTATGCCCGTGTCGGAAGTGCAAAAATTCGCAACCACAGACAATTGATACAGTTGGTACGCATTTATTTAATAGAGGGTTTACACCTGAGTATTATGTTTGGTTTTATCATGGAGAGGGATATGAAGATGAAACTTCGGGTAGTACTAGTTACCAACCAATGGATCAGGGTCAGGGTTATTCGAATGAACAATATGATGGGCATCAATTTGTTATAGAAAATGATTATCATGATGTCGGGTTAGAGCATAATAGGTTCGAAGAAGTGGTAACCGATGCATTTCCTGAAGTTATGTGTACTCCTGATGTTGCTGAGGAACCCAATTTAGATGCAAAATTTTTTTATGATATGCTTGATTCTGCAAAACAACCAATCTATGAAGGTTGTAGGGAAGGTCTGTCTAAATTATCGTTGGCATCTAGGATGATGACAATAAAGTGTGATCATAATCAATCTGAGAGTTGCATGAATGATTGGGCATCTCTTCTAAAAGAATATTTGCCAGAGGGTAATCAAGTTGCTGAGTCATATTACGACATACATAAACTAGTCTCTAGTTTAGGATTGCCCTCGCAGATGATAGATGTTTGCATTGACAATTGCATGATATTTTGGAAATATGATGAACATCTGCAGGGATGTCGATTTTGCCACAAACCAAGATTTAAGCCCCAAGGAGCTGGTAGAAAAGTGTCGTACCAGAGAATGTGGTACCTGCCCATAACAGATAGGCTACAAAGGTTATACCAGTCAGAACGCACAGCTGCATCAATGAGGTGGCATGTAGAACATTCAACTACTGAAGGAGAAGTTCATCATCCTTCTGATGCAAAAGCTTGGAAACACTTCAAATCGGTACACTCTAATTTTCCTACAGAGAAGCGCAATGTTTATCTTGGCCTATGTACAGATGGTTTTAGTCCGTTCGGTATGTCTGGCAGGCAATATTCTTTGTGGCCGGTTATATTGACACCTTATAACCTTTCGCCTGATATGTGCATGCAGAGGGAATTTCTGTTTTTGAGTATTTTAATCCCTAGCCCAAAGCATCCAAGAAGATCTATTGATGTGTTTTTACAGCCGTTGATTCACGAGTTGAACATGTTGTGGTCTCATGGGGTTCGTACTTTTGATTACTCTAGGAAGAAGAATTTTACCATGCGAGTTGTGCTTATGTGGACGATAAGCAATTTTCCAGCCTATGGAATGTTATCTTGTTGGACAACACATGGTAGGATATCATGTCCGTATTGCCAAAATGAAACGGATGCATTCCAACTAAAAAATGGTAGAAAATCTTGTTGGTTTGATTGTCACCGGAGGTTTCTCCCTATGAACCATCCGTACCGGGGGAATAGGAGGTTGTTCACAAAGGGCAAACGTGTACGTATCCCCCCACCTCCATATTTTTCAGGATAACAAATTGAAGGTCAATTTGATTATTGGGGAGCTCAAGACACAGCAAAACGTGGTGGTAACTGGCTTAATATTCCGACCAATCTCCCAGATTGATACCTTGAAGAACATAATTAGCATAAGAAGAGCATTTTCTGGGATCTACCGTACTAGAAGGATCATCTATTGCGCCAAAATCTTGATGTCATGCACATTGAGAAAAAAAATTTCGATAACATCATGCACACCATCTTAAACGTTCCAGGCAGGTCTAAAGACAACTTGAAGTCTAGACTGGATTTGCCTCTTATATGCTTTAGAGTTGAGTTACATCTCAAGGGAGATGGGAGAGCTCCAGTGCCTAGCTTTAGATTGTCAAGCAAAGGCAAACCAACATTCTTCAACTGGGTTTCCACCGAAGTTAAGTTCCCAGATGGATACGTGTCAAAACTCTCTAAGTCTTTGGAGCAAGGGAAAAAAATTTCTAGTATGAAGAGTCATGATTGTCATGTGTTTATGCAGAGATTATTGTCTTTCGCCTTTGCAGAACTTTTGCCAACGAACGTGCATGAATCACTTGCAGGTATATTTTGTATGACGATATTTAAATATGTAAACAAATTATGTGTCGAAAATAACATTTGTGTTTCGGTTGATATTGGATTTTGGGTTTAGGTGTTGAAGCATTTTTTTGAGATCTGTGTGTGCGAACTCTGACTCAGGATGGAATTCAACAACTAAACAATAACATCCCAATATTGCTGTGCAACTTAGAGAAGATATTCCCTCCATCTTTCTTTGATGTGATGGAGCATCTTCATGTCCATCTTCCTCACGAAGCCAATTTAGGGGGGGCCGTTCAATTTCGTTGGATGTATCCTTTTCATGAAACACTTAAAAGGAAAGGCAAAAAACCTAGCTAGGGTTGAGGGATCAATTGTTGCGGGCAGTTTAACCGAAGAAACCTCTCATTTTAGCTCATATTACTTCCCTCCAACTGTCCGGACACGAAAAAGAGCTCCACGTAGGTACGACGATGGTGGCATCGCACAAACGTATCTAGTTTCAGATGTCCCAGATATATTATGTGCAGTTGGTAGGCAGGCGGGAATCATAAGAGAAGAAGACTGGTCCTCGTTCGAAGACTACAATTTTGCACACACATATATTCTCTTACAATGCGACGAAGTTAGCCCATTTTTAAGGTACATATTATAATTTCCAAGTATGGATTAAGGTCAAAAGAGTTATTTTCGTACTTATATATGCTATGAAACATATATAACAAACGTATTTGTTATAACCATATTTTCTATTAGTGAATTCATTTGCCAAGTTAACGAGGCTTTCCCAAATGCATCCGCCGATGAGATTGAAAAACGTAAAGATCTACACTTTGCTAAATGGGTGAGGACTCATGTATATAAGTTAAACACAAGATTATATATATTTAGTTTCCATAAAAACCTATATGTACACTTTGTGTATATACTTCTATATTTACAATGTGTATTTTGTATCTACCAGGTTGATTATGCAGACACGTCATACCCTGTATGGTTTAGAGAGTTGATCCAAGGTCCGTTGGGGAAAGTTACGTCATCTCCAATGTATTTTACACGAGGTTATGTGTTTCATACGTTCGAACGTGGTAAAAATAGAGCAACTGCGAACTATGGTGTGGTAGTTCGAGTCGGGGACACAGATTTTTATGGCATTATCCAAGACATTATTCAAGTGCAATCCTCTGGTTTGGTTACTTAAAGTGCACCCTTTTCAAATGCGAGTGATTTGATCCAGTTGTTGGGCGAGGGGTTCAAGTAGGAAAGTTTGGTGTTATCGATGTTAATAGATCGCGTTCTTATGCAAAGTATGATCCATTTGTCCTTGCATCACAAGCAGATCAAGTATATTTCATTTCATATCCACGTGTCAGAAAAACAGGGATTCCATGGTTATCTGTGCTTAAAATAGCACCTACAGGAATGATAGTTGAATCAAACGACACTCCTATGCAAAATGAAACGGCTGTGGATCTAACAACTCCAGAAGCAGATATAGACAACATCATTCTTATAGATCCGGAAAAATCGAGAAGTTGAAATACTTCCGGATGCTAACGATGCAGAAAATCCCGAAGACGAGTTCGCAAACGAGAGTGGAGAAAGTACCGATGAGGATGACAACAACTCAAATGACGATTCAGAGTGAAGCATATATGGCTGTTTTTATTTCATTTGTATTTATTTTTGGAATTCGTGTGATTGTTATCGTTTTATGTGATTGTTATCGTTATCTGTGATTATTGAATTCATGTGTATATTATCGTTATATGTTGTGAACATAATATCTGTAGCCAGTAACATGTGATGAACATAAAATCGCGTGACCATAGGTACGTTCAAACTCGGGTTCACTATGCAGTAACATGTGCTGATTTGCCCATTAGGCTACGAGCAATTTCTGTTCGTTTTTAACATTCACTAAAATTAAAAATTAGTTTTTTTTTGTTAATGCTATTTTACTTATTCGAATGGAAAAACATTACACATAAAATATTACATTACACATAAAATACTAAATTACACATAAAATATTACATTAATTAGAAAATTAAAAATATTACAGATAACAACATTATTATAAACTCGTACTATGGATACTAGGAAAATATTAAACATTAAAGCAACATAAAGCCTTAATTAAGTTTATTCTTAACCATTGACGGGTTGGATGTTTATTCATCATCTGATTAAAGAAATATTTCATATTCGTACCCAGTAGTTCCTTCATCTTCCTCTTTCATAGTAGATACTTCGTTTGGTTTGTATTCGACAATCATCGAATTAGCACCGATTATCTGTTTGGAAAAAGAATTCAGTTTATTATTATCAGAAATATTTAGAAAGTTATGCAAAATCTACCTTAACAATGTTCCGCTCTGTGATGTTGAGGTACTTAGAGTTCCTGTTAAAACGACATACGGTAACATTCTGTAGAATGACCACCGCACCTACAACAGTAGCGAGTTTGTACTCGTCATTTTTGAAGATGTTATGGTGCATGGTTCCCTCGATTTTTCCTGTCGGATCCTTTAAGGTTACTAGCATATCTCCCTCCTTGTTGGGGGTCACACTGGAGAGCATAGCCACAATCTGAAAATGAGATACAATTTAGTTGTCAGATAAATTGTATCTATAAATGGATATAATATTTATCGACAACGTAAACCTTTTTAACTTTCACAAATTGTGACTGCGGGGATTGAATTTCTGCAACCTGGGTCCAGAATGGTGTGCTTCTGTGGTTATAAGAACCTACATTTATGAATGATAGAGTTAGTATTTTTCATCTTCAATCATTATTGTAATGGTAAAAGCGTTAATTATATATATATACGTACCTTCACAGATTATGTAATCGATAGTAGAAGTCCACCGAGGACTACTAAAATCCTTGTCGCCCTGTAGTGGCTCATTGATGACCTCACGAATGAAATCTTGTGTTGGCCGTGTCTGAGAACTTTCACCTCACAACACCTTCGCATCGTGCGACCTCTTGCGAAACAGTCATCGCCGTATGAGTTGGCCATGTCCCGGTATTACAGGCGTTTAGTGTTGGGATCGTTCAGTTGGTTGGAGGGACATTGTCGGTCCAGCATGAATAACATTTAAGTCATCGTATGGAGGGCTTGAAGGAACAAGAGTTGTATTTGGAGGGTTTTGAACGGAGGCTCGGTTTTGCATATAGTAATTCCATAGATCTCTGTTTGCCATTTCGAAATTGAATATTTGTGTGTTATGATTTTGTGTTGAATTATTCTGACTTATATAGGCAAAATACAGTCGTTTAGAAATGACACAAAAACGACGCGAATTCGATGCTACTGCGATGCTAACATTCAATGCAAAATCGATGCTAAAATTTCCACTTAAATCTTTTACAGATACGAAAATTGTATGACAACTCATTTAAACAAATCCGATTTGACAACTCATTTAAACATACATCTTCTACTATAAATACATATGATGGAGTGTATAACTTCTACACCTATCAATAACACACATAATGTCTTCTAGCTCTCCTAAGGAAGACTCTAAATTGTTTTGATATTCCAAAATACTCGTGGGAAACCGAAACTCAATGCGACGAATTCACTCAAGAGATACCCACTTACTCGTGGGAATTTGATATGTGGTCACCAACCCATAATGAAGATTCTACATCAACAATAGTGCCGGACAGCCAGTGCTTGCCAAACATCCACCACATTCCTAAATTATCGTGGGAAACTGAAACTCAGTGCGACGAATATACTAAAGAGATACCCACCTACTCGTGGGAAGCTAATTCATGCTCTCCTGCCAATGTTGTGAGTCCCAAATTTGAAGATGTGATCAGTTATTCAAAACACAAATATGATAAGCAGCCAGAATATCATGATCAGAAGTGGGTTCTCGACGAAGTTTTGTATAGGCAACTCGAAGACAGACAACCATCTCAATTGATTGAAAAGTCAGATACTTACGGTGGAAGTACTTCAAATGAATGTATGGATCACTACTACGATTATGAATTTGCCCAACGCCCAGAAATCTCAAACTTAAATCTAGATGTTGATGCAATCAAAAGGGAATTTTGCGACGGATTTTTAGATTCTCCATCAAAGAAACAAAAGGGAAAGAAAAGTTTCTGGTTATAACCGTTGTTTGGAGTGGATACATACATATATGTATGTCTACATATATGTTTTAAAAATTAGTAGTCTATTATGTACTTGTACCATTACCGTTGTATGTTTAATTTTTTCAAGTCTCTAATGTATAGTACCTGTGAAAGAAGTCATTTTAAAAATTATGTTTCATTATTTGTAATGTTTTATCGGAGTTGCATAATAAAAATATATCTCGTTGTATGATTGTTATCGACACTAATTGATTCATGTTAGATTGTTATTGAATTTTTGTGATTATTATCGTTATATGTTGTACACCTTAAATGGAAAATAAGTTTAATTTAGCGTCGAATTAGCATCGCTTGAATTCGACGCTAATTTTGTCATCTAACTTCGAATTAGCGTCGAATTCAAGTGATTCGATGCTAATTCGACGCTAAATCAAACTAATTTTTCATTTAGGGTTTAGGGTGTAAACAATAAAAGCTTTAACGTCGACGACTCAGAGTGAAGCTACAATGTTATTTATATTCAAAGATTTACTTGCTAACAAATTAGTATGCTTGTGTGATTCGATGTTACAAATGCATGTAAGGACTGCTATTTGAAAAAACTATATAGGTTTATATACCTTCATAACCCTTTATGAACCAAATATGTAATTTCAAATTTCAAAATTTTAAATTATTCTATTATATGAAAGATTGAAAAGGGTAAGATAGTTTTCGTACCAGTGGCGGATACCCTAAACCCTAAACCCCAAACGTAAAATAGATTACGGTAGCGTCGATTTAGCATCGAATTAGCATCGATTCGACGCTAATTCGACGCTATCTGAACAAATTTTACGTTTGGGGTTTAGGTTTTAGGGTATGAAACGGATAAAATTAATTTGATCCGACGCAAATGCGATGCTATATTGAATTAATTTGATTTAACTAATGGCGGTTAACCGAATAAATTCAAATTTTTTTGTTTAAACCAACGGCGGTAAACCGAATTAATTTGGATTTAGCGTCGAATTAGCGTCGAATTGTTGGTCAATTCGACTCTAATGCGACACTATATCAAATAAATTCGGATCATAATGAAGTCTGCGTGGGGAAAAAAATTATATTTAAATGTAATCCGACGCTAATTCGACGCTAATTAGCGTCGAATTAGCGTCGGTTCCCGAATTAAAAATGGAGACCGAAGTCTTCTTCTCCGGCTTCTGAAAATCTCTCTCTCTCCCGGCGAAAATCTCTCTCTCTCTCTTTCCCGGCGAAAATCTCTCTCTCTCTCTCTCCCGGCGACTCACTCTCTCTCTTTCCCGGCGACTCTTTCTCTCTCTCCCGGGGACTCTCTCACTCTCGGCGACTCTCCTCTCCCTCTCCCTCTCCCTCTCCCTCTCCTCTCCTCCTCCTCATCTTCGGCCGCCTCTCTCTCTCTCTCTCTCTCTCTCTCTCTCTCTCTCTCTCTCTCTCTCTCTCTCCCCCACCGCTTCTCTCTCTCTCTCCCGCCGCCGCATCTCCTTCCTTACGCCGGAAACCGTCTCCTCCGCCGCACCTCCGGCCGCCGCACCAATGGTAATATATATATATATATATATATATTTTTCAATTTTTTTATATATAATTGCAATTAGTTATAAATTAGTTATGGAATTTGAAATGAAATTGATTTTAGAAAATGGTTTTATGAAATATGTAGTAAATAGAATTTAGGAAATTTGATATGAAATAGATTTTAGGAAAAATTTAGGAAATAAATTTTAGGAAATGGAATTGAATATAGATTTTATAAGTTATGGAATTAAAGTTAGATTTGATAAGTTATAGATTTGAATTTTGATTTTATGAAATTTATTTATGTAAAGTCAAATAAAAAACAATTATGAGTTTTTTGAATTTAAAATATTTATTTAAAATTAAAAACGAATTTAAAATTTATTTTTCATAAACGTTAAATTTATTTTGAAAATATATAATTATTTCCTAAATATAAAATATAAATTTTTTTCCAACATTATTTCAGCACTATAAAATTATTTCCTAAATTTTAAATTTATATTGTACATTTTTAAATTTAATAAATATGTAGTAAATAGAATTTAGGATATTTGGTATGAAATAGATTTTAGGAAAAATGTAGGAAATAAATTTTAGGAAATGAAATTGATTTTAGATTTGATAAGTTATGGAATTGAATATAGATGTGCTAATTTATAGATTTGAATTTAGATTTAATGAAATATATTTATGTAAAGTCAAATAAAACTAATTAAGGAGTTATTTGGATGTTAAAATAATTTTTTTAAAGGAAAAATGAATTTACAAGTTAATTTACAATAATTTAAAATAATTTCATAAATGTTAAATTTATTTCAAAAATATTATATTATTTCCTAAATTTTATATTTATATTTTACAATTTTAAATTTAATAAATTTGTTTTATTTTATAGGGTGATCGACGTCGTCCTCCTTCATACGGCGAGTTAATTGGCGACGATGGTTTGATTCCCGGATCCGATGGTCGTCGCGGATCCGGATCGGCATCGGGGTCGGGTTCGCAGGCTGCGAACTATCGTCCACGAGCTCCGCCAATGGCTCTGCCACGCGCTCCGCTCCGAGCTCCGCCACCGCCTTAGCCACAGGCTCACCCAGAGCCAGAAGAAGGCGAAGATGATCATCCCGATGAGCTCAATGAGCCCCCTCCACCGCCAAACGCGCCTCTTATGATGCGGATTTCTGAGCTTCTCCGCCAACCTGGACGTGAAACACGGCTTAGGATTATCCATCCGTTGAGGCCTCGTGGTACATTATGGTATGTTTTAATTTTTTTTCAATATTACTAATTAAATTGGTTTTCTGTAATTAATTTTTAATTACAGGTTATAATTAAATTATTAACATTCTATTATTTTGTTTAATAGGTTTACGGATAACAAGGTTGCACGTTCGGTCACCAATGCAATCAAGGCCCACTTCTCTATGGCGCATCCTAATTGGAGCATGACGCCGCAGAATGTTCGGGATATTTGGTTCGAGTCATGGATTGTAAGTCATTTTATATTATTTAATTTTATTTATTAAATTATTCGATTATAAATATATTCATAACATTATTCATATTTATGTAGCAAGGGTGCATTGGGAGGAAGGTCATACTTTCGAAGTGCGAGCGGCGTTCGAGAGGAAGGCCCTAAAGCGTCTCAACGGTTACGTCGGGAACTTGAAGAAAGCGTGGGGCAAGAAAGGCGATGAGGCGAAGCCGCTCGCGATGGATCCCGATGTTTGGTGGGGTCTAGTGCAGTATTGGGAGGATCTCAAATTGGTGGTTAAATCGGGGAAGTGTTCTGCATCCCGTCTCACGCCGGTGGCCGAAGGAGATGGACCTTCAAAGCATACAGCGGGTCAATCATCACACGCCACAATACGACTGGATATGGTAATTTTTGTATTAAATAAATTTATTTGATTATTTATATTTTCAATATTTATTTATTATATATTTCATTTTTATCTCTGTTTATTTTTGTTTAACAGGCTGATGGCGGTGATCTTCCTCCGATGGTTAAAGTGATGGAGAAAACTCATCGGAGGAAGGATGGGACGTTTGTTACCGCTCAAGCGGAACAAACGTTCAACGCGTACAATGCACGACTGCAAGAGTTTGATGAGTCTGTCCAGTCTACGATGGGTCTCGAAGATTTTGATAGACTTTACGACGAGGTAATTTATTACTTTTTTATTTTGTATTATAACTTATTTTAATTATAACTTATTTTTAATTATTATTTTATTGTATAACACTTTTATTTTTTAGGTTGCACCGAAGAAAAAAGGACGAACGATGGGTGTTGGATCCATCAAAGATGTCCCGGCAGCTTGTTCGTCTTCTCAATATTCTTACTCTCCGGGTTTGTCTCAGCCGCGTGTGACCACTGAGTTGCAAGCTGCTAAAGCTGAGATTGCGCAGCTAAAGACGGAACAAGCGCAGCTAAAGACCTATGTCAGGTCATTGACCAGTCTCTTTGACATCATTGCAGTGGATAACCCGGCATTAGCCAATGCCCTGCAAGGCATGGCGCGTCCTCCACTGCCTCCTACACCTCCTGGTGCAACATAATTCCACCAAGAGTTCGAAGATATCGTGAACCTAGGGACCCAACAACAGCCGTAGGATTAGGGTTTTAATTTTATTTATAACAGATAAGTTTATATTGTATCGGATAATTTTTAATTTTTATTATAATAATTATAATAATTTTTAATTTATAATATTTTTTGTATAATAATTTTTTTTTAAAAAAAATGTTACCAATGGACGCTAAATCGATGCTAAATTAGCGTCGAACGAATCAGGTGTCGACGCTAATTCGACGCTAATTTAGCATCGATTTAGCATCGATTTAGCGTCCATTTACCATCGAGACGGTTCGATGCAAATTTGACGCTAAAGTCGCGTCGAATTAGCGTTGAAATATTGTGTCAGATTAGCGTCGAACATCCGATGCTAAATTAGGGTCCAAGTAGCGTCAAAGTTCATTTCGTCGAAAATGAATTAGCGTCGAAATATTTTCGACGCTAAAAGGTTTTAGCGTCGAAATATGCCGACGCTAAATCAGTGTTTTCTTGTAGTGATGTCACAGTTCATGGTACTGACCATGTCACTGCAGTCATGAAGGTCACAAATATTGACACTTCCCAACAGTATACCAACCTTGAGGTCCGGTTTATTGACCAACCGATGACCTTAATATCGATTCATTAACAAACATCGGTTTAGCAAGGTCCCCGACCTGCTTGGTTCTTGTTCCTAAGGGAAACGCGTAAAGGACCGATATGACTTCCCTCTCCTAAAATAACTAGGACCAGCGATAAGCCCAGTCCATGAAAGATTAGGGTTTACGAAGTCTATATATTAGAAGTCCCAAGGCAAGGACGAGGGATCACAACATACACGCAAAAACCTTAGACATAAAAGCTCTTGCCGCTTCCCTACGATGAGAGCGAAGTTCTATTTGTGCCTACGACGATCAACAAGATCTCCTTCTGATCTCTTAATTGATCTTGGCAAGAGCACCGTTTGTGCCTACGACGAGCGACAAACTCTGTCCCTTCAACAACACCTACAAAGCTCTGATTCATGCTAATCAGACATTCGAAAACACCTATGAACTACGAGCGATTTGATCCCTCCTTGGGTACGTAGGCTGCCTTATAAAGGCGCAATTACAAACACATAAAAGAGACAAGTACCGTCTTTTTGTACAATGAGGGACGAACAATCGACACGATCTTCCCTTTACGACGAGCTACAAGCTCCGTCTCTGCAACGATGAGCGACAAGCTCTGAATGCCTACAACAAGTTACAAGCTCCGTCTTTGCAACGAAGAGCGACAAGCTCTGTCTCTGCCTACGACAAGGAAGGAACGATCGACACGATCTTCCCTTTACGACTTCCCTATTGATTCTTTGTAATTCATATCGAAAATCATTGATCAATAAAGCTAATCTCTTCTCGTCATTCCGTAGTAATGTTTACTTTCGATCCGGTTAAATTTTGCACAAACAGTTTGGCGCTAGAAGGAGGGTACAGTTTCAACTACGTGAGATATGACAGATGGAGAGAACATCAACGTTCAAGCATGAGGTGGTAACACGAAGGATCCCGCTGCTCAACTTGCGGAACACACCGCCCTGATAAAGGAAAAAACAAAGAAGGTTTGAAGCTACTCGAAGCAGAGAACACAACCTAGAGAATTAAAAACGCTCTCCTTACTGGGGCAGAAACATAAAGATCAACACTCAAAACCAAATCCAGCAACGCGTCCTAGATGGATACACCTTCCACAAACAATTCGATGCTACTACAACGAGCTGGTGCTCGTAACGCAGATACCGTTAGAATGCGCGTTGCTCAAACCTTGCTTAACCATGAGGAAGCAGCGACAAACCAGATGCACAAGCCAGAAGCATACACGATGCGAGACAAGAAAGGCAATAATTAACCTAACAACTGGAACTACTACTTCCAGGTTTATTCAATTTTTCTGTCTTCGTGCATTTATCTTTCAATTTACCCTTTACACTTTACGACGATCCAAGAGACGTCAATGCTTTTATACTTTTTCGACAATAATGTGGCACCATAAGTCCACGGACGAGCGCTTTAATGAATAATATTTCTCCTAAACAATTTCGATGAGGCTCTCGTGATTTACATCGTTTGTCACTACAAAACATGCAAGAGAAAAACCCTCAATGTGAACACTGTCAAGTGACAATCACAATGAAAATACGCAGGAGCGTGACCTCCCACTGAAGAGCAGCCACATCTACCAATATGCAGGAGCACGATCTCCCACTACAGAGCATCGATATATGCCAATATCAAAGAAGACAATGGAAAATCCATTGCACATGGTGACCAAGGTCAAGTACTACACAACATCGACAACTGAAGTTGCTAAGTGAGATAATGGCAAGGCCATTGCAGAATAACAAGTGTAAGTCACGTCAAAAATAAGTCGGGGGCATGACCTTCATATACATAGCAGCGACAAGTGCCATAACTACAAAAGACAATGCCAAAGGCACACTATGACCACGGTCAAAAGTAGACAGAGGCATGACCTCCACATACATAGCATCAACGAATGCTATTACTAATCAAGATAATGCCAAAGGCATTGCACATTATGACCACGTGCCATGACAAATAAAATAAGTCGGGGGCATGACCTTCACATACATAACATCGACAGCTGTTGTTACTACGAATAAAAACAATGGCAAACCCATTGTGCACTATAACCACGGTCAAACCAAATTTCTCGACAAAGGCATCGCCTCCTAAAAATATGACAATCGATGGCTACGACATCACTATGTCATTAAAGAACTGCCAATGCTCGATAATGCAATGGACAAACCCTTGCTCACTAACAAGTGTTATTCACTTTAAAAATATTTGAGGCAAATCCTTTAATGCTCGGCAGTGACGGCTGCTGGAATTAAACAAGACAATGGTAAACCATTGCAAGTAATGATCACGGTCAAGCACTACCAATTAATGACCACGGTCAAGCAAGATGTGTAAGTGGAACACTCGCCAGTACAACATCGAATGTCTATAAGATATTATATAGCTTCAAGAGCAGAGTAAATTTTGCAAAAGAGCCAACACCTCCAAAGAAAAGGGATAATGATAGCTTAAAATAAAAATCGAAGTTATGATCTTCAACAAATGACACATTAGAGAAAGAAACTCACGTTAGTTTCCTAAAAAAGATATATCACATGTGCTTGTCTTTGCGACATATGCAAACGCCTATCCTTACGACATAGGCAAACGAAGGGACGAGGTCATAACGTTCGAACATAACGTGTCCAATGAAGCGACGAGGTTATAACGTTCGAACACAGTCATAAAAAAATATAAAAAGTCTTTTAGCACATAATGTCGACAATGACATTATGTGTGTCAATTGAGTAGGTCACGGATCTCCATATCTCCTACATGAAGGGACTACGAGAAAAAGAGCAACGTCACAAGACATGCTCATAACATGTTGTTCAATGTTCACTAGCCCCACATGGAACTCAAGATAAAAAATAAACAAGTCATGGACCTCCAAGTAAGTCGAAAGTTATTATCTTTGCAACTAGTACATGCCAATATCGACAGAAACGTGACATATGTCCAAAATAAAAGGAAGTGGATTCACAAAATAAGAAGAGAAAAGCAAAGAGAGAGCAAGCTCATGACGTGTCCAATAGACCACATAGCCAAAAAAAAAAAAGGGAATGCACGTGCATCTTTTCCTAGCATTCTCTTTGTTCACACAAACATATCTTTGTAGAAAAGGAGAGACACATGTGATGAGATTGTAACATCATCTCTCTTTGGTCCCACAAAAAAAAAAGAGAAGGGAAAAAGGAAAAACACATGCAACCTTCACCACTTCACCACTTTGCAACATCATCTCTCTTTGGTCCTTCAAAATGTGTTAAAAAACTAAAAAAGAAAAGAAAAAAAAAGGAAGAGACACGTGATGCTTCTCCTTTCACATTATATCTTCTATTCTTCCACGTCCCACGTGGAAAGAGAAAAGGAGCAACATCACAGAGGCAGGTCACGAACATGTGAGGAAAGAAATAAAAAAAAAAAAGGGAGGCAATGCCATAACATGCCAAAAAATGAGACAAATGTTTGTCCTTGCCACCATGGAGATATTTATTTCAACATAAAAAGTAAGTCACGATGATATCATCATGAATAGCACAAGGAGCTTGAAACATGGAGAAGAGCTTGAACCTGATGGAAACAAGCTTGTAGTTGAGGAAGCAGCTCATGCTGGAGTTAAACTTGAGCCAAAATGGAAGAAGCATGATCCTAAACCTCCATGGTTTTTGATCTAAGTATCAACAAATGGACAGGTGATTCATTTGCACTCTTTTTCCCTTGCCTTGGTTTTGTCCCAATGGGTTTTCCAAGGAAGATTTTTAATGAGGCTTGTGAATAACTTTCACATCATCCATTTGTTGATCAAGACCACATATTTCAACCCAAATACATAGCCATCAAGTCCAGTGCATTTTATGCCAATTACAAGCCCAAAAAGAGCCCAAAACAAGTGTCTAATTTGTTGTCCAAGAGAAGTGACGAAAATGGAAGATCAAGGGTCATTTTTCAACTCCTATTTATTGTTGTTATTTTCTAGACAGTCTGCATGTAGACTTGTCTTTTCTATTTAAGTTCTTTGTTTTCCTCATTGCAAAACTATCAAACATTTTAATTAAAAACCTCTTCTTTTCTTGTTTAATCTGAGATTGGTGAGTCATATCCTTTCTCAACTTATGAATGCTTTTGGTGTGTAATATCCAAGCAATAGCAAGCTTGAAAGTTCAAAGGCCTTTCACATCCTTTGAAAGTTTCTCTCAATCCATTCTGTTATGTTCAACTGTTTATAGATCCAGAAATTCAACCCTTCATCCGCTGCATCAATTCTCTTCGATCATCATTTCACCTTCCATCAATACATCATTCCATCTCCATTCATAATCCTTTTGTGTGATCCGCTGCAATTCTTTGAAGAAATCATCACTTCAGACTTTGATCTCTTGATCAGAGACTCTTCACTTACCAACTTGATCAAAGGAACGTTCGTGGGCTAGATCTCTTACGGAGATCGTGTCACACGAACATGTGGTAAAAAGGAAAATAATATTTTTTCTTTGCAATCGGATCCTCGCAACTAAATAGCAAGAGGCAAAATGAAACAACCAAGCTTTTTTTAAAAAAAATCCTAAACAACTCAACTGCAGAAAAACCATTAACCAAATAGACTAAATAACCAATTTAATAAACCAATGAACCAGATTTAACATTTATTCGATTCCAAAAATATCCAAAAACATTTCTAACAATTCCTAGCAACCTAACCAGGTTCTACACACAACCACAATGAACATTAAATCTAGAGTTCCTGATCATCCTCTCGTCCCAGCCATGATTCCACGATCTCAAACTTTTTCTTTACGTGCAATTCAAAAGGGAAAAACAGAGTTGCGTGAGTATTATCATAAATACTCAGTGAAGCGGTCATACCGCCTACCTATTACATAATAGGGAAAAAGCATGTCAATTACTATGCGAACAATCAACACTCAACAGATATGCAATAGTCAACAATTATGCAATTTTCACAATTTATCAAGTGGTGTCGATCGACACTCCTCCTGGGTGTCGATCGACACTCCAATTCCAGATTCAAACGTTGCAATCATAAACAGGGGGTGTCGATCAACACTACCACTAGGTGTCGATCGACACTCCTCGCAAAAACCTAGACCGAGTCGAATCCTCATGAGACTCAGTCTTGTTTCATCGTGCGAGACTGATCACGATATAACTACCACACAGAATAACACAAGAGTATCAATCAGTTATCATCACAATTCAATCATTCAATCACAATAATCCCAATTTAATCACACAATCTCCTAACAAGCTAATCCCGTAATCGCGATCACGCACTCACCTTGCTAAACCGAAGACAAGACTAAGCGCACAAAACCCATGACTCAAGATCCTCACAGTCTCTGGTCTCACACGCAAACTCCAAGGAATGCCTCTTATAACACCTAAGACTCATAATTAGGGTTTCCCCAAAACCCAAATTAGGTTCTCAGAAAATCAGAACGACGAACCAACTTAAAATAATCACATAGATCGGAGCTTACCTTCGAATTCAGATTTTAAATCTAATATGAAAAATAGATTGAAGGAGCTTTCCAACGATACCAAGATCGTCTCCTGATTCCTTCTCAAACGCCAGGAAAACGCTTCCCAAGATGACTGATCAAACCCCAAAACTGCACAGACCACTCACGGGAAAACGATCATAATTCATTAGCTACAAATCGAAACGACGATCTGATTTTTTTTATAGCTAGATAAGAGACAGAATAATATACATACCAAGAATCACACTGATATGGCACGATATACACGACCGTTCTTCCTCTCTACCGAGACAAGCCACTGACTTCTCCTTCCTCTCAACTTTCTCACACAAAACTTTTTCTCTCTCTCTCCTTTCTCTCAAATTCCCTTCTTTTTGAAAAATTTGGCCAAAGCACGACTGCACAAGCTTATAAACATCCTTTTAGGGCTCCTCCTCTAAACCGAATTAAACCACGCGATTAAAATGAACCAAAACCGGTTCTGAAACAATGGTGTCGATCGACACTCGTCCATGGTGTCGATCGACACCCCGCACCAAACTCAACAATTAGGTTTGCGGATGTTACACAAAATATTAAAGAAGGAAGATTAAAAGAGAAGGCACATCACCAAGTGCAATAAAAAGAAAAGAATACAAGCAAGTGGAACCTACCTTGTGTCTCTCAAAAACGTGGCAATGACACGGGGGAGAGAGAGAGAGAAGCAAGGTCATGACCTGCCGATTCTTTTATTGGTATTACCATAACGTGCCTTGCTCATTTATGTACTACACATAAAAAGAAAAAAAAATAATGTAGCAAAAGAGAAAGAGAAGACCACATCATTTCCCATGACAAATATATAATGTTTGTCATCGCCTAACACATCACGTCGACCAAGTAAATTACCTGTCTTTTGCACATCACGTCGACCAGGTAAATTACATGTCTTTTGTACATCACGTCGACCTGGTAAATTACCTGTCTGGTTCTTGTTCCTAAGGGAAACGCGTAAAGGACCGACATGACGTCCCTCTCCTAAAATAACTAGGACCAGCGACAAGCCCAGTCCACAAAAGATTAGGGTTTACGAAGTCTATATATTAGAAGTCCGAAGGCAAGGACGATGGGTCACAACATACACGCAAAAATCACATAAAAACTCTTGCCGCTTCCCTATGACGAGAGTAAAGTTCTGTCTGTGCCTACGACGATCAACAAGATCTCCTTCCGATCTCTTAATTGATCTTAACAAGAGCACCGTTTGTACCTACGATGAGCGACAAACACTGTCCCTTCAACAACACCTACGAAGCTTTGATTCATGTTAATCATACATTCGAAAACACCTACGAACTACGAACGATTTGATCCCTCCTTGGATACGTAGGCAGCCTTATAAAGGCGCAATTGCAAACATATAAAAGAGACAAGTACCATCTTTTCCTACAACGAGGGACAAACGATCGACATGATCTTCTCTTTACGACGAGCTATAAGCTCCGTCTCTACAACGATGAGCGACAAGCTCTGAATGCCTACGACGAGCTACAAGCTCTGTCTCTGCAACGAAGAGCGACAAGCTCTGTCTCTGCCTACAACAAAGACGAACGATCGACACGATCTTCCCTTTACGACTTCCCTATTGATTCTTTGTAATTCATATCAAAAATCATTGATCAATAAAACTAATCTCTTCTCGTCATTCCGTAGTACTGTTTACTTTTGATCCGGTTAAATTTTGCACAAACACTTTTTGTTATTTGTTGATTAAGTTATAGTTAGTATGGTTATACTTTGTCAATATTGGACAGTTTGTTGCGGCTCTTGATTATTATTTAGAGATGGGAATGAGTTTGTTTTGTTTATTTCAGTCACGCGATAGATCTCGGGTACAACGATAACTGCCTTATGAACTCCATATTACATCTTCCATCAAGGTTACGTCCTATAACGCCCGCAAACTAAATTATGTGATTTTGGTATGTGTGTCGATCAACACATGAGGTGTATCAATCGATACATGAGGTGTATCGATCGACACAGTTTATTTCATATTAAAATTAGTTCAATTTTAAATCGATTCGGTTTACGCGGTTTGGGTCAAACCCTAGGTCATTGAATTTAAATCCCTTTTTGCTCGTGCAGCCGTAATTGGGATCAGAAAAATAAGGGTTTTTGGTCATAAAACGTGTTGAGAGAAAGAGATGAGAGAAAAGTGTGTTCTTAAGAAAGCAGAATGGATTTGTGAGAAGGAGGTCGTTATGTTCTGTTTTGGTAGAGAAGAGAAACGGACCTGAAGAATAAAGCAGATCAGAGTGAAATTTTATGGGTAAGTTTTCCTTTCACTTAGCTAACTGTGAGTGAAATCTCTTTGTCAATAGGATACGTATTCTAAGAGATATCATTGTTTTCCTTTCCTGAGAGAGGTTTGGGCTGAATTGGATCTGTGATCAGACCACTTCGAGGGTGTTTTGCCGGAGCTACAGAGAGAGGTAGGCGACGATCTATATGCCGTTGGAAAGCTCTCTTTGTATAGGTTCAGTACCGTATTTGCGATTGTGATTTTTAGGTAATCTTCGTCCTCACTGTTGATTCTAAGTCAGAGCGTCGCTTCTTCTTTTCACAAAATCCTAATTTAGTTTAGAGGAAACCCTAGTGCTTACTTCTAGGTGATAGAGAAGGAGAATCAATAGCTTCTAGGCTTGAGAGAGTCTGTGCATACGTGTCTCGTGTTGTTCAATTTGTTCTCCTAATCCCTAAGGCTAAGGTGAGTGTGTGACCATAGTTTCTGGGTGATTTAGAATGATATTGATGCAAATTATGTGGATTGATAGATTGGAACTTGTTGATGTGATATGGTGATTGTGGAGTTTGTGATTTGGAGGCAGGTCGGATTCGGACTAGAGAGGAAAAAGTTTAAATTCGACGAAAAGCAGACTTGTGTCGATCGACCAATCCAACAAATCAATTCCATAATTCAAATAAACCATAAGAAACTAAAGCAACCTAAACACCAGGTTCACTAGAAGCAAAATAAATAATAACAATCATATCATCCTCTTCACTGGCCTTGATTCCGAGATCACACAACACATGAGAAAAAGAGTTGCGTAAGTAATTAATAATTGCTTAGTGAGACGGTCCTCCCGTCTACAGACCAAGTACGCATATACCAAACATCAACAACAATTAATTTAAAACATTAAACGTAGAAATAACAGGGGTGTCGATCGATACACTACACGGTGTCGATCGACACTCTGTTCGCAGAAAACCATACATGACATAAACCAAGCCATAATCACGAAGAAAAGATTCATCAACAATTTCATCACAATTAAAACACAATCTACCACGATTTCATCACAAGGAATAACACAATCAACTACGATTTCCTAACATAAACACTTAAACCAATCGCTACTCGATATCTCGCATATACGAGCCTACGGTCGCGCACTCGCCTCGATAAAACGAATTGAGGATTGAATAAGCATGAAACACACAAAAATCAAACTTAAACGACAATCTCCTTTGCTGGAAATCATCGAGAACGCTTAAGAATGGAAGAACAGAGAAGAACGGTTCATAATCCACTCGATTCGTCTTTTTCTCTTAATTCACGTTTTTCCTCTCTAAAAGTCTCTCAAAATCGTGACTTACTGCAGCTAGGTCCTTATAAGGGACGACCTAGGGTTGTGCACCCAAACTGAGCCAAAATCGAACGATTAAATCTTAAACCGTTCTAACCCGAAAACCTGGTGTCGATCGACACCCCATCCAAAATGCTAAATTTTGGTTTCGCAATGATACAACTATCCTCCACTACTTTGGATTCGACTTTGAATCCCGACAATTGTCTACCCAGAGACCAAAATCCTGACCCCGCTTGGCCAGTACAACTAGAGATCCTCACCAGATCTCAGAGACTCGCACTAATTTTCCGCTTATACGCACGTTTCCACACATTCATTACTTTTAACTCGTTACTACACCACCTTGTACTTAGGAACACATCCTTTAAACAACATGTGCACTATAACCCTCTTACTCTCAGGATCGAATCTGTTGAGCTTGTGGTATACAGGGAAACCACTATCCCCTCTAGACTTATGCTAAGACCTACTTGTCCCAGATAAGTCTGTCGGGGAACCACTATCTGCAAAAGAAATGCAGGGGAACCACTATTCCCTCAAGAGAACCTCAATCCCTTGATACCTATACTGAGACCCACTTGTCAGAGATAGGTAAGCATCCCTCGATACTTATACTTAAACCCACTTGTTCCAGATAAATTTGCCAGAGAAGCACTATCTCCAAAACTATAATAAGTTATTCGGGAACGCCACCGCCTCTAGAGTAATAAATTCTAAAACACCTATAAACAACAACGATTAGAATCGCCTCACATGGTCTACACTCGATATTCCCCTCCCGGAATATATTCTCAAACACAACCTTCACTGGTCAACTAACGCAACTAACACATATAAGAATCATACATCTTATAAAAAACATAAAAATAAATAAGGAACTCCATCTTATAAATTTCCAAAAATGTATATCGTTACAACGAAACAAAAAAAAACATGAAACAAAAACAAAAATAACCACAGAATAACACCAAAAACCGAAACCACAAAGATAAAAATAAGCTCAAAATACGACTTGCTTGTCGAACCACTTGCCTCAGGCTCCCAAGTCTCATCATTGGTACCAGCACTATCCCACAAAATCCTCAACAATGAAACCTTCTTCCGATGCAGCACATTGACTCTCCTCACAAGAATCCTCAACGGAACTGCCGGTACCATTAAATCAGGCCTAAGATCCTCCAATATTTTAGCCACTAACTCCTCTGAAGTACGTAGGCATTTCCTCAACATAGAAACATGGAAACCTTTATGAAATGCCTTCATAATTGGAGGTAACTCAAGACGATATGCCACCGGTCCAACTCGCTCCACCACCGAGAAAAGACCCATGAATCTCAGACTTAATTTGTTCTCCGAAATAGATCTGTTAGGAGCTCTCAACATAGCCATCTTGAGATACACGCCTTTATAATCGGAGGTAACTCAAGACGATATGCCACCGGTCCAACTCGCTCCACCACCGGGAAAAGACCCATGAATCTCGAACTTAATTTATTCTTCGAAATAGATCTGTTAGGAGCTCTCAACATAGCCATCTTGAGATACACGCCTTCATAGTCAGAGGTAACTCAAGACGATATGCCACCGGTCCAACTCGCTCTACCACCGGGAAAAGACCCATGAATCTCGGACTTAATTTGTTCTCCGAAATAGATCTGTTAGGAGCTCTCAACATAGCCATCTTGAGATACACGCGATCTCCAACCTCCAACTCAGGCTCCTTTCTTCTCTTGTCAACATAACTCTTCTAACGATCCTAAGCTAATTTGATATTAAGCTTCAAGACACGAATTTTTTCCATCGTCTCCTGAACAAAACTCGCACAATAAATGCTCCTTTCCCCCACTAGGTCCAGCATAGAGGTGTCCTACACGGCCTCCCATATAACGCCTCATATGGAGCCATCCTGATACTCGCATGGAAACTATTGTTATACGCGAACTCGGCCAGGTAAAATTGATCAACCTAGTGACCACCCCAATCCAGCACACACATCCTTAGCAGATCCTCTAAAGTTTGAATAGTCCTCTCCGACTGACAATCAGTGTGCGAATGATAAGTTGTTCTTATATGCACCTTACTGCCCATCTCTCCCTGAAACGCTCTCATAAACTCAAACGCGAACCTAGGATCCCGGTCTGACACAATGTTGGTTGGCACTCCATGCAACCTTACTATCTCCTTCACAAATTTCTTAGCCAAAACCGCAGCCCTATCGGTCTTCTTAATGGCTAGAAAATGTGCCAACTTGGTCAGACGATCCACAATCAGCCAAATAACATCATAGGTCCTCGAGTTAGATAATCCGATCACAAAATTTATAGTGATCATATCCCACTTCCACTCCGGAATGGGTAAACTCTGCAACTTACCGCTCGGAACCTGAAGCTCTGCCATCACTAACTAGCACGTATTACACTTCGTGACCCAGTTAGCTACATCTCTCTTCATCCCGACCCAATGATAGTAAAACATAAGATCATGGTACATTTTAGTCGCTCCTGGATGAATCGAGAACTTGCGCATAAGCCTCTTGTAGAATCTTATGCCTCAACCCCACATCCTTGGGTACACAAACCCGACCACATACCTAAATTGTCCCATTCGAGGAGACCTGATACTCAGAACCCTCTGCCCTCGATACATCAATCAAAACCTAATCACTTTCCTGGCCACTCGAATCATACTCAGAAGATCTGCCTGATCCGCTGCCTTTAATCCTATATGCTCCTGCGAAATAGCACACAAGCGCAGAGTGCCAATCTCGCTCACTAAGACCTCAACCTTCTGCTCCCAAATCAAATAAAATCTCCGCCGACTTAGAGCATCTGCCACCTAGTTGGCCTTACCCGGATGGAAAATAAACTCTAGATCATTATCCGCTAGCAAATCAACTCAACGTCTCTGTCTCATATTTAACAATGGCTGAGTGAAGATATGTTGTAGATTCTTGTGATACGTATAAATTTGCACTTTCCCACCATAAAGATAGGATATCGAAATCTTTAAGGCAAACACTACTGCTCCCAACTCAAGATCATGCGTAGGAGGATTACGCTCACTACCCTACAACTGCCTCGAAGCATATGCAATAACCCTGCCCTCCTGCATAAGAACACAACCTAAACTAACTCTAGAAGCATCAGTATACACTGTATAAAGCTTCCTCGGCTCAAATAATGTTAATACCGGTGTACTTGTCAACATATCCTTGAGCTTCGTAAAGCTCTCCTCGCACTCCTGTGACCAGACAAAACGGAACATCCTTCCCGGTTAACTTCGTCATGGACTACGCCATACTCGTAAATCCCTTGACAAATCTCTTGTAGTAACATGCCAACCCAAGAAAACTCTTAATCTCAATGGCGTTACTCGGTCTAAGCCAATCTCTAATAGCCTTTATCTTCGTCGGATCTACAACAACTCCCTCTGCAGAAGCTATGTGACCAAGAAAACTTATCTGCCACTGCCATAAACTGTATTTGCTTAACTTAGCGTACAACTTCTGCTCATGAATGTTCTCCAAAATCAATCTCAAGTAAGCCTCGTGCTCTTCAAGACTCCTTGAGTATACCAATTTATACCATCGATAAACATGATAACGAACACGTCCAAATACCCCTTGAACACGTCATTAATGAATCTAATAAAAGCTGCCATCGCATTCGTCAAACTAAAGGGCATAACCACAAACTCAAAGTGCCTATATCTCATGTTAAATGCCATCTTCTGGACATATGCCTCATCTATCGGGATCTAATGATAACCCGACACCAAGTCTATCTTAGAGAACCAAGTAACACCCCTCAGCTGATCCAATAACTCATCAATCCTCGGGAGAGGATACTTGTTCTTTACAGTGACTCAGTTAAGTCCTCGATAATTGATGCACAACCATAAACTGCCGTCTTTCTTCAAAAATATCACCGGTGCTCCTCACGGTGAAACACTCGGCCGAACAAATCCCTTACTCAACAAATCTTCCAGCTGCTTCTTCAGCTCTGTTAACTTTGCTGGAGCCATCCTCTAAGAAGGCTTTAAAAATTGGAGTTGTCTCTGGCTTTAGCTCAATCATTAAAAGATCAGATCGAGACGGCGGTAATCCCTCAAACGACTGAAACACATCCTTGAAATCCTATATAATTTTGATCTCCCTGATAGTAACCTCATAACTAGACTCTGACATCAAAATCATTGCAAGATACGCCTCACAACCCTGCGCTTTCATCTGCTGCACCTGAATAACCAAGATTACAAGACACCCGGAAGTCCGTCTCACTCCCTGAAACACTAACCTCCCTGCTTCGCGCTCAAACACTACTATACCTCAATAACAGTCCAGATGGACTCTTTAATGCACTTACCAATCCATCCCTAGAATATCATCGTACAGTTCCAACGGACTGATAACCAGTATGTTGGCTTCGACACCCCAACAATCTGTACATTTACTCCCCTCACACGGCCTGAAGTAACCAGGAATCCTCTACCGGCCACCTTAACCATGCCTGAAAAGCTCACCAGCACTGCTTCAAATGCCACTGCTCTCGGCACGCTCTGGAGTAATAAAGCAATTTGATGCTCCCAAATCAAAAAGAACATGGGACTCGAAACCTCCTATTAATAAGGTCCCTACACAGTTCAAATGCATTGAGAAACCCTAACATCCGACCACAGGAAAATAATAGGACGCAAAACAATTCATACCACAAGAAATTCACAAAGTCTAATTATAAGATTTTACTTATGATCTGCGTGCAGCTATGCTGCCCCACCTCTGCATGTGTATAGACTCGTTGTGCAGGTCTAATCTGACCCAAAGGCTGCACTGCCACCACCTGTGCTATCAGGTGTGCTGCCACTAAGTGAACCAATGCTATAGTCATCTGTTGCACCTTGAGACACATCGGTCTGATATGCCCCGGCTCTATGCAATGGTAAGACATCTTGGCCTCCCGAGATGTCTCCCTCTTGGGACAGCTCGCCACACGATGCTCATTGCCCCCGCACCCGAAACAACTATGACTGCTCTGGCTACCTCTAGAAACATCATCCCACTTTCTCTTCTAACCCTGCGCAGGCTTGCCGGCTTTACCAGAATAGAACTCTGGTGCTGCTTATGCTGCTGCTACTATCGTCGCGGCTGAACAGTAAAAGTAACCAAATACGGAACAACCATTACCTCCGTGTACTCACTCTGGTCCTACTCAATAGAAGCAGCAAGCTGGAGCATATCCACCCTAGAGGCATAATTAGGACCTCTACACTGTGTTCTAATTCTCAAACGAAGCCACTGCAAGAACCTCTGCACAAGGGTCCGTTCATCCTCCATGCTACGGCTAGCATAAACCACTAGTCAGTTGAACTCCTTGTCATATTCACGCACAGAACTCTCTCCCTCTCTGAGTTAGCTCCATAAACCTCAGCTGCAGATTATCCAACGCCTCTCGATGAAAGTATTTAGCGTTGAATTCAGCTAAGAATTCGCCCCATGTCCACACAGTTCTTCTAGGCTCAACAGCTCTCCACCAAAGATGAGTATCTCCACCTGACACTCAGTAGGACATCAAATCAATTGAAAATTGTGCTCCAGCCTCAAGCACCAATCGTCAGCCTCCTAAGGCCCAACTCTGCCTGCAAAGAAAGGCGTACCAATCATCTGCATCTGTCCCATCATCACAAGATAAGGAGGATTCTCCACAACTACAACCCTCAGGTTCTCAATCGCTTCAGCCATCGGCTGCGCCTCAACCATCGGAGGCATTGCTGGAGCTGGTATCGAACCCGCCCCTAGAAACCGCTATAGCAACTGAGTCAGTAAGCCCATAATACAATCATTACAACCCAGAGCTGGAGCAGCACCCACACTTGGGCCTACTCCACCACCAGCTAACCCGGCGCCTCTCCTAGCACCCACAGTGCCCATACTAGCACTCCCGCTGGTCTCACTCATAGATCTCACATGATGTGTCTGAGATGCTGACACCTGGGAATCACTCATAGCCACACTTCTGGACAACTCAATCACTGGTCCACGACCACGTTCTCGGCCCCTACCACGACCTCTACCTCTGCCACAACCTCTCGCTCCGGTATCAATATGTCTGCACCCACACAAGACAGGAAAATGAGCATACTATAAGTCATAAACAATCAAAATACGACTTACCGCAGAATCTATTTACAGACCAAAGAGGATGATCTAAGACTAATAATTGTCTAAACGCACATAAACACTTAAACACATACTCTCATTTCATCCAAATCTACTACCCTAAAACCGTAGATGTTCTGATACCAAAATGAAACAACCACCGCTTTTAAAAAAAATAATTAATAGCCCGAGGTAACATTCCCATAAACGCTAACTCTCAACGGCTGATCTAATACTAATAATGTGGAAATTCTCAAACAATAATTCTTTAAACCATTCAACAAATCCAACAAATCAATTCCACAATTCAAATAACCTATAAGAAAATCTAGTAACCTAAACACCATGTTCACTAGAAACTAAACAAATAACAACAATCCTATCATCCTCTTCACCGGCCTTGATTCCGCGATCCCACATTTATTTTACCTGCAATACATGGGAAAAAAAGTTGCGTAAGTAATTAATAATTACTTAGTCTGTAGACGGGAGGTCCCGTCTACAGACTAAGTACGCATATACCAAATATCAACAAAAATTAATTAAAAACATTAAACGCATAAATAAAAGGGGTGTCGATCAACACATCAAACGGTGTCGATCGACGCTTGATCAACAGGGGTGTCGATCGATACACCACAAGGTGTCGATCGACACTTTGTTCGCAGAACAACACACATGACATAAACAAAGCCATAATCACGAACAAACGATTCATCAACGATTTCATCACGAATAAAACACAATCTACCACGATTTCATCACAAGGAATAACACAATCTATCATGATTTCATAACGTAAACACTTAAACTAATCGCTAATCGATTTCTAGCATATACGAGCCTACGATCGCGCACTCGCCTTGATAAAATGAATTGAGGAATGAATAAGCACAAAACACACGAAAATCAGACTAGAACGACAATCTCCTTTGCTTGAAATCACTGAAAACGCTTAAGAATGGAAGAACGGCGAAGAACGGTTCACAATCCTCTCGATTCGCCCTTTTTCTCTCAATTCACGTTTTTCCTCTCTAAAAGTCTCTCAAAATCGTGACTAATTGCGGTTGGGTTCTTATAAGGGACAACCTAGGGCTGTGCACCCAAACCGAACCAAAATCGAATGATTAAAACTTAAACCGTTCTAACCCGAAAACTGGGTGTCGATTGACACCCACACCTGGTGTCGATCGACACTCCTTCCAAAATGCCAAAATTTGGTTTCAGAATGTTATAGTAAATCTCTAAAATGCATAAACAGTGATGGAAAATCATAATAAAAAAAACTTTGATCTTTAACACACACGAGTCAAGAGAGACTCATCAACATGAACCGATTTAATCACTAAAAAGGGGGTGGGAGGAGTAGATTTCATAGCAACTACCAACGATTTAAAAAACTGAAACGAAATTAATAGCCAAAAAGAAAGATTATAGAGCAACAAAATTGAATCCGTAGATCTAAGTGGTTGAACTGAATGGAGAGACAAAGATTAAACTCTGAACGGAGGAGCGTGACAGAGAAATAAAAGAGAAGATCGGTGGAGAGAAAAATATTTAATGGTTTGCCATAGCGGGAGAAATAATATAATTAATGATTCTTAGTCTCCTCATCATTAATTATTACCCGTATATTCACACGGCAAATTCAATTTATTTAAAGATTAAGTAAATGAGTTAGCCTTGGTATTTGCACCCATAACACAAAACTTGCGGGGCTAATATAATCTGGATTGATGGCTAATTACAGTCTCACTACTAACAATGATACTCCTCCTTTGATTCACTTAATTACATTAATTTTCTTTGCTTATAGTTGCAAATATCCATAACTTTAACTTGAAATATTTTTTAGAGAGAATAAAATACTTAATCGACAAGGAAAGACAGAAATTTTCAACATAATTATTAAAACAAGATAGAATAATATTTGTATATTTAGTTTCTTCTGATCACACTATTGTTGGGAAAATCAACTGTGGGAAAATCGACTGGTGGTCTTTAACTGTTTATACAAAAAGAAGAAAAATAAATAGTTTTTAGTTTCATCCAAAAAAGTTTAAAAGAAAAAACGAAAACGTCGAAAAGTCTAATCACTTGTTCGATCTTTCTTTATTTCGAAGCGAAGAGAGAGAAAACAAATCGAGGATCTGAATCGTCTTCCATAAACAAATACACAAATGTTCTTCATTGGACTTAAAATTATTTTATAATTCTTTGAAAAAAAGAAAAAAAAACACTCTCGTTATCTCTCTCTCTTGAGTCTTGACTTGTCGTTTTGATTTTTCTTTGTAGCCCTAGATCTTAATTTAAGGTAGATCATCAAAGCATTCATTTTTTTTTTTTGAGATCTGGGTTCGGACAAAGATTCTATTTTTGTCTTACCCGTTTTAATTCCATTTCGAATTCAGCTCAAAAAATCCCACGGGTACTGTAGTAATAACTCTAAATTCGCTTCACTGATAAATGCTTTTGGTCCAGTGTGTCTCCATAGCTTTACTTTTAACAAATTTCTTCAAATGCGAATTTGATAATTTGCTAATTAATTCCACTTCTTTTGGATTTTAGGTTTTGAGTCGAAGCAAAATCACGAGTCTTCCTTAATTGATTTCGTACGTTCGTGCGGGTGAGAAATGAGAATCTCTTTTTATCAATCACAAGAACAACGTGTTTTGAATAAGGGTTAAAATTGTGTTTCACCAAACGTGTGGGACTTGGAAATTAAATTCATGTTCTAATTGCTTGTTTCTTAAGTGAGTTGCGTTAAGATTGGTCTAAAACGTTACTTTTACTCTAATTCGTCTTGGTTAGTGATAAAGATTCATGTAACTGAAATTCTTCAGGATTTGCTCAATGTGAAGGAGTAAAAGATTCAAACTTTTCCTCTCCAGCTTCAATGGGTGAAACACAGAACCTGCATTCGCCTCTGCGAAAGCGATCTTCTTTAAAGAAGTCGTTGTTGGTTGTTTTATTAGTCTGTGTCGCAAGTGTGCTCTTAGTCTGCACTTACATGTATCCACAACACAACAGCAAGAGTTCTTCTTCTTGTAAAGGTTTGTCTAGCAGAGGCTGTGAAGCGTCTCTCTCGGGATGGCTTCCTGTTCATGTGAGGAAATACACAGACGAAGAATTAGCGGCTCGAGTTGTGATCAAAGACATATTGAGAACACCTCCTGTTCTAACCGTTCAATCGAAAATCGCCTTCATGTTCTTGACTCCCGGTACTTTGCCATTTGAGAAGCTTTGGGATAAGTTTTTCCAGGTAAAGTTTCTGAAATGTATTCTTTATGGTAGGTTTTTTTATTTCTTACGTGTTTAAGTTTGTCTTTGTGAAGGGTCAAGAAGGGAGATTCTCTATTTACATCCATCCATCTAGGTTACGACCAGTTCACATTAGCCGTCATTTTTCAGACCGAGAAATTCATAGTGATCAGGTCACTTGGGGAAGGATTTCAATGGTTGATGCCGAGAGACGGCTTCTAGCAAACGCTCTTGAAGATCCTGATAACCAACACTTTGTTCTTCTTTCAGAAAGGTGATTCGAATTTACACAAGATCATAACTTTATGTTTTGGCTACATTCACTTTATGCGCACTATCTCTCTTTGAACTTTGCAGCTGCATACCGTTGCATACGTTTGACTACACCTATAGATATTTGTTGCACGGGAATGTCAGCTTCATTGACAGGTACTTAAAAGACTCTCTGAAATCTTAAATATCTTCTTACCGCTAAATTTGATTTCTCTCCATTGATATCTACCAATGCCTGCTTCTCTCTCTCAAGTTTTGTGGATCGCGGTCCTCATGGGACCGGCAGACACATGGATCACATGTTACCTGAAATCTCAAGGCAAGATTTCAGAAAGGGTGCGCAGGTAAACTACTCTCAATTTAATCCTTGAGTTGTGAATGGTCTCTGCTTGGTAACAGCAATCTTGACTAGTCTGCAAGAATGATATTTTGTAATCCTGTCTTTTCTCCTTTGGTGCAGTGGTTCACAATGAAGCGTCAACATGCTTTGATTGTGATGGCTGATAATCTCTACTACTCGAAATTCCGGGAGTATTGCAGAGTAAGTATGATTCTCCGTTGTATCACATTTTTATTTGCATATTGTAGCCATTAAGGCTTAACTGTTTATCACTGAGTTCTGTAATTCAAAGTCGTTCCTCAAGTGAAAAACTCGAAAAAGTTTCAGTTTTGTCTTATTGGAAAATTCTGACGAAATTTTCAGCCCGGGGTAGAAGCAAACAAGAATTGCATTGCGGATGAACATTACCTGCCTACATTCTTCTATGTGAGTGTACTAATTAAAGCAACTCTCTCTTTCTCTCTCTCTCATATACAATTTGATTCTTGTCCCTTGATGAATGTTTCTTTATCTTCTCCAAAGATGCTTGATCCTGGAGGAATCTCAAACTGGTCAGTCACATATGTTGATTGGTCTGAGCGGAGATGGCATCCAAAGACATACAGAGCTCGTGATGTCTCTCTCAAGTTCTTGAAAAACATCACGGTAATGATACTACATTCCTTTCAACTCATCAATCAAATATCTTATACTATCACAGAGTAAATGGAGATCATCCTCCGGTTTAACCTTGTTACTAATCAGATACAGTATATACTTTCCTTCCTCTGTTTCTTGCAGTCCGACGACATGAGTGTACACGTAACAAGTGTTGGCAAGGTACATTACTTGTTTACTGTATTCAAAAACACTGAAAATGTGAAATATTCTTCTTCATTTGTGTTTTGGGTTTTTCTTTTCCTTAGCGCGGAGAAGAGTTGCATTGGCCTTGTACATGGAACGGGATTAGACGTCCGTGTTATCTCTTCGCAAGGAAGTTTCACTCAGATTCTGTTACCAAATTGGTCAGACTCTTCCCAAACTACACAAGCACAGTGGTCTAAGAGAGATAAAGCCTGACGCATATTCTTGAAACCAAACCATATGATTCTTGAAACATGAAAGAAACAATCCAGATTATCTCGAGGTTGGATCGAATTGGATTGGATCGCAGATTACTGTAAATTTTCGGAAGAATCCGAAAATGCTTCTTTTTTCTGGGATTTAGTGTCTCTGTAATGGGACAGGTTACTCTGCTTTTTTTTGAAGGTTTAGTAATTAGTATAAGAAAAACAATTAGAACTAGAAGCAGGGATTTTTTGGTTTAAGGAGAATTGGTTATTGTGATACTAGCCATGGTTCGGTTAGTGTGAGCCGGTTTATTGTTGTAATTTGAGCTATTAGTAGTTTAGCACAAAGAGTTATAGAGTTTTTACTATCTTCTGTACCAGATTATATGATACGAACATAAAAAAATGTTTTAGAAGTTGTCGAATTTGTAAAGTATGAAGTATATAAGAATCTAAGAATTAATTTGGTAAGGATACAATCATACAAATGTGAAGAAAATCTAAGAATTAATTTGACAAAGGATATTTGACCCCCAGAAAAAGAAATTTGGTAAAGATATAAATATACGAAGTATCTTGGGAGATCGAGATCGACCAATCGAACGGTCAATAATAGTAACCAAGATTACGGGAATATCACAAAAAGTTCTAGAAGATTGTCAATATCTTAGTTTAGCAAATTAGGTTTAATTCTATCTCTATATAATGAGAGTCTAAACACTTTTGTGTTCATAACATCATGAATTTTGATCTGAAGAATGTTTCGAGTTTGAGAAAGCAGTGTGTAATTATGGCTTCTTCATGCAAACATGTGGAACCCTACCAAAGTCACTAAATCGACTTTTTAACCTTTCGTCTTCCTCTTCCATTTTTGTCATTTCAATTACCAAAGGGTTATGAGTTGACTTAGTTACTTCGCTATAGGGTTCCACACGTTTGAAGTCATGGTTACATATTGCCTTCTCAAACTCGAACCTCCTTCCAACTCGCTCAGATACAGCCACACCACAAATTCATCTTCTTTTTTCAGTTTTTTCTTCATAAACATCTCTGTTCTTACTCTTTTTTTTTTTTTTTTAATATTTTCATAATAATCTTGATCTTTCAATCTCGCAATAGTATTAATTTAAATATATGTGAAAGAAATATCAAAAGGCCACATGAGAAAGTGGACCATTTTGATTGACGAATTATTTGGTCGCTGAATTCAACATTATCTGTCAATAAATTGACAGTTTCTAAATTTCTGTCGTTAATAAATGTGAAAATTTTGGCAGAATGTGCAAAAGAAGGCCTTCTAAATTTCTATCGTTAATAAATATGAAAATTTGAAGCTCTTGTTTTTATGGTCCTGTAATGTTACTCAAACGTGGAACAGTTCCAATAGTTGTAGTTTCTTCCCCTGAAACAGCAAAACAAGCTTTACCATGACCTCAATTATTGTAACCGTCCAAGCGTTGAAGGTACTTATTTTTTTTATTCCTTTGTTCTTTCTCTAATCCTGAATTTATTTTCATGAACAAGAAAGCTTTCTTACAACTATCTAGACAATTGCTTTCTCTCGATTTGATGATGATTGGAAAATTAAGGAAGCAATGTGTTAGAGAACTCTTTAGTATGGAACGAGTTCATTATTTAATTGGATGGCAGATTACTGTAAATGTAAAGAAGAATTCGAAAATGCTTCTTCTTGTTGGACTGGTTACTCTGCTTTTTTGTACCCAAAAAAAGGAATATTAAGACAAAAAATTGTGACAATTTTTTTTGGTAACAATATTGTGACGATTTACATACATAATTATGACGAACTTGTTTAGTCATAAATTCGTTAGTATTTGGTCACAATTTGTGACAGAGTTGAAGGTAAGAAGCTTTCGTCACAAATCGTGTCAAATTTATTACAAAATATAGAGTCACAAAAAGTGTTACGAACTTGTGACTTAATTTAGTAACTAAATTATACCATTTTGTGACTTAATTTACATTGTTTATAGTTACTATATTTTTGGTGACTAAATCGTCACAATTAGTGACTATTTTAGTGACTTTTGCTCTTGGTCACAAAAATGTGACATAATTGTGACTATTTTGCCACAAAGATAAAATGACACATGAAATTAAAAATCTTTTGTAAAATAAGAGAATAGTTTTCATTCATGTAAAAACCCAATAAATAGTGTAATGGCATAATGAAAATAGTTTAATAACATAAAGAAAATTACTATTGACAAAGAAAGTTCGTAAGGACGAGAACGAGCGAGTGTCCAAATTAGATCTAGGAAGGTGATAACATTGGTTATACTTTGTAACTATCATTTTCTATATATATCCAAACATCTTTTAGATACTGAATTGTTTCCCATTCCTTGACAATTCAGATGCATTAGTCTCATGGTTGAAGTGGTGGTTTAAAGGCAACCACCAAGCCTTCAGAAGATTCTTCTTTGCTTGCCTGATCAACCTTAACCATTAACTGAAAAGCAAAACTTTCTCCATTACCTTGACTTGACCTTTGATTATCTTGCCTCTTAGATGAACCCTGCCCATCTCCTGTATCCACTTCTTCTCCATTTCTTTTAACTTAATGTTCAACTATCCGCATTACCACATCTCCTGACTGGCCCACATTTTCATTACTTAGTAGTTTCCTCTAAGAAATAAGCTGAAAGGGGAACAACAGCTGAAGGTACTTCTGTTATTGTTTCTGACAGAATACTTATTTCCTGTCATGTGTTAATACCTTCTGTGGCAGCTAATCTCTCCCGAGAAGTTGCATAGGGGTTATTACATATCTCCATTAAGGCTTCTGCTATAGATGTGAGAGATGTAGCTTTAGAACACATATCAAAAGCATGCTTGAGACTTCCACAAACATTACAAAACTTTGCTAACTTCTGATATGAGAATTCCAATACTACTGGTTCTGCAGAATTTTTGAGCTGGACTTTCCTAACAAGACTGATTTCCCTATCCACACTAAATTCTGATTGAAACCAGACCTGAGCTAAACGTTCACAATTTGGATTTGGTTCAATAACCTTCTTTTCTATGACTCTTTCAAACATGGATCCTATACTCTCTACCATATCCTCTGTACGGTACTCAAATGGAAGATTTTTTATGTATACCTTAAGAAGGATGAAACGAAGAAAAGTAGGATATGATCTATGAGTCCACCTATCCAACTGCAACCATCCATCCTCGGTACGTCTACGGAGCACTGTAAGTAGTTGATATTCATGCTTGAAGTAAAAATTTACAGATCCGTCATCATTAATTTGCCCTTATACTTTTCCGATAAGTCTCCATGCATGTTCCAGGCATAGCCGTCTTAATTATCGCCGGATTTTGATGAACCAGATTAAGACCCTAAACCACAAGATATAATGAGCTCGATCAAATTTATGTTGAGCATCTTCATGGATCTTCCAAACTTCCTTCTCATATCCAATCTGAAGCCCTTGAAGTTCTTCCCAAATCTCTTTTTGCGTACTCATATTGATGAAATGAGCACAAAATGATATCAAACAGAGAGAAATTGAAGATTTTTAATGAAGAAAAGTACAAATTTTGATTCGATCTAGTCGAAGGTGGATATCGCCAAAATCTTCTCTAAGGGGAGAGAAAAAGCGAAAGTTTTTTCCTTACTATTTTTTTTATTGTCGTTCTGATCTTTTTTTTTCTTAATTAAAATTTGTACCATTTATCGATTTGTGAGTGACTTTGCGACCATTTTAATAAAAATTCTTGATGTTAAGAAAATATTTTGTATTTTTAGTTATTAATAAATATACCAACATTTGTTTCAAGTATTTTATCACAATTCTAAGCTCATCAAAGGGAAAATTCTGACCCTTGGTAATCCCCCCTAAGATCTCCAAAACCCAGAATCCAAACCCCCCCCCCCCAAATCCAATTCTCCATCTCAACCAGATCTAAAATTCCTAAAAATCCAAACCCTAATTCGAGGAAGATCCTTATCGTTGATGCTGCTATGGTATCATCACCTTCCTCTTCCATGAATCCTTTGAAGGTTCCTTTGTGTTCTTCTCTTTAAACTTCACCAACTTCAACCTGGTGCCATAGATTCAAATCTGGATCTGGAACCCTAACAAAATGTGGCCACCCCTTCCAGCTAGAGAGTGGGAAGCTCTGAATTATAATCCTGAATAAAGTGATAGAAGATAGCAAGTATATGTGGAAGGACTTTGTGATAGGTCAATTCTACCGCAAAGCTCCTTCATTAAGGAAAATCTAAGCAATGATAAATCTAATGTGGAGTAAGTGGCACCGTGATATTTCTGTCACAAAGTTGGAATCTCCTAATTCGTTCCTATTCAAGATCCCCAACAATGCGACTCGTGCTCGTGTTCTTAGTGAAGGAATCTAGAATATAGATAGACGCACGATGTTTGTCGCTCCTTGGAGCCCAGGAGTCAAGCCAAAGATTCCAGAGCTTAAGACATCACCGGTCTGGTTTGAAATTTGAAATGTCCTTTACGAATTTTACAATCCCCATATTGTCAGTCGTATTGCAAGTTTGGTGGTCATCCTATTCACCTACACCCTCAGATTCTGGCAATGACGAATTTTGAAGTCGCTAAGGTTTTCACTGAGATTGACCTCCATAAGCGGGTTCGTGAATCTGTTTATGCTAGGTATGAATCTGGTGAAATGGTTCGAGTCAATGTATTTTGCCCCCACCTGCCTTCAATTTGCTTCATATGCAACGAAGCAGGACATTCATCAAAAAGATGCCCTAAAGCTCCTCCGCTGTGTAAGAAATGCAACAAAGCTTATCATAAAGAAGAGATATGTCTAAGGATTGACAAGATGAAGAAGCCTGTTAAGGAATCTTTGGTCTCTATTGGTCTGTCAGTCTCTGAAGCACAAGTTCCTGCAAAGGAAGCTAAGATAAACTCTCAAGCAAATAAGGTATTGAAATTAGGCGAGTCCTCCTCTGCATTCAATTGGGCCTGTCGGCCTGGTAGAGGAGGAGTCTGAAACATATGTGGTAGAGGAAACCGATGATTCTGGCTTTATTGAAGTTATGTCTAAGACGAAGAAGAATTTAATAAAGAAAAAGAGCAAGCAAGTCAAAGCTCTTTTTATGGGTCTTTCCCTCTTGGCCAGTAGTTTTCTACCTTTAAACCTTTTGATGTTAAGTTTCTTCTAGAATTTAAAAGGGATCAATAATCCAAATAAGCAGCAAAGTTTTAGGAGCTGGAGATTGTATAATAAACCTCTTTTTGGGTGCCTCTCAAAGACACATGTGTTTGGAACCAAATGCTTCAAATGTCATTGCCTCAATTCCGCTTTGTTGGAGAATGGAGACAAATTATGAGCATTCTCATATTGGTAATCTATGGTTAGTATATGATCATGCGGTATCGCTGGTTATATATAGTAAATCCCTTCAGCAGATTACTTTTGGAGTCTCCTTGTTAGAGAATAATACTCATAGGAGCTTCACAATAACTTTTGTCTACGCCTCTAATCTTAGAAATGAGAGAAGAGGATTGTGGTTGGAATTGGAAGCCTTGGCTAGGAACTCCAATCTATTGGTATCCCCTTGGTTAGTTGCTGGTGACTTTAATCAAACTCTCATGCCTTCAGATCATTCCCTAAGAGATGAGTATGAAGCAGTTTCAGCTAAAAGTAGACAATTTCAACATTGTCGCAATGATGCATGCCTCTTTGACCTTCCTTTCACTGGCCCAACATTCACTGGGTGGAACCATAGAGTCTTGGCCTCAGTTGCTGAGAAGCTGGACAGAATCCTTGTTATTGATCAATGGATCCTCAATTTTCCGGATGCTCAGGTCAGTTTTGAGGAACCTCTTTTCTCAGATCATCTTGCTTGTTGTATTAGGATTCCTAAAATCAGTCCTAAGCCAAAGATGCCCTTCAAACTTAATCTTAACTTGATTCAACATCCTGAATTCTTGTCCATAGTGGAAGAAGCTTGGAGAGGATTCTCTGATTTTGAAACAACCTAGCCCGATTTTTTTTTCATTGACTCGAATTAATATTCCCATAAATATTATTCCTCAACATCATTTCAATCTCAATCAAAACCAACACAACCAGCGAAAATTTTATAAATCAATTAAACCAAAAATTAACCAATAAATCCAATAAACCATTCAGAAAACAATTGCACAATTCTATCATGAAATCCATAACAACTAGCAACCTTCAGGTTCTAAGTTCCAAAAACACATAAAATAAAGGAGACCCTAAATCATCCTCCTCTCTGTTGGGGTCGGTTTTCACCCACTCAACATTAATGTTCAAAGACGGACGGCTACAGAAATGACCCTCCGGACTCCCAATTAACAAGGCGGAATAGCACCTAGGTCTTCACGCGGAGCAAAGCAGGTAGCCATGGAAGGTGTCTGGGCAAGGCAGAGGGCCGTACAAGACTTCACGAGTGAAGACGGGTTCGGCACGACGGAGCCGACCCCGGCCTCGGTCTCACGGCCGACCACGACCTCGGCCTCATGACCAACTTCGGCCTTGCCTCACGGCCGACCACGGCCTCGGCCTCATGACCGACCACGGCCTCAGTCCAATGACCAACCGCGTCCTCTCCTCGGTTGCTGATTACGCCAACGGTCCAGCACAGCCTCCAGCCCAACGACATAGAGATAGCCTGAAGCTGGTCTAGACACGAAGCCCACGTTGGTGCAACCGACTCCGCGAAGACTTAGGAGGCTTAGTCAACTTAGGAAGCTTCTTTGTACAAACCCTAAGGGGACATTGACAATCTTATTCACAACTTTGTACTCAAACACATTCAAAGCAATAACAAGCTACTTTCTCATCTCTTGTTGTCCTAGGTTACCCTAGAAGTCTCTACTTCCTCTCGAACCCTAACAAATCTAATTGTGCTAGCTTAGGCTCCCACAATTTGGCGCCGACTAAGGGGAATAGAGAATTTCTGACACCAAAAGGCTAGGTTACACAAGATCTGGGAGGATGACCAATGACAACAGCAAGTCAAACAGCAGCGAGGAGTCCTCGTCTCGCAGGAGCAACCAGGAGAAGGAGAACTCCGTCGAAGCTCCTGCACCCAACACTGCTAACAACCCAGCAGACATGACGGAGATCAAGCAGATGCTGGAAACGCTCGTCAAGCAGGCGCAGGAGCAAAAGAAGTTCAACGAGGCGACGACAAGAAAGCTACAGGCGCTTTCACGAAGAAAGCGCAAGAGATCCCGCATCAACACGCCTCGGACCGCTCGCACAGATCCAGAAGACTTGCCTCCACCACCGCCACGACGGGACACCGAAGGAACCTCTGAGCATGTTGTGGAGGTGTCTGACAACGATCAACCTCCTCCTCGGTGACGTGCCCGAATGAACACTGCTGGCGACAACGCCAGGGCTGACAGAGAAGGAGAGCCATCCATATCAGAGCTGTACCATAGGGAACAGGAGCGCATGGCTGCATGAGGTTCCCGAGACGAAGAGGTCGCTGCGCTGAAAACCCAGTTAGATAGGGTCGTCTCTGACCTGAAAGCCACCCAACTACAGATGTACCGGAGCACGGCGAAGGCTCCTAGGATCGCCTATGTGCTCGAGAGGGCACGGAATAAACCCTTCACTGAGAAGGTCAAGAGGGCTCAACTCTCCGACCCTGGAAAAGTCAAGCTTCCAATCTATGAAAGAACCACCGACCCTGCTGTCCATCTGATGGAATTCGAAGTCGCCTTAGGAAGGGCAAATTTCACAGAAGCCAAGGAGGATATCGGCTACTGCAAACTGTTCGTAGAGAGCCTTAAAAGGCATGTCCTCCAGTGGTTCTACAAGCTGGAGAAGAACTCAATCCACAGCTTCTACCAACTCTCAGAGATGTTTGTGCAACATTACAACATCTTCGCTGAAAGAAAGATCTATGATGTGGAGCTGTGGACGAACAAGCAAGGTGAGAATGAAAGCCTGCGGTCTTTCGTGACATGATTTAAGTACACGCTGTCAAAGGTGGACAGTATTACCAACACGTTCGCGCTAAAGGCCTTGAGAGGAGCGCTCCAATGCCCTTCTCCATTCTGGCAGGAATTGACTGTCAACCCACCCGCGACCATCCAAGACGCTCTCCACCGCGCTACAGACTTCGCTCGAAGCGAAGAGGAAGTCCGCGCTAAGAGGGGCGGGAAAACAAAGCAAGCGGGCGAACCCACCCAGTCCGCAGCGACGCCACCACCCTTTTAGAAGCTCTTGCAATGAACTACAAGACGACTTAATCCTTGCAAAGGGTACGTAGGGAGCTTATCTCCGGACAAGTTCAGTTGCCCCCTCCGTCAAAAATGGGTGGGGGGGGGGGGGGGGGGTGGGGGGTGGGATTACGTGTTTGACAAGCCTCATCTCCGGATGAGCTCCACAAGATCACCTCCGCCTTAAAGGGGGGGGGGGGGGGGGGTGGGGGGGAGTCATTGCTTTTTCTAAGCCTTGTCTCCGGACGAGCTTCACTGATCTCTCTAGACGATTTTGGTTCCCTCCTTCGTCTAAAAGGGGGGGGAGTGGGGTACCCGTACTCTACTCTTTGACTACATCATCACTAGAAACTTCAAACACTTGGCACAAACCTCATCACGAAAACAACTACATCCTTCATATACCTCTTAAAGCTTCAATCAAGTAAAGTTGTTCCGCATTCATTGCTGCTGGCCACAGTGATGATGCGGGAATACGAACACAATGACATCCAGCATCGGATTGATACATAGAGTTTTAACCCTATAATATCTACTGCAAGTGCACAGCAAACGAAGTAGTGATTTAGGGATCGAATCCACAAAGACCAAGTGTTACACAACAAACTATAGATTATTAAACTAAGCTAAGCAGGAAACAAAGATGGGTGATTGTAATCAAAATTAAAGACAAGAAAGCAAATTAAAACGGTTTAAATTCAGATGACTAAAAACGCTAGGCATTAGGGAATTCTCAGGAAATCACATTCATGAACCAGACAACTATTCAGATTCTAAGTATGCATGCATCTTAAACTCAAACACTGTTATAAATTGCTCCACTTTCGTGATAATAATTACTATCCCTAAAGATCCGAGTGCTTAAACTTTCGTTTGGTCACGACTATCCTAGGCAAGCATTACAGTTCAGGTTTGATCAGTTCACAATTAACTCTAATTCACTTTCGAGACTAAAGAATAATTGCTCATCAACAGTAATTCCAGAGATACACAAGCTTTTGGAATGTGCATCAACCTAAGATCTAGTGATTAAGCGGCCAATTCAATCCTAGCATTATGCCTAACAGTGATGAAGATGGTAATTGATAAGTAATCTATCTGTGTATGATTCAATCTGTGAAATCCATCAAAACCCCTAAAACCTAACTAGAGATCTACTCAGACATGATAAACGAACAAGCAGAAATCATGAATGAGAAAAGCATAATATATAGAATAGAAAAGTATAAGGGTTCAGAAATCTTCTCCAAGGGATTATGAGATCTTCTCCCAATTACAACTCTAAATCTCCAAAGTATGAGTAAAAACGTGCAGAAAAAGGTGTATCTAAAAGTCTCAAACTAATAGGTATTTATAGGATAAAACAGAAAAAGGAAAACCCTAAAAAATCTGGGACAGGGATTGGTCGGTCTGGAAACTGGACCGGTCGGTCCGGTTTCCAGAGCCAAAATATTCTTCAAATCTTCAAGTGGACCAACCGGTCCTTGGTGTGGACCGGTCAGTCTTGTTTCCCGAGCCAAAACTAAGTTCTCATGTGTCTTCAAGTGGACCGGTCGGTCCTTGGTGTGGACCGACCGGTCTGGTTGCCCGAGGCACCGATCTTCGTCTTCAAAGGGCTAGACCGACCGGTCCTTGGTGTGGACCGGTCGGTCCCATTTCCAGGATCTTTGGTTTTCGCTCGAAATGCTTCAATCTTCTTCCCGTACGCATGTGGTTCCGAATCTTCGAGTATGGGTCTAAATATCAGCTCAAAACAACTCAAAAGACTCCGAATACTCGTTAAGTTCGTGGTTAGGAACATCCAAATTCACGTTATATCACGGATCCAAAGCGTGCTATATAAGTATTAATGTTCAGTATTGGGGCGGACGAACCCAACTGATCATTCAAAAACCCAACAAGCATCGTTGGTAAAATGCAGCTGCAAATGATTTGTTCGGCATGAACCTTGAACAGTCATTCAGAAAACCCAGGTTCCACGCTGGTAAAACTTAGGGTGTACTTCTTCTCGGACAGACGTGTCTAGAGAACAGCACCATTCTGCAAAGCCCAACAGCAACGTTGGTAGATAAAGAGCGTGAGCGCATTTGCATTTTCTCTACTTAACAAAGCCTCATTTATGAGCAAACGAAGCCTCATTCACGAGCAAACAAAGCCTCATTCATGAGCAAACAAAGCCTCATTCATGAGCAAACAAAGCCTCATTCATGTGCAAAAAAAGCCTCATTCATGAGCAATTGACCAAGAACGAGCCTCATTCATGAGCAAAAAATAAACTAAGTCATAAACAAGGGGAGACAGTCAGTCATCGGCCTCCTCATCCTCATCGGTTTCGTCTTCGGCAACCCCATCCTCGAACAGACCGATGGCGACCCCGCCCTCGGCAAGCGCGGCCTCGGCAACCCTGTCGTTGGCAAACATGTGTTCGGCTCCCTTGCCCGCGGCAACCTCGCCATCAGCATTCAGGACACGGAGTCTTAAAACATCCATAGGAAATACGAAGTCTTAAAACCTTCGAAAAGAAAAAAAAATTTCTGCAGAAAGCAGCAGCTTCAGCAGACGAAACAAGAAGTCTTGAAACTTTTAGAATGCTTACGGAGTCTTAAAACCTCCAGTATGGAGTCACCCTCTACTGCTGTGTGAGTGGTTATGCCAACAACGCCATGACCTTGAACGTTAACGCTGATACCCAATACATCTTTAACTCGGCATTATTATCTCTAACACTACCGAGCTGGGGGGCTAACTGTTGGGGTCGGTTTTCTCCCACTCAACATTAACATTCAAAGACGGACGGCTACAGAAATGACCCTCCGGACTCCCAATTAACAAGGCAAAATAGCACCTAGGTCTTCAAGCGGAGCAAAGCAATTAACAAGGCAGAATAGCACCAAGGTCTTCACGCGGAGCAAAGTAAGTAGCCATGGAAGGTGTCTGGGCAAGGCAGAGGGCCGCACAAGACTTCACGAGTAAAGACGAGTTTCGCACGACGGAGCCGACCACGGCCTCGGCCTCACAGCCGACCACGGCCTCGGCCTCATGACCGACTTTGGCCTCGGCCTCACGGCCGACTTCGGCCTCGGCCTCATGACCGACCACGGCCTCGGCCTCATGACCGACCACGGCCTCGGCCTCATGACCGACCATGGGCTCGGCCCAATGACCGACCACGTCCTCTCCTTGGCTGCTGATTACGTCAACGGTCCAGCGCAGCCTCCAACCCAACGACATAGAGATATCCTGAAGCCCGATCCTGACACGAAGCCCACGTTGGTGCAACCGACTCCGCGAAGACTTAGGAGGCTTAGCCGACTTAGAAAGCTTCTTTGTACAAACCCTAAGGGGACATTGACAATCTTTTTCACAAATTTGTACTCAAACACATTCAAAGCAATAACAAGCTACTTTCTCATCTCTTGTTGTCCTAGCTTACCCTTGAAGTCTCTGCTTCCTCTCGAACCCTAACAAATCTAATTGTGCTAGCTTAGGCTCTCACACTCTCCTTGCCATGATTTCACAATCATATTTTATCTTTACCTGCATCATATGGGAAAAAGAGATGCATAAGTATTTTATAAATTCTTAGTGAGACGGTCATTCCATCAATAACCATCAAACGATAACAAATAAATAAAATATAGAAGCTCGTGTCGATCAACACACACCCTGTGTCGATCGACACAAGCATACAAACGGTATTGATCGACACCCACCTGGTGTTGATCGACACACGATCGCAGAAACTCCAGAATCAAGCCTATCCTCACATGGCTCAATTCCGGGTTCTGTTCCACAATCCCCTACATCGAGAAACACGACAAACACATAGGGAATAACGAGTATATCACAGAATTATCCATCATAACATAATTCCAATACTACATTTAGGAAAAACGCATCAAAATCTTCCAAATCACCTAGATAAGTCACGGTCGCGCACTCACCTTAGATTTTCGGAAATACAAATCAACCAATCACTCAAAACTCTCTCTTTTCTCTCTTTTCTTCTCTAAAACCCCTTTTTCCTCCATGAAAATTTGGCTGCATAGCCTTATATAAACATGACCTAGGGTTCTGCACCCTTAACCACGCCCCAAACCGTTCATTTAAATCAAACCAGATCGGTTCGAAATAAGCTATGTCGATTGACACATTCATTATGTCGATCGACACACACACTGCAATCGACAATTGAAACGAATCAGAGACTGGACTAAGGGACTTAGCAGCCTGGATCAAATTGTTTGGTCTCAAGTTGATTTGGCTTCTCTTTTCTAAATCAGGATCTCTTTTGGTGACTTGTTGTAAATCTTACAAAATGCGTGGGCATTCTTCTATAGTCTCAAAGAGAAATCATTTGGAACATCTACTTGGTCTAAGCTACTGAAGCTAAGATCATTGGCAGAAGATCTAGTTACGTGCAAACTTAGGAATGGTCTTGATTGTTATTTCTGGTTTGATTCATGGATTCCTTTTGGTAAGCTTATCACTTTCATTGGGAAAGAAGGTTCCAAAATCTATGGGATTCCATTGGACTCTAAGGTCTCCTTGGTGGTAACAACCTCTTGTTGGAACATCAGAGGGGCTAGGAGTGAGGAAATGGTTATTTTGTTAACACATCTGACAACAATAAAACTCAAAGGAGACTATGGATAGATACGAATGGAGAGATGAAGTGGGGCCTCTAAAGGACAGATTCAGCTTTTCTCATGTTAGGTTGCAATTGGCTGAGCCTTTCTTTGAGGTTATGTGGCATAAGGGAGTGTCGTTCTCTAGACATTTTCCCAAACATGCATTCTGTTGGGAATGTCCTGAAATCACACTTGTATTCACTTCAGTGATAGTTGTGAATTCGAGATTAGACATTCATATAATACTAGGTGGTCATTACGTTTTGCTAGAAGCCGCTTATGATCTATGAGTTATGAACTCATTACTAGTATTATATGATCCTACAGGGTCACACACCTAAGCAAATAGGATTCACTTTATAAGGGAATGATCATTAATGTAATGATCTAGATGATGTGTATTTGATACACATTATAAACATGTTTTAAAGGCAGCGTCGATCGACACTATAGTAGTGTCGATCGACACGATGGTTTAACCGAAATAAGATTTCGGTTTAATAACTTAATTGATTATGAATCGGTTCAGAATCAATTAGGTTTTCTCCAGGACCTATATAAAGGAGATATAGGTCACGACCTGGAGAGAGAGAGTTTTCGAGAAAACCCCATTGACAGCCGCTTCTGAGAATTCCCTGAAAGATCCGATTCCAGGCACTAGCATCCCTGCGGATTCCTATTTGTGTGCGTGTAGACTATCGGTAGAGGCACTGCATTTGAAGTGCTGCAGATCTCGAATCCCTGATCAAATCTCCGCTGCAAACTCCAGGTATATTCGAGATCCGTTTCATCAGAATTAAAGTTTACAAAACCTAGATCCTAGGAAAATGAATTGCATCTAGGTTGATTAATAGAGATTAATCCGGTAAAACCTGTATGAATTCCTACAGTGGTATCAGAGCCTTAGGGTTTAACTTTGTAATCTGGCTGAACTGTAATCGGATTTGATCGCTTTTTCTTCGTAAAATCGTTTTCGTGAAAAATTGTTCAAATCGCATAAGAAACCTAGTCGTGTCGATCGACACACTGTCTCTGCCTTGCAATCGATGAACCGGTTCAATTGGATTGAATCGGTTATCGCGCTTGGTTTAAAGATCGATTAAACCGGCTTATTGCGGTTTGTTGCGATTCGGTTAGCGTCGATCGACACAACCTTTGTGTCGATCGACACATACCGATTATCGATCCGGTTCAATTAGATTGACCGGTTATCGATCCGGTTAAATTGGATTGACCGGTTATCGCAAAATCGATTCGGTTTGGTTAGCGTCGATCGATATAAACGTTTTGTCAATCGACAGAGACCAATTGTCAACCCGGTACAATTGGATTGACCGGTTATCGAAAATTGAATCTGGTTTGGTGAATGTCGATCGACACAAATGTTGTGTCAATCGACACGAACCAGTTATTGAAATTTTGTTTCGGTTATCGAAACCGGTTAAATTGGATTGATCGGTTTTTGATGAACTGAGATAGAGAGGTTAGTCGATCGACACTAAGGTAGTGTCGATCGACAGCTGACGCAGATTAAGGGTTAATGAACCTGAAATCAAATAACCGAACCAGATTTAATGAGATAGGGTTCCTGAATGCATATATGATATGTATTAAGGATTAAATGTTCAGTTCCTCGACTAAATATCAAGTGTTCTGGATGTCTTCCCGATCTTGTCAGCTGTCAAGACTCATTTCATTGCGTGATAGTCTTGCAGTGCAAGGTATCTCCAGTTACATGAGTGAGGCAGTAGGTAATTGAGTTGATGGGCTTGCAGTGCATGACATCAACTATTACATGACGCAAGAGGTTGGTTTACTTGAATGGGCTATCAGAAGTTCTGGGCCCAGAGACATCAGGTGGTTAGAACATAAGATGTTTTATCCACAACCAAGAGTCATATTGGATATGATTAGCAAAGTGTTGCTTACCTGTATAGCTAAGATTTGAGTAACAGCCAGGGGCTCGCTCGGATTTTAGTGAAACATGGATCTTGGATCATTATATTCTTTGAGGAAACATAGTTTTGAATATAATGAGAGTTTTCTTAATTGTTAAGTTTACTCTTTTATTGAACATCGTAACTTACCCTCTACCTCTTTTGTTTCAGCAATGTCAAGCTCAAACAACACTTTCTCCCTAAGATCCGTCCTTGAGAAGGACAAGCTGAATGGATCTAATTTTCTGGAATGGTATCGGAACCTGAGAATTGTTCTCAGGCAGGAGAAAAGGGACTATGTCCTTGATAAGGTTCTCCCCGAGAAGTACCGTGCCAATGCCCCGCAGACAGAAAAGAATGCTTGGGATAAGCATTCAAATGATGTGGTCGATGTGACTTGTCTGATGCTGGCTACCATGAACTCAGATTTGCAGAAGCAATATGAGAACGTGGCGTCGCCCATCGAGATAATCACTAGCCTGAAAGCTATGTTTCAGGAGCAGGCTCGAACTGAGAGATACCAGACGGTTAAATCTCTGGTTGAGTGCAAGCTACCAAGTGATGCTCCAGTGAGTCCCCACGTCATAAAGATCATGGGTTATATTGATTACTTGGGGAAACTGGACTGTCCCATTAGCCAATAGTTGGCTACTGACATCATACTGCAGTCACTGCCGCCAAGCTATGATACGTTCATTATGAACTATAATATGAACAACTTGACGAAGACGTTGACTGAGTTACATGGCATGCTCAAGACAGCTGAGCCAAACATCAAGAAGGGTGCCTCTAATGTGCTTATGGTACAAAGGGGAAAAAAGTTTAAGAAACCCGGCAAGGGCAAGGGAAAGGGCAAGGCTGTCCAGGTTATGAACCAGGACAAACCTGCGCCTCCCCCTAAGCCCAGAGTTGGCCCTTCTGATGCTGATAAGTGCCATTTATGCAATGAGTCTAGGCATTGGAAGAGAAACTGCAAGAAATTCCTGGATGGTATGAAGAACAAGAAGAAGACGTACGAGACGACTTCTCCAGGTATTTATGTTATTAAAGTAAATGTTACTTCTACAGGTTCTACCTCATGGGTATTAGATACCGGCTGTGGTGCTCATATTTGTACTAATGTGCAGGCACTAAGCAATAGTAGGACGCTGAAGAAATGACAAGTGGTGCTGCGAGTCGGGAATGGAGCAAAGGTTGCTGCGTTGGCCGTGGGCACTTATCATTTGTCTTTGCCTTCGGGCTTGGTTTTAGAATTAAACAATTGCTATTATGTACCTGCGATAAGCAGAAACATCATTTCAGTTTCCTGTTTGGATTTAGAAGGATTTGATTTTTCTATAAAGAATAAATGTTGTTCTTTTAATCGTGATGGTATGTTTTATGGTAGCGGCCCATTAGAGAATGGGCTTTACATTTTAAACCAATCAATGCCCATTTATAACATAAATACTAAGCGGTTTAAGTCTAATGATGAAAACCCAACTTTTCTCTGGCACTGTCGTTTGGGTCACATAAACAAGAAATGCATACAGAAGCTCCATAGTGATGGGCTTCTGGGCTCATTTGATTATGAATCATGTGAGAAATGTGAATCTTGTTTGATGGGCAAAATGGCGAAGGCTCCTTTCAACAAACCTAATGAACGGGTCAGTGACTTATTGGGCCTTATACATACAGATGTCTGCGGCCCGATGGCACAAGTGCTAGAGGAAATTATCAATACTTCATTACCTTTACTGATGATTTCAGTAGGTATGGCTATGTCTATCTAATGAAACACAAGTCGGAATCCTTTGAGAAATTTAAGGAGTTCCAGAATGAAGTACAAAACCAACTTGGCAAAAGTATTAAAGCTCTTCGATCAGATCGTGGAGGAGAATATTTAAGTCAAGAATTCAGTGATCATCTGAGAGGGTGTGGAATTGTTTCACAGCTCACTCCTCCTGGAACACCCCAATGGAATGGAGTTTCCGAGAGGAGGAATCGGACCCTATTAGATATGGTTCGATCAATGATGAGTCACACAGACCTTCCATTATCCTTTTGGGGATACGCTCTAGAAACGTCTGCATTTACACTAAACAGAGTCCCATCAAAATCAGTTGCAAAAACACCACATGAGATGTGGACTGGAAATGTTCCAAGTTTGTCTTTTCTGAAAATTTGGGGTTGTGAAGCTTATGTAAAACGTTTAATATCTGATAAGCTTGCACCCAAATCTGATAAGTGCTTTTTCGTTGGTTACCCTAAGGAAACCAAGGCGTACTACTTCTACAACCGTTCTGAGAACAAAGTGTTTGTTGCTCGGGATTGTACTTTCCTTGAAAGAGAGTTTCTTCATAAGAAGAACAGTGGGAGTAAAGTACTGCTCGAAGAAGTTCGAGAATCACAGGAGCCTGCTCAACCTAATGAGGAAGAGCAGCAGGTGGAACCACAAGGAGTTGTGGAACCAGCACCAGTGATGCCTGAAGTTCGCAGATCCGGAAGAATTCGTCACGAACCCGAGAGGTACTACGGTCTTCTCGTGAACGATTGTCATGACCTGTTGATCATTGACAGAGACGAACCTGCAAATTTCGAAGAAGCAATGTTGGGCCCTGACTCCGAAAAGTGGCTTGGAGCCGCTAGATCTGAAATGGGATCCATGTCAGAAAACCAAGTATGGTCCTTGGTAGATTTACCCGATGGTGTGAGACCCATTGAGTGTAAATGGATCTTCAAAAGGAAGATTGACATGGATGGGAATATTCAGATATTCAAAGCTAGATTAGTGGCTAAAGGTTTCAAGCAAATTCATGGTATTGACTATGATGAGACCTATTCCCCAGTCGCTATGCTTAAATCCATTCGGATACTCCTAGCAACTGCCACTTATTATGATTATGAGATATGGCAGATGGATGTGAAAACAGCTTTCCTTAACGGAATTCTGGAAGAGGATGTGTACATGACGCAACCGGAAGGTTTCACAGATCCTAAAAATGTTGGGAAAGTATGCAAGCTTTACCGATCTATTTATGGATTGAAGCAAGCATCAAGGAGTTGGAATCTTCGTTTTGATGAAGCGGTCAAAAAATTTGACTTCGTCAAGAACGAAGAAGAACCATGTGTATACAAGAAGACTAGTGGGAGCGGAGTTGCATTTCTCGTACTGTATGTAGACGACATACTTCTTCTCGGAAATGACGTTCCATTGCTTCAGTCTGTCAAAACTTGGCTTGGAAGTTGTTTTTCCATGAAAGACATGGGTGAAGCCGCGTACATCCTTGGAATAAGAATCTATAGAGATAGATTGAAAAGGCTTATTGGATTGTGTCAAGATACTTATATAGATAAGGTATTGCACAGATTCAATATGCAGAATTCCAAGAGAGGTTTCACGCCTATGTTAAATGGTATAACTCTTAGCAAGAAGCAGTGTCCTTCGACACAAGCTGAGCGGGAGCGAATGAATAAAATTCCTTATGCTTCAGCAGTAGGATCTATTATGTATGTCATGCTCTGTACTCGTCCAGATGTTGCTTGCGCCTTAAGCATGACGAGTAGATACCAATCTGATCCAGGTGAGTGTCACTGGAAAGAGTCAAGAGTATCCTCAAGTATTTGAGAAATACTAAGGATAAGTTCTTGGTGTATGGAGGAAATGATGAGCTGATCATAAGTGGATTCACGGATGCAAGTTTTCAGACGGACAGAGACGATTTCCGGTCTTAGTCTGGCTAAGTCTTTTGTCTGAATGGCGGTGCAGTCAGTTGGAAAAGTTCCAAGCAGAGCACCGTAGCTGATTCCACTACTGAGGCTGAATACATTGCCGCTTCGGAAGCAGCAAAGGAAGGTGTTTGGATCAAGAAGTTCGTGTCTCAACTTGGTGTGGTCCCTAGTATCTTAAAGCATGTGGCATTGTTCTGTGATAACAATGGAGCAATTGCTCAGGCGAAAGAACCAAGGTCACACCAGAAGTCCAAACACATAGAGAGGAAATATCACTTGATACGTGATATAATTGATAGAGGAGACGTGGAGATCAGCAGAGTTCCCACAGATGAGAATGTCGCTGATCCTCTGACCAAGCCCCTCCCGCGACCTAAGCATGAGAGTCATACTGCTGCTATAGGACTGAAGGAAATTAAGATGTGATCTTGATTTTAGTGGGAGTTGTCTTGGTTTTAAGTTATGCTTTGATGTTCTTGTAATCATACTTTGATGATTTTAATAAAATTTGATTTCAGTATTATTTAAATGTGTTTAAATGATAGTCCCAAAATAATTTATGTCATTCTATAGGTCATCAAGTTGAGGACTTGATCATGAAACCCTATAAGAGATAATTGACATAGATTATGTTTGTCCCTGGTCGAGGTTGTTGATGTGGGACACCAACAACCGCGCGAGACTAGCATGTGAGGTGACTGATGACTAAGTTTCATGGAGTCATTAATAAGAGTATTAAAGTCAATCATATAGATATATGTTAGAGAACATATGATCGGACATGACCCACTAATGAGAACTCTACAGGAAATTAAGTGTCATGAGAGGTTCTCATAACGACTATAGAGTATAGTCCTTAGACCTGAGTTCATCATGATTTCTTACATATGAATTGGTCTGTTTCGACTTTGTCAAACGTTATCCGTAAAAGGTGACTATAAAGGCATTGATTGAGCGTATCATGAAGTGTGTGAATGAACAGGGATGGAACAAGATGGGATTTGTCCCTCCTGTAAAACAGGAGATAAATATCTCAGGGCCCATCGAAGATTTGATATTGAGGAATATGTGGCCGCACTCGAACGAGCTGAATGTCAGTCGTTTGTTTTGACAGTATAAATCGGAGTTCGATGAACATGATGTTGGTTGAATAAGGATGACACGGTTCTTGCCTTATGCCAGATCGAGATATAGCGACAAAGGGATTATTGGAATAGTTGATTCCAATACAAGTGGGAGATTGTTGGGAATGTCCTGAAATCACACTTGTATTCACTTCAGTGATAGTTGTGAATTCGAGATTAGACATTCATATGATACTAGGTGGTCATTACGTTTTGCTAGAAGCCGCTTATGATCTATAAGTTATGAACTCATTACTAGTATTATATGATCCTACAGGGTCACACACCTAAGCAAATAGGATTCACTTTATAAGGGAATGATCATTAATGTAATGATCTAGATGATGTGTATTTGATACACATTATAAACATGTTTTAAAGGCAGCGTCGATCGACACTATAGTAGTGTCGATCGACACGAGGGTTTAACCGAAATAAGATTTCGGTTTAATAACTTAATTGATTCTGAATCGGTTCAGGATCAATTAGGTTTTCTCCAGGACCTATATAAAGGAGATATAGGTCACGACCTGGAGAGAGAGAGTTTTCGAGAAAACCCCATTGACAGCCGCCTCTGAGAATTCCCTGAAAGATCTGATTCCAGGCACTAGCATCCATGCGGATTCCTATTTGTGTGCGTGTGGACTATCGGTAGAGGCACTGCATTTGAAGTGCTGCAGATCTCGAATCCCTGATCAAATCTCCGCTGCAAACTCCAGGTATATTCGAGATCCATTTCATCAGAATTAAAGTTTACAAACCCTAGATCCTAGGAAAAGGAATTGCATCAAGGTTGATTAATAGAGATTAATCCGGTAAAACCTGTATGAATTCCTACACATTCATCCTGTGGTCGGCTTGTCTTGATAGACTAACAACTAAATCAAGGCTAAGATCATGGGGTATTATTGATGATGATACTTGTGTCCTTTGTGAAATCTACCATGAAATAAGGGATCATATTCTATTTAACTGCCCTTACAATCATGATATGTGGAGACTAGGGTTCCGGAGACTCAATGCTCCGTATATGGGATTTGGTGCTTGGGAGTCATTCCAAAGATGGTTTATGAGGTCTTATCCAAAAATGTTGTGGAAAACAACTTACGGCTTCTCATGGCTCATCAAATTGTCTATGATCTATGGAAAGAACGAAATGAATGCATATTCAACAACAAACGCATTTTGGCGGAGGTTCTATTTTTAAAAAAGGTGGATAGAGGAGTCTGAAACTCTTGTTTTCCCCGTCGTGATAGGACAAACTTTTTGGACCCTCTCGCTTTGTGGTTTAGAGGTACTTGACCTCCTTTGTAAATTTTCTCCTCTTTTTTCTTCTCTTTTCATCTTCATGGTTTATGACCGAAAGATATAAATCTTTTCTTCTTCTTCATTATGTAATCAGCTTCTATGAAATACAACCATATTTTTTTTTTTAAAAAAGGAAAGTTCGAAAAAAAGGAAATATATGAAACACGTAAAACTAGATACAACAACTCGCAAAAAGGAAATAAGGTCTTTACCAATTTCAACTCAAACAAGGATTCGTCTATATATGATAGACATCTCTCTGTTTCACCACTCACAAACCAATCAAGATTTATATCAATCAACCTCTATTTTTGTTCTTTCTCAAACTAAAACCATGGAGATCAATTACAAAAAATTTCACTATGAATTGAAACTAAAACATCAAGTCAAACGTCAACCAGAAGCTAAAGATTTCAACATCGACGTCAGTGCCAAGATTTTCCGACAAGAGTCTTCTGATCCATTAGAAGAAATCTGCTTCTCTTCCACAGTCGATGACTTTGTATGGGAAGACGAAGATTGTCCAGAGAAAGTAGCACTCTACAAATCGCTGGTAGATGCTGGAATAATCGAGGCTCAGTTTTTGGTCAATGACATAATTTCGTACGTTTCACATGAGGTACTATTTATTGAGGATGACTACAAAGGAGTTTTCAAGTTGATGGTCGAAGTTAGGTTACCACCGGAGCCGGTTGAGCTAAACTATGCCCAAGAGGTGATATAATGCATTTTTGGCGCATTCTAACCTTTGTTTTGTAGGGTTTTATCGTGTCTTTCTTTCTCTTTTAAGTCATTTTAGGTCTAAAGGAGGTTTGGGAACATGGATTTGAGTTATTGGGGGTCATTGGAGCAAACGGGATGAATTTGGAGAGAAAAGACATTTTCTCATAACCGAGCACCTGCTCGGTCCGCTCTGAGCACCTGCTCGCTTGGGGATTTGCAGACTTCGGAGTCCCTGGAATCGGGACCGACCAGTCCTCCACAAGGGACCGACCGGTCCGCACATTGAAGAACACGGAGGCCAGCCCCCTGGAAACAAGACCGGTCGATTGTCACGAGACCGTCCGGTCCACGCTTGAAGACCGTGAGAAGACCAAGACCAGACCGACCGGTCGGTCACCCAGATCCGATTTTAGCCTACTTTTAATTATAAATAAGAGGTAGCCACCTCAAAACAAAGGGGGACCAGAGACGATTCATTCCATTTTTTACACGGTACTTTTTGAGACATCTTTCAGAGCTCTTTTGAGACTCTTTCCATTGTTCTTTGCTTTTGGATTCAAGATTTGGAGATTCATTCCACAACATCTATTGAGAAGAATTCTAAAACCCTTATCTCTTTCATTATCATTATGAATTCTTCTCCATTAATTGCTGCATTTTTATTCTCCATGATCGAGTAGTCTTTTAGCTAGATTGAGGTTTTCAATGGTGAATTAGGATGTTAGTGACTGAGCCAAATAGGATTACATAATCATATGTCTTCATCAATAGGGATTCTTCATGCTTAGATTAATACTGATCACTTAATCTATGAATACAAGTTAAACTTATTCACGACAGTGCTCTAGGTTGCTAGATAAACTATTGGTGAGCAATTGGTGTGTAACCAACAACAGTTGATTGTTACCATCAATTGTGAACAAATAGAACCAACTCTTAATGATTGTTAACATCTCGGAATTCAAACGGCAGTTTAGGCATTTAGGTTGTTAGACAAAGTTATTGATACATCACGATAGTGGGGCAATATTATCATTGTGTTTGAGTTCTAGACCGTACTTAGTTTAATTCTTGAGTAGTCGCTCAGTCCTTAATCCGAAATCACCGGCGAATGACCTTGATCTAGTGCTTGTTTTATCTGAATTTTACATCGAATTTAATTGTTGTTTTCATTGTTTCGTTACAATCAAAAACCCATATTTTATCTTAGCTTTAAATTAGAATCTATAGTTTCATAGTGTAACCTTGGTCTCTGTGGATTTGATACCCTATATACTACTGCGATTGTCTGTGCACTTGCAGAACTATTTTGGGTTAAAACTTAGTACACCAAGAGGTGATGAATAAGAAAACGAGAGAAGAGGAACTGGTTGACCAAATCGGTTGGGACTTCAAGCCAAACTCAATCTCAATCCCCACAAGAAAAATATATTCAAAATTTGAAACCATGAAGAGGCTAGTAGGGTTTGTTACTTGGGGAGAGGAGCAACTGATATGGTCAAATTTACCCTAGACCTACTCTTTCAAATTAAGAGATCAGATGCAGTACTTAGGAATCGAAATCCACAGGGAATCAAATAAACACAATAGATTAATAAGTTCGAATTATGCTAAGCAACATGATTTGAATGCAAGTAAATAAGCAATTAAACGGTTATGAAAATCAATAAAGAGAAAGCGCTAGGCACATGGAAATCTCCAGTGAATCAGAATTGCTGATAAATCAATTGATAGGAATATTAAAGCATAGTTCCTAAATATGAACACGAATATAAAACTAATCACCTTTCGTTGCAGAAGTTATCTATGAATAAATCCCAGAAAACCAAATTCCTTTGCGAATCCTATGAATCTAAACAAGCATTAATTTCAGGTTCAATTCTTCACAAAACCCTAAACCAAATTTATTTGCGAAAAGGAATTTTGCTCAACAAAGACTAAATCAGGTTATCAATCAAACTGTCGTTTCTATTAATTAACCCTAGATCAGATTTCAGTTCGCGAAGCTAAAATCAGCAATAAAGACAAGTCAAGATGAAGAACTTCTAAAGATATTATCCTAATAAGAAATCAGATCTAGCAATTTATCAAACACTTTTGAAGTCCCTAAACCTAACAAAAGAACTACTCAGACATGATCATAGAAGCAAACATCTTTATTAATATCAAAATTTCTAAGTAATTGATAAATTCAAGCATAATCCTAAAAAATGGCTTGGAAAACGTATATATAGAGGTACAAAACCGACTGGAAACTTAAAAGTAAACATCTGGAACTTTCGGGCTTCGAATAGACTTCTTCAGATTAAGTTTTGGGCTTGGTCGATATGGGTGTCGATCGACACTAATGGTGGTGTCGATCGACACCATCTTCAAAATCAGATTCTTCGATTCGGTTTTCGCCACTTCGTTCCGCAATGCTCTAAAACTTCCAGTAAACATCTTTTAAGCTCCAATCGTCCTAATACCTGTAAAGACCCTAAAACCAACACAAAACACAACAAAGACTCTAGATATAGAACTTATATCATGGCTTAAACTGGGTAAAAACTATGATATATCAACTCCCCCAGACTTAGCTTTTTGCTTGTCCCTAAGCAAAACAGTGTTATCACTCCTTTAGGAACCACATACCTTTGCAAAGTCATTCGGTGATACTCCCTAGAAGTATAGCAGTCCTCCAGATTGATTCCAAACCCCTTAGAGAATCTCAGACTTTCAGTCGCAAATTCCTTTAGTTATTAAGGTGCAGTCTTATCGAGGGAATATCAATCGCTGGACCTTCTAGATTCTTTCACTTCCTTTAACACTTTCCTGCATTTCACCCTCTCTCTTCCCTCTGAAACAGTATCCAATTAAGGATATCATAGAGATGCATTGCCCATTTTTTAACTTTTTCTTCAGGATTTTTCTGATATTGGACTTGTACTTTTCTGTAGATTTTTTTTATTTGATCCTTGGCATCTCTATGATCACTAGATCAGCTCTCACTACTATTGTTCTATGGTGGGAGACAGGGTCATGAGGCTTGTTGTTTTTGATCTAAGACAGTTGTATTCGTCATTCAGGAAGAAATTTCAAGAGTGGTCCGTCCTCGCTTTCAAGTGTTTGGAAGCTGAATCAAGTCTTGCGATTACCAACGCCCAAGACAAGAAATTAGAGTTCATTAAGGGCGGGGTCTGCAACGTCTTTCTGGCGTTCTCCAGAAATATGAACTCGCTCCGTTAAACCGATCCACTTCCAGTTACCCACCTTGTAAAACCAACCAACTTGCATTGGAAATGGTCTTTGAGTGTTGTTCAAAGTAAGTTGGAAGGGGAATTTTGACCCGAAAATTTTTTAAATTGACTCAAAAATTCAAAATAAAACACAAAAGTTAGCAACTACCTCCCCCAGACTTAAACGACACTGTCCCCAGTGTTATTAAGCCTAAGATTGGTGAAAAAGGATAGATAGAAAACGAAACGTATGAAAAAAAAAGTGAAAAATCGTACCTGGAGTCAGCGACACTGGCTCAGTGTCGATCGACACACATGAATCTGTCGCGTCGAGCAACTGAAGTTCAAGTCGATCGACTTTTGGATTTTTGTTGGTGTCGAGCAATGCTCCTGTTGGTGTCGATCGACACTTGCTCTGCATTTCCAAAAATTTTGTCAAACTCTGCGAAATTATCATCCATTTCAGTTTGAACAGCATTGCAAGCACTCCTCGGGTTTGCATCAGTCTTCGCAGGAAGGAAACCCTCTTGTCGCTTGATCGAATCAGCAGTTTGAGCGACTTGAATGTCCAGCTTCTTGACATGCGCGCTCAATGTTCCAATCTTACCATCCAAGTCCTGGTACATTGCATCCATCTTCCCATTGAAACTCACAGTCATCTTCTGTTGGCCCTCTAGGAGTTGTTCCAGCATATTCTTCACCTCATTGTTCTGCTCAGGAGGTTTCTGATAAGAAGAAGAACCGTAGTTCCTGTTGTAATTATTGCTCTGGAAGGGCTTCTGATAGCCTTGCTGATTTCCGTATTTCTGAAATCATGAACCATTGATGTAGTTCACATCCTCTGCAGTTTCAACTTCCTGAGCAAACTGTACTGACTTCTTTCCCACAAGGATACTACGCATAGAATCTAGCTTAGCATTCATCTCAGCCAAATGCTTCCCACCATCCTTGTTCTCGCTCATCTGCTTCCTCTCAAAATCAGCGTTCTTCGTGCTGTTGCTAGAAGCTAAGTTCTCGATGAGAGTAACTGCGTCCTCTGGATAGTTGGTATTGAAATTACCACTGCTTGCTGCATCCAAAGCCATCTGATACCTCCAGTCCACTCCTCTGTAGAAGATGCCTAACAACTGAACATCGGTGAAGCCATGGTGAGGACAATCTCTCTGATAAGACTTTAGACGCGTCCACGCAGCCCTGAATACTTCTGTTGGGCCTTGACTAAACGTAGTAATCTTCGTTCTCAAGTCCTCTGATCTCGCATCATCATAGAAGTAATTTAGGAATGCGTTCTTGGTGTCCTCCCAAGTAGTCAGCAATCCAGGCTCAAGCTGCTTCAGCCAGTAAAAAGCATCCCCACTAAGAGAGTATGGGAATAGCTTGCAGAAGAGATAATCGTTGGACACACCATTAGCCTTGATGCTGGAAGCTAAATCCTCGAAGTTCTCGATGTGGTCCATCGGATGCTCATGAGGAAGACCATGGTAAGGGTTCTGAGCAACCAGGTTGAAGTAAGCAGGCTTCAGCTCAAAATCATTCCTCTGGAAAGCAGGAGGACGAATTGCAGCTCGATTCGCATAGAACTGATCAGGACTGTTGAAATCAGCCAAAGTCCGTTGCTGATTCTGGACAGGGTGTCGAGCGACACCAGCTTGGCGTCGATCGACACCATCAGCTTCTCCTTGTCGAGCGACCTGTAATTCATTCGGATGTCGAGCGACACCATCGGGGCGTCGATCGACACCAGCTTCCACGTCGCCCACAGACTGCTCGTTAACTTCCTCAACGACTACAGTTCCATCGTCGTTGATCCTCTGCCCTACGGCGTTGTATCTGAGACCTACCGGATCGCGCAGAGCTCCATCTTCTCCAGGAATCAGTATAAGATGTGGTCTAGCAGCCATTGTCGCTGCTCTTCTGTTTTCTCGCTCTAACCGTGCTTGTTCCTGAAGATCGCATCCCACTAGTTCTTTGTCCTTGTTGCTTCTGGTATTGCGATTTCGCATGTACCTGAAAAACAAAACAGAAAGACAAACGAAACTAGCAGAAAATTAAAAACAAAAATAAAAACCTAGATAAAATCTTAATAGTATTAATCTAATTGTAATGATTCCCCGGCAACGGCGCCAAAATTTGATATGGTCAAATTTACCCTAGACCTACTCTCTCAAATTAAGAGATCAGATGCAGTACTTAAGGATCGAAATCCACAGAGAATCAAATAAACACAATAGATTAATAAGTTCGAATTATGCTAAGCAAGATGATTTGAATGCAAGTAAATAAGCAATTAAACGGTTGTGAAAATCAATAAAGAGAAAGCGCTAGGCACAGGGAAATCTCCAGTGAATCAGAATTGCAGATAAATCAATTGATAGGAATATTAAAGCACAGTTCCTAAACATGAACACGAATATAAAACTAATCAACTTTCGTTGCAGAAGTTATTTATAAATAAATCCCAGAAAACCAAATTCTTTTGCGAATCCTATGAATCTAAACAAGCATTAATTTCAGGTTTAATTGTTCACAAAACCCTAAACCAAATTTTTTTGCGAAAAGGAATTTTGCTCATCAAAGACTAGATCAGGTTATCAATCAAACTGTTGTTTCTATTAATTAACCCTAGATCAGATTTCAGCTCGCAAGGCTAAAATCAGCAATAAAGACAAGTCAAGATGAAGAACTTCTAAAGATATTATCCTAATAAGAAATCAGATCTAGCAATTTATCAAACACTTTTGAAATCCCTAAACCTAACAAAGGAACTACTCAGACATGATCATAGAAGCAAACATCTTTATTAATATCAAAATTTCTAAGTAATTGATAAATTCAAGCATAAGCCTAAACAATGGCTTGGAAAACGTATATATAGAGGTACAAAACCGACTGGAAACCTAAAAGTAAACATCGGGAACTTTCGGGCTTCGAACGGACTTCTTCAGATTAAGTTTTGGGCTTGGTCGACATGGGTGTCGATCGACACTAATGGTGGTGTCGATCGACACCATCTTCAAAATCAGATTCTTCGATTCGGTTTTCGTCACTTCGGTCCGCAATGCTCCAAAACTTCCAGTAAACATCTTTTAAGCTCCAATCGTCCTAGTACCTGTAAAGACTCTAAAACCAACACAAAACACAACAAAAACTCTAGATATAGGACTTATATCATGGCTTAAACTGGGTAAAAACCGTGATATATCAGCAACCACTTTTACGGCTAATGTTTTATTTGTTTTCTTCTTCTTCTAATTAACAATTTTGGATTTTGTCTTGTCAAAAATCCGATTGAAGTTATATATTCGACCTTCGAATTTTGGCCATGTGATATTAATATGCTTTGATGTTTTAGGTTAAATTGAGAATACTGGTTAATAATCATGACAAAAGAACAGTTGCTAAAATGCTATAATCATATGATTAGCTTAACTGATGACTTGTGCATTCTCCAAGCTCTTCTCTTCGTTCGATTTACTTTGGCGAGCTCGCCAATTTATGCACATCAAAGGTGTGGTAATAACTTCATGTTTAAGATTGCAAAAGAAGAGTATGATATGGACCCATCTTCCCAAGAAATTAAGACGAAATGGAACAATTTAGAGCAGAGATGCTCACTAAGAAAAAATCCACGGGTAATCATCTAGTAATAATTTGAAGCATAAATATTTAAGGAAACAAAAGACTAGAACAAACACCTTCTGGATGTGTAATGTAACGTTACACTTTATTTTGTTATATAAAAAGCTATAAACTTAGTCTAGAGAGATCAAAGATCTAAAAAGGTTTCACAGGAACAAGTTGAAGATCATGTTTCTTATGGGCAGTGAGTCCAGAACCTTCATCCATGTCAATATCTTCAGCTGCTAAACCTTCTGGTAACTTCCAATCAAACTGAAACAAAAGATTCGCAATACCAAACTCAACCGTTGTTGTCCCCATGTACAATGCTGGACAAATTCTCCGACCACTCCCAAACGGTAACAACTCAAAATATTGTCCTTTTACATCAATGTCACAATCCATAAACCTCTCTAGTATAAACTCTTCTGGATCTTTCCATATCTCCGGATCGCGACCAATAGCATATACGTTGACATGGAGCCGAGTTTTGGGTTGAATCGTGTAGCCGTTGATCTTAAATTCATATGTTACTTCTCTTGGGACTAGAAGAGGTGATGCTGGATGTAACCGAAATGTTTCTTTGACCACCAGTTTTAGGTAATTGAGTTGATCTATTTCATCTAAGCTTATGATTCTTGCTTTGTTGATTTTCCCTATTTGGTTTCTGATTTCGGATTGAACTTTCTTCATCACTCGCCCGTTTCTTGCGAGTTCCACCATTGCCCAGTCATGGTTATTGAAGAAGTATTTATTCCCCCAAGTAGAATGTTCTACAAACAAAGATAGATTGTATCATTCGTTAGAAAACCTATATTGAAAAACAAAAAACAAAAAAATATTATTCATAGAAAAGATATGAAACCGTATACTTATTGCCAATTGATTCTGAGAAAAATCATGAATCATTAACGTTAATCTTAAGGGGTTTATGAGTTTCATCTAACTACTTACCATCAAGATTTCTTTAAAATGCATGGTTCGACGAAAAACACGTATCGCAAATACTATAGTGGCTAATTGATTTTGATATGCTTACCATCAAGATTGCTTTGACATGGTTTCTTGTGAGTTTGCCATATCCAAGACCAGCTTCTTCCTTTTCCAACCTCAAGAGCAAGTCCACAAAATCATCTTCACTTCTTTGTTCTTTGTTGTTCCGTACATGTAAATCAATCATTTGTTCATAGAAAGCATCGAGATCTCGCACACTTCTCTCTCTCCGCGCGTGTAAACCCGTGAACCAATCGATAATCCAACCGAAATACGGAAAAAAATCGGCAGCAGAGAAACTCCCCATCATCTCTAATGCCTCATGGATTAAGTCTTGAAGCCTTTCATTGTTGAGCACAGTCCCTTGAAAATTTACACCAAATGATGCCTTGCAAACCACGTTAGCATTAAAAGAAATAAGTTTTTCGCTCAAATTAACCGGAGTCGCCTCAAAAGCAGATTCGGTGATCGAATCAATCAGCTTCTTCATCTCCATCTGCTTAATGGGTTGAATCGAATGAACTCGTTTCATACTGAAGAGTTCTCTAACACATAGCTTCCTTAACTCTTTCCAATAATCATCAAACCGAGAAAAAGCAATATCTAGATAGTTGTAAGAAAGCTTTCTTGTACCTGAACAAAAAAAACAAGAAACTAATTCAAAATCAGAGAAAAAATAAAGAACCTAAAAAAAGATATGTACCTTCAAGGCTTGGACGGCTACAACAATGGAGGTCATGATCTTTAAGAGCTTGTTTTGCTGTTTCAGGGGAAGAAACTATAACTGTTGGAACTGTTCCAAGTTTGAGTAACATTACAGGACCATACTTGTTTGAGAGTCTACATAGAGACTGATGTGGTAAGTCTCCGAGCTGGTATAAATTTCCGATGATCGGTAAGCCTGGAGGACCCGGTGGTTGCCGTCCTCGCCGCTTGTATTTTTGGACGGCAACGAGAAGGATAGAGATGAGAAAGAGAAGTGTCAGAAGCCAAATCACAAGCATGTTTTACACGTCTCACGTTTTACTAAGTGATGATGAAGCATAGCTTTGTTTTTTAATATACACACAATTTGAATATATATAAAACATGTTTTTCCACATTCTGCCAAATAAAAAAAACATACTCTCTTTATTTCTTTATACAAGATGTTTGAGCTAAAAATACGCATACTAAAATATTATTTTTTTTACATAAACAAAAACAATTCAAATCATGAAAAAAGTGCATTATACTATAAACTAGGCTGGTGCCCGCGCGCGTGCGCGGGAATCACGATTTAAATAAAAATATTATGAATTATATATATTTTTCTATACAAAATTATAATTTTTGGGCTGTAGATATATGGAGACAATTTAAATATATATTTACCCGAGTTTGACATGGACATTGCGATTCACAATTTAAAATAGAACTCTAGGAATTTTTGTTTTTTGTTTGTTTTTTACACAAATTAATACTTTTGGATTGTATTATATATACACCTTTTACATTTTTTATCACATAAAATGGAATTAACGTTGTGGTCCTTGTGGATATTACATCGGAACATGTTTAAAAAGTGTATTCTATATAAATTTATTTTAATTTTATTAAGATATATTTAGGGGCACAACTCTTTTATGGGAGTTTATTTAAACTACTAAATTATTAAAACGGATTAATTTGAATAAATCTCTCAGTTTTAAGAGATAGAAATTTAATATGAAACCCTAAACCCACACAAATATACATAAAATATTGAACAGTTTTGAAATTGATGTAACTATACTTGCTAATGTAATGGGTACTAATCCCTAATATGGGAACCTAACTTCTACTGACGATGTAAAATATTGCATGATTTAAAACACTATATTTGACAAAACATTTGGATTTGAGAGGGTATAAAACTATAGTAGGAGAGCCTAAACTCTTATTGACAAATGTAAAATATTGAATTATTTAAAACACTCGATTTGATTAGAGTTGTAGATTTGGAGAATTAGCAAGCCTTGGAGGTCTAAAATTTCACATACGAACGTAAAATATTTGCATGATTTAACACATTTAGTTTGACTAAACTTGTTTATTTGGAAGAATAATAAACCTTAACATGATCCCTAAACCCTTACACTCAAATGTAAAGTATTGAATTATTTAAAACATTATATTTTAACTAAATTGTGGATTTGGAAAAATACTAAAGATTAGTATGGGAGTATGAACTCTCAGAATATAAAATCAACCACCAAAAATTAAAATATACAATCAATTTAACAATATATCAAGAACCAAAAAGAGAAATGTATATTTTATAATCTATTAAAATGCGGTTTATATTCTTATAATTAATAGGGAATTAGAATATTATTAAAACACATAATGAGGTATGTTCACAAGTATAACATGTTAAGTAACTTAGAACAGAACTAATCAATATATTTAATTCAATTTAAATTCTTAGAATAATTTTATTTATAGGGTTACGGAAATTATCCACCACCACAAATATAAATCTAATTAATACAGATTTATTCATTCTTATCATATTTATCTAACCATAGCCCCCTTAGGAGCCAAATCTAAATCCTCATTAAGCTCTCTTTTAATCACGATTTTTGCTTTTTCAATCTCAATATTGGCCTTTATTTTAATACGTAAGCGTCAATTGTCTTTCAATAATTATGGAAAACATTTATTCATAAAATAAAATCATATAAGAATAAGAAACTAAAAGGTATAACCATTATTATATAATTGAACAGAATAATTTTGTAAGAAATTATCTATGACCGGAAACATAAAAGAAAATAAATACTTTCACAATGAAAACTGTTGTTCCGATTATAACATTATATCTGAGTTGAAACACGCTATTAGCTATTAGAAGATCCTAAAGAACATCTCCCCACCAAATCAAACATACAACTAAAACAATATATATAACAGCAGATTTCTTTAGTATAATGAAAATTTATATATATAATGTATTTACAAATTATCACCAACAATTACTCATTTTTTAAAAAAAAAGAAGCCTAAAATTTAAATTTGGTTAGATAGTTATTTTTATCAAATATTATTATGGTAATTGTAATATTTTTATGTGACTAACGTACTTAATATTGTTATTAATTGATAAAAAGGATATTTTTTTTCAAAATATTTTTTAATATAATAAAATATACCACCAAGATATATCTTAAAAATAGTGTTAATAAGGGCAATGTAACTTACCCCCAAAAACCAATGTTGCCCTTTTTGGAATTTTCTTTGACATCCTTAAGTTTATCATATATTACTTCCATAAATATCGCCGAATCAAAAACGTTTATCAAATTTATTTATATAGAAATCATTTAGTGATACAAATAAAAACACAAAAAAACCTACAAAACAGAAGAAAAAACAAATTATAACAAACATAAGAACAAATTATTCGAAGATATTAGAAAGGATGATTTGTTTGACTACCAAAACTTACACAAATATTTATAAGAATAGAAAGAATAGATAAGGTTACAAATTGATTTGATAACATCAAATCGGATATTCATAGTTCATATAAATCTATGACAGTTAAATCAACAAACAAAAGAAGAAAAAAAAACAAAACAAAAAACCAAAACATTAAAAATTATAAAAAAAATATCAACAAAAGAAATTATACTTGTGTTAATATGTGAAACATATAAAATATAAGGACAAAAATCAAATCAATAATCAAACAAAACAAAAACAAAAAAGATGATCAAAGCATAACACCAAGCCGAAAGATCTGTTTAAGAAACAAAGAAAAAAGCAAAAAGAGTATTAGATTCATAATGTGGCCAAAACAATTTTACATAACGAATAATAAAACAGAAAAACAAAGAATAATTTTATATTTTATATATATATATAAATTAATGAAAGAGACAACCCAAACATGATAAGGAAGCGGGGAAAGAAATCAATGTATAATTCTAAATAAAACATAAAATAAAACAGGTTTATTAAGAAAAAGAAAGCTAATGATTTGTTTGTTAATGAAACGAAAAGGAAGCTTTATATAAGCATCAATTGTTAGGGTTCACATATTAAGATATTTGATTTATATATATCTACGGCCAAAAAAATTATACATCAAAGATCATAATATATGATTGTCATATATCCATAATTTTTTAAAAAATTTTAAATAAACATGTCTCATGAGATGCTATAGCTGAGGCAGATCAGATGACTAGATATGCTCGAATGCATACTCAAAGCTATGTAATAAAGTGGCCGATGTAATAACTATTTGGTATTAATAAACACTTTGACGACCCAAAAAAAAAATCGACAAAAATTACGGCTAAGCCAAGCATTACAATTAATGAACCAGATAAACCGGTTCAATCAGAACCAGACAGGTTTAGTTCGTTGGTTGCGGTACGGCCACTCCTGGTGATCTTTGTTTGCCATGAAGATGGATTCCGAAATGACGAATTAGCGAATTTCCATGAAGCTCCATCTTCCTACTTCTTCTGGACTCTTCTCTCTTCAATCTCTCCTCAAAAGCGGCTTCTCTCCAACCTTAAACTCCATCGACAGATTTCTCCGATATCTATACCATCGCCAGAAGTTTAACTCCATTCTTCACTTGTACTCTCAGCTAGATTCGAAGCAAATCCGCATCAATCACCGGATTTACTCCATCGTTTCATGGGCTTTCCTCAATTTGAACAGATTCGAAGACGCCGAGAAGTTTATCAAAACCCAGATTTCAAAATCCTCGATTTTCCCCAGAACCCATATGTTGGATTCTCTGATTCACGGATTGCGGAACGATCCCGATAAGGCGCTTTCGATTCTCCGGGATTGTTTACGGAATCACGGTGCGTTTCCTTCTTCCTTGACGTTCTGTTCTCTGGTTTACCGGTTCGTTGAGAAAGGAGAGATGGATAATGCTATTGAGGTTTTAGAGATGATGACGAGCAAGAAAGTAAATTACCCATTTGATAATTTCGTTTCTAGTGCTGTGATTTCTGGGTTTTGTAGGATTGGTAAGCCTGAACTTGCGTTAGGGTTTTTCGAGACTGCTTTGAATTCAGGAGCTTTAGTGCCAAACGTTGTAACCTATACTACGCTTGTGAGTTCTCTTTGTCAAATGGGTAGGGTTGGTGAAGTTAAGGATTTGGTTAAGAGATTAGAAGATGAAGGATTTGAATTTGACTGTGTTTTCTACAGTAATTGGATTCATAGGTGTATCAAGGGAGGTGTGTTAATGGGTGCACTTGTGGAGGATGAGAAAATGGTGGAAAAGGGAATAAACCGAGATGCGGTAAGCTATTCGATACTAATAGATGGGTTGTCGAAAGAAGGAAAAATTGGAAAAGCGTTGGGGGTATTGGGGAAGATGATAAAGGAAGGAATAGAGCCGAATTTGATCACTTTTACTGCTATTATTAGGGGACTATGCAAGAAGGGTAAACTGGAAGAGGCTATTCTGTTGTTCGATAGAGTTCTAAGTATTGGAATCGAAGTGGATGAGCTATTGTATGCGACTTTGATCGATGGAGTTTGTAGGAAAGGATATCTGAATCGAGCTTTCTCTTTGTTGGGAGATATGGAGCAGAGAGGGATTAAACCAAGCATTCTTACTTATAACACTCTGATTAATGGACTGTGCAGGGCAGGGAGAGTTTCTGAGGCGGATGAGATTTCGAAAGGGGTTTCGGTAGACGTTGTTACTTATACAACTTTGTTAGATAGTTATATCAAGGAAGAGAATATTGATGCTGTTTTAGAAATTAGGCGTAGATTTGTAGAAGCTGAAATCCCTATGGACTTGGTTATGTGCAACATTCTGCTGAAAGCATTTCTATTGGTGGGTGCATATGGAGAAGCTGAAGTCCTCTACAGGGCAATGCCAGAAATGGATCTGACTCCCAACACAGTCACGTATTCAACGATGATTGAGGGGTGCTGCAAAACAGGTCAGATCGAACAGGCACTTGAGATGTTTAATGAGTTGAGGAAAAGCTCGGTTTCCTCAGCTGTTTGTTACAATCGCATCATCGATGCACTCTGCAAGAAAGGGATGCTGGAAACAGCCACAGAAGTTCTTATAGAGCTGTGCGAGAAAGGTTTGTATTTGGACATCCATGTATCTCAGACCTTGTTACATTCTATCCATGGTAAGGGAGGTGACGTAGGAATAGTAGAATTTTTGGCTTATAAACTCGAACAGTTGAGTTCAAACTCTTGTCGTGGGATGTTCAATGATGCTATCTTGCTTTTATGCAAGACAGGTTCTTCCGAGGCTCTGATTGAAGTTCTTATGATTATGAGGAGAAAAGGTTTAAGTGTTACATTTCCTTCTACTGTCTTAAAAACGCTAGTGAACAATCTCAGAGCACTAGATGCTTATTCACTGGTTTTAAATACTGGTGAAAGTACTCTACCTTCCATAGATGTGGTCGACTATACAATCATTGTCGATGGTCTCTGCAAGGAAGGATTTCTGGTAAAGGCCTTAGATATGTGCACTTTTGCTAAACAGAGAGGCATCACTCTTAATATCATCACATATAATTCAGTCATATATGGACTTTGCCAGCAAGGTTGTCTTGTAGAAGCTCTCCGTCTATTTGATTCGCTAGAGAAGATTGGTTTAGTCCCATCTGGGGTCACTTACAGCATTTTGATTGACAGTTTATGCAAAGAAGGCTTGTTTCTTGATGCTGATAAACTATTGGACAGGATGGTATCTAAGGGACTTGTACCCGGCATTCTCGTTTACAATTCGATGATTGATGCATACTGCAAGGTCGGGCGTACAGAGGACGCTGTGAGACTTTTATCTCGAAATGTGATGGGAAGGGTATCACCAAATGCATTCACAGTCAGTTCTTTGATCAAAGGTTACTGTAAAATAGGTGACATGGAAGAAGCTCTGAGAGTGTTTGCTGAGTTCAAGGGTAAAAACATCTCAGCCGATTTCTTGGGTTTTCTGTTTCTGATCAAAGGCCTCTGCACGAAAGGGCGAATTGAAGAAGCCAGAGGCGTTCTGAGAGAAATGCTTGTTTCGGAATCTGTTGTTGGGCTGATTAATAGAGTTGATGCAGAATTAGCCGAATCTGAATCGGTCAGAGGCTTCCTTGTCGAGCTGTGCGATCAAGGGAGGATCCCTCAGGCTGTCAAAATCCTAGATGAGATAAGTTCTACGTTTTATCTGTCCGGTAAAAACTCGGGTTCTTGTCAAAAGTTGCAGTCCCTGAATGGTCTAAATGAAAAAGAGATAAAGAAAGAAGACAAGGCTCATGATTTTCATACTCTTCACTCAACCATTAGCTCACTATGCTCCAATGGGAAGCTGAGGCAAGCTAATGAGTTCGTTATGTCTGTACTCTCTTGTTTGCCTAGATAGGTCAATTATGTTTACTTGACTGCTCAAACCTCTAAAGCCAAATTGAAACAATCTGAGTGAATTCAACATCGAGATGTTGTTCTACATTGATCGATTCAGTCCTCGAGATGGAACAAGTTTTAGCGGTTGTTGATTTGTCTGTAAGATTACTGGTAAGGTAAAAATCTGATTGATTATGTTCTGGAATTTGAGAATCTCTTACAACTTTGTGTTTGTACATCTCATGAGTTTTTTTTACTTGTTGTAGGATCTTTGGAGAGAATTAGCTATGAATCAGAGAGGAACGACGATAGGGGCTCGAGGAACCGTAGGCTGTAGAGGAACACAGTCCCAGTCCTTACCGGCTCGAGTCACAGAGAAATGTTTGGGAATCCAAGATTGTCCAGAAGCTACTCTCTGTCTCAGATACTCTCTCTGTTTCTCCTCCACATCTCTCTTCCCTTCTCTTGCTTTCTCCCATTCTTTGTTCATAATTCCTTCACTCACCTCACTCCACACCACCCCAGACTCGCTCTCGCTCACCTCCTGCAAACCAGAAACAATCGGATTAAGAAAACTGATCAAAATTCTATTCCATAGTAGTTTCTTACAGTAACTACCTGCAGGTTCTTGACAATTGGAGTCTTGAGCTTTGCTATGTTTTCGCTTGCTTTGTATATAATCTCAAGCTCGCCGGTCTTCAGATTTTTCGCGGTCACGGTTCTGAAAACACTATTTTATTGTAAACCATGTTTTGTAACTATAATAAAACTTTGACAGAATGGATTTGTTTTGCTCTTCTTACTTGTCCCAGTGTCCAAAGATTTCATAGAGTTGTTTTCCAGTGGGAGATTCAAAGATCTTGCCTTTTATGGATCTTTTGTTGTTTCCTGTGAATCTACTGAAGAAAGAATCTGAGAGCAACTGCAATTCGGCTTCCAGTTTGGTTTCGGGGCATTTTATCACGATTTTTCCGGCCCAGTGAGCTCCGGTTGCCGGCAAAAATGTCATTAGAAGTTTTGGTTGGTTCATTTCGTAAGTTTCTCTTTGATTCAAAAGTTTCACCACTCTTTTACCCTTCACCTCAACCTCCACATAAGTACCTTTAATTTCATTTAATTTTAAAAATGAGGAATCTCAATTCAACATAAACCCACTTTCTAGTTGAATTTCTTTTTGTTCTTTAATGCAATTGTAAAACTATATTAGGCGATAATTATTAAGTAGTCTTTCCAATGTGATTAGGAATGTAACCATACCACGAAATTTAGGTGTGAAGTATTGACAAAACATTACGTCTATCTTTTCGTTCTCGTGAGTTGCATGAAGAGCACACACTGGTGGATGATGCGATATCTGAAGATAAAGGAGGACCAAAAACATTAAATATTTTACTAAAAGAATTTTGGTATACGTTAAGTTGGCCATATAGTAAAATATATTTAATGAGTGTTGAATACTATTATAGTAAAAAAGACTTGCTTGCTCTGCGAGAACGTTGATATGACCATTGGAGACATGGTGAGTTTCGCCGATGATAGGATTATAAGGAGCCATGCCAAAGATTAATGGTCGGAGAGTTGAGATGTACCACGTCACGATTGATTTGAGCCGTTCGATTGGTTGGTCACGACGACCACATTCTCCAAGTAAATCTTTACCGTTGAAACTATACATCATCTCGCCATAGCATTGGAGTTGCGATCTTGCTAGGTTCAGTTGAGGTGGAAGCTGTTCCAAAGCAAAGAAAAAAATATATGTTATATAATTAATCAAAAAGAAAAAAAAAATGTTCACTAAATATGTGTATGATGTATTTGACCAAATATATCAAAATTATTAGGTGAAAATTTAGTTTTTTCACGAATCAACAAACTGGTCAAGTGTTTTTTTTTTCATAGGAAAATCAAGCACCATAACAAAATATTAGGAAATTTTCAACTAGTTTATGGTAGTTGAATTTGGTAGAAAAATACTTCATATTAATCCTGTATACAGCTGTTCCTATTTAATTTCATGTTCTTCTTGGTAATTTTTCAATTTTGATGGCATGTTCCTCTTACTCTAAATTTTGTAAATGGGTGAATTTATAATTCGGTAGCTAAAGTTACATCATAGAACATGTCTAAGATTTATAACAATATATAAATTTGAGCATTTGTCACATTGCTCTTAATTGATAGGTTGTTAAATTACAATGGAGCACAAGTATATTGGAAATATAGGAGTATAATATATTTTCGGAAAAAAAGGAAAAACTCAAATTTCAATAAAAATAGTAATGGAAAAATAAACAACCCGAAAATAGCAAATCATTTTCTTTCTGTCTGATATTAAGAGCAAACCCTTAACGTGCACAATCTGAGAACAAATTTGAATCCTTTTTAACCAAAAAGAGTAAATACTAAATATAGTAAACCTTCAACAAAAGATTCTGAATACACAAACACTTATATCACCTGAAACTGAAAGTACAAACATATATAAAAATAAGAAAGAGTTACGTATACGTACCTGAAAGTTAGTGAGATCAGATCCTGGCCGTACGTTTTTGAAAAGGCTTAGAATCCGTTGGATGAGATTGGAAGTTGTGTGTTCAGAGTCTTTCTCATCTTCCAACGAGAAAGGCTTCGCCAAAACAACGCTTTTTCTCATTTCTTCTTTTGTTGAAGTTTGCACACAAAACAACACAATGAAACATTATTAAATAGTCATGTTAATATTTATGTGTAATATATATCAAGAACTAATAAGAAAACACCTACCTTGTGATAAGAAGAGTGTCACAAGTCTTTTTTTTTTTTTTGAAGTTGTTGATTTCTAAAGATTTTAGGAAGCAAAACAAGAAGAGAAAATCGATGAACCCTAATGATGAACAAAATAAAGAAAGTAAAGAGGTATATTAAAATTAGCCAAATGGATGCTATTAATAGAACACCGTCTCCAAAGAGATTCACCTAATAAGGATAAATCTTTTAAAAGGAATTATGGGAAAGGAAAACACATGGACTATTGCTCATTGCGTGGGTGTATATAAAATTGAACAACTAATTTATTTATTTTTGGAGAAGATTTTTGTTAAACATTATATTTTCATTTTTTTAAGTAGTGTGATAAAATCTAGGTTGAATAGAAACGGAAAAGAAACGTTTGGAAACGCGAAAATGATTTTAAAAAAATTATAGGAAACGGGTAAGATAAAAAGAAAATAGTAAGTAATAAGAAGAAAAGAATACAGTTAGGTCAAGGGAGACAATCAATTATTCAAGGAGTAAATATAGTGGTATGGGGAAGTAGCAGTAGTAGTTAGATTTGATCAAAGTTAATTTAATATACGTAGATCCAATCTTGGCATTTTTCTTTGTATATTTAATACTCCCTCCGTTCTCAAAAGATTGATGTTGTAGAATTTTCACAACTATTAAGAAAACACATTAATTCTTAGTTATAAATGTCTTGTTTTTTGTACTAAACAATTTTCTATGATTCTAAACCAATAGTAATTCAAGAAAACCAATTAATGTGTCTTGGAATTTACAATTTATCATTATTTTTTCATTAATAATGTATTGAGAATGTAAAAAATCAATCTTTTAAAAATATTTGTTTTTCCTACGACATCAATCTTTTGAGAACGGAGGGAGTATGTTTCTTTGACTAGATCATTGGTGAGTTATTTTGGACTGTTAGGTAATGGCCCGCAAAGATTCATGCACTTTTTTTTTCCAACCATGCAATTAAAAATTTGACAAAAATAAAAAACCATGCAATTAATTTTATTTGTATATTACTTTTTGTTTTGAGAAAAATACCCTGAAAAAGTAATAAATAAATAATTGTGATAAAAGAATGAGAATTTATCATGATGATAAATATAAATAAAGAAGAAAAATTTATATCCGGTAAAATCGGGATACTGAGAAAATAAAGAAAACGAGATCGAGAGAGTTTTTGTACTTCTTATTATTGAAGTTATGAATTGCATTTTACTATGTCGCATAGTGACGATAGGCTCCATCAAAAATTAATTTGATTGGTGAATGCGTACGTCTATATAATAAATGTTATGTTGTTGTTCCTATTATTGTTGACTTTCGTAGCACTCCCCTTGGAGACCAGTGTCACTATTGTCTCTTGCTTTATGTATTTGTTGCTTTATTAAAAGCATTTCTAGGAAAACCCAATGGAAAAAACCATAGCAAGATAAAAAGAGTACAACTACGCAAGCTCCCCCTTGAATGATCATGTGTCATCTTGTAAATCTCGTTGATGACGCATTCCAATGTTATGGACATGTTTCCAAAACATAGTGGTAGGTATTGACTTTGTAAAGAGATCTACGACATTGTCACATGATCGAACATACTTGACTTCAATGATTTTAGCCTTCTCAAGTTCCCGAGTGTATGAAAAGAACTTCGGAGGGATATGTTTGGTTTTATCACTTTTGATATATCCTTCCTTTGTTTGAGTGACACATGCAACGTTGTCTGCATATAAGATACTTGGCTATGTGTTTACGTGGATCCCACTGCTTAAACTGATGTGCTGGCTTATTGATCTCAACCATACACATTCTCTACTTGTTTCATGGATCACAATAATTTTCGCATGATTTGAAGAAGGTGCCACGAGTTTCGGCTTATGAGAACGCCAAAATATAGCAGTGCCTCCGATCGTGAAAACGTATCCAGTTTATGATCAAACTTTATGTGGAGCTGATAAATATCACGCATCTGCAAAGCCAACCATTTGACCGTTTGAATTCTTAGGATATAATAAACCTGAATCAGTAGTCCATTGGAGGTAACGGAAGATGTATTTAATTCCATTCCAATGTCACAGCGTAGGGGATGAACTGAATCTTGCCAAAAGATTTAATGCTCCAATAGCACTCAAACATGGTACTTTAGGACCAAGTATCTCTTCATTTTCCTCATGTGGTCAAAATGGATCCTTTTCCACTATGAGTGATCTAACGATCATATGAGTACTTAAAGGATTTGCTTTATCCATGTTGAATCGTTTAAGTACCCTTTTGGTATATGTGGATTGGTGCACAAATATACATTTTTGAGAATGCTCAATTTGAAAGCCAAGATAGTACTTTGTCTGTCCGAGATCTTTTGTCTCAAATTCACCTTTTATAATAATTTGAGGCTTTTTGTATTTCACTTTTAGTTCCTATTATGTTTAGATCGTTAACATATACAACGATAATCACAAATTCGGATGTTGTTTTCTTGATGAAAACACATGGGCATAAAAGATCGTTTATGTATCCTTCCTTTGTTAAATGCTCACTTAGACGATTATACCACATTCGTCCAAATTGCTTTAACCCATATAATGATCTTTGCAATTTTATTGCACATAACTCTTTTGGTTTGAAACTTAATTCCTTAGGAATTTTAAACCCATTTAGAATTCTTATATATATATCAGTATCTAATGATCCATATAGATATGCTATAACGAAATCCATGAGACGCATCTCTAGATTTTCGTTAGCTACTAGACTCATTAAGAATTTGAACGTGATTGCATCCATAACGGGGGAAGATGTTTCCTCATAATTTATCCCGGGTCTTTGAGAAAAATCTTGAGCCACAAGGCAAGCTTTATATCTCATAACCTCATTATTTTTGTTTTGTTTTTGAACGAAGACCCATTTGTATCCGACTGGTTTCACATATTTGGGTGTGAGTGTAATAGGTCCGAATAAATTTTGTTTATTAAGTGAATGGAGTTCGACTTGTATTACATCTTTCCATTTCATCAAGTCCTGTCTGTTTTGATATTCATATACAGACTTTGGTTCTGGATCTTTGTTTTCTTCATCTATTTCCATTGACACACGTGTATTATCTGCTATATGGTGCTCATTTTGGGATTTCAATACGAGTAGGAGCATTTGCAGCTGGGATATTTGATTTTGTTACCATTTTGGTATCTGGAAATACATCAGGTAGCTGATTTGCTATACTCTAAAAATGCATAATTCATCGAACTTCTAGTTCTGACTGTTTAGCTAGGGGATTAAGATGTGATAGAGATGGTACACGTCATGCTATATTCTTTCCAAGTTGTTTATTCTCTCCCCCTAGAACCAGGAATACTTTCTCATCGAAATGAAAATCGGCAAATCGTGTCGTAAAGACGTCACCAGTATGTGGTTCTACATATCGTATGATTAATGGAGAATCACACCCAACATATATTCCCAACCTTCTTTGTAGTCCCATCTTTGTACGTTGTGGTGGTGCTACAGACACATATACCGCATAACCAAAAAATTTTAGATGGTATATATTTGGTTCTCGACCGAAGGCTAACTGTAATGGAGAATATTTATGATATGCACTTGGTCTTATCCGAATGAGTGCTTCTGCATGTAAAATAGCATGTCCCCATACAGACGTTGGTAGTTTTGATCTCATGATTAATAGTCTTGCAATTAGTTTCTGACGTTTGATTAATGATTCAGCGAAACCATTTTGTGTATGAACATGAGCTAATGGATATTCAACTTCTATAACCGTTACCTTACAATAATCATTGAAGACTTGGGACGTGAATTCACCAGCATTTTCTAGTCCAACTTTCTTAATGGGGTAATTAGAGAACTGAGCACTAAGTTTGATTATCTGAGTTAGAAATTTTGCAAATGCTATATTTCGAAATGATAATAGACAAACATGTGACTATCTACTAGATTCATCAATTAACACCATAAAATAGTGGAATGATCCATATGATGGATGTATCGGTCCAGAAATATTGCTTTGAATTCCTTCAAGGAACTTTGGTGATTCTTTATCAATTTTGGTTGGCGATGGCATTATGATCAATTTTCCGAGATAACAAACAACACATTTCATTTTATTCCCCTGGTATATCTCTTGGATTTTTAGTGAATGACCATGTGAGTTCTCAATTAATTTCGCATCATTGTTGTGCCTGGGTGACCGAGGCGATCATACCATAGTGTGAAATCATCTGGATTTTTTTAATTACTAGATGCGATTCGATTGTACTTATATGAGTATGATGCAATCATGAAGGAAGTTTTGGAAATTTTTCCAGTACAAGTCTTTTTCCGGATTTATAGGAAGTTATGTACATATACTTCTTTACATTCTAAGTCGCGGACTGAGTATCACATTCTTGAAAATATATGTCATTGAAACTCAACAAATTCCTTTTAGAATTCGGAGAACATAAAGCAATATTTATGGAAAACTTGGTTTCATTAGCAACATAAAGGTAGCTCTTCCACTTCCTTTAACAAGGTATAGGACCTGATATTGTGTCGACAATAATATTTGTCGGTTTTAAGTTAGAGAAATATCTCTTGTCTTTTAGAATAGTGTGCGTTGTTCCACTATCTGGTATACAAATTTCTCAAACTATTTCCTTGCTTTTCGTTTCATCCATTTCTATAAGCATGAAAAGATTAAATAATAGATAGTAAATATCATTCATAAAGATAAAACACACAATAATTATTCATTAGTTTGTTGTGTTAAACAACATTATTTTTTCAAATAACCGAAAAACATAATATTATACATGGCGTATCTGGAGATTACTCAGTAGTCTCATTTCGAGCATTTTAATTATCCGCAAAAGCGGTCTTGTTGAAATCATTTGCAAATTGGGGAGAATCGAGGTATAATGTACCCTTAAAGTGTTCTGCAAAGTTCACTTCTTTCCCTTTGACTTTGTTAGATTCTTTGTATAGCTTGCAACTTAGCTCATTAATTTTCTCTGCGATTATGAACGTGATAATTAACTCAGAGAAACTTTTGTATCTGCAATTTCTATATATTGCTTGAAGGATATTGTGTTCTTTGTGGAACGTGAGGTATGTCTTCTCGAGCATTTCTGCTTTGGTGATAGGTTTACCACAAAATTTTAATTGTGATATAATCTTCAACATTGCGAAGATACTCCTCTACTTTCTTAAAATCCCGAAACCTCAAATTTTTCCACTCCTCCATCGCATGAAGAAGATTGATTTCTATGTGATTATCAAACCTTTCTTTCAAAGCTTTCCACAAGTCTGCTGGATCTTTAATGTGCGCATAATCATGCGTCATGTTTTCATTTAGATGTTTCCTCAAAAATATTATTGCCTTTGCCTTAGCTTGGGCAGATGATTCATTTTCCTCTTAGATGGTGTCGGATAAATTTTCGGATTCTATATAGAGTTCAACATCAGTTGTCCACGCTATATTGTTAGCTCCGGTAATTTTGAGAGCTGAAATTTAATCTTCTCAACGTTGGCCATTTAATTCTAAAAACAAGATCGAAATATTATTAGAAAAGTTATATTATTTTAGAAATTGTTTACATTAATGATAACATCGATTACAGAAAGCATTATTGCAATAAAAAGTAAACCAAAATTTATGTGATGCTCTTCGGGGGTAAATTCTCGAACGAAGAGACCATAAACAAAAGTAAGAATTACACCGATAATAAAAATCAAGAACCAGCGAAACTTTTTTGTTACAAAATTTTTTTCTTCGTAAAAGTGTTTGGAAGATGATAAAATATTGAGTGATTTGAAAAAGTAAAAAATATGAGTGTATTTATTGATTAAAAACAATGTTCATAGCCGTTTAAAAAGTAGGTAAATTTTAAAAAATTTCTTTGTGACCGTTGGTGGTAAAAGATTAAAACAAAAATTAATTTGAAAAACATTAAAGAATGTTCGGTAAAAGTTACCAGATAAAATATTTAATTACAGGTGACTGAACCTCCTTATATAGTAATTAAAATATAAACAAATTTTAATTAGAATATTATGGTGATAGAGTCAGCCATATTAACAATAAATAAATTATGGTGACGGAGACATCTATATTGGAATATATTATGGTGAAAGAGTCATCCATATTTTAATAATAAATAAATTATGGTGATGGAGTCATCCATATTATAACGATAAATAAATTTTTGTGACAAAGTCATCCATATATAACGATAAAAAAATTATGGTAACAGAGTCATCCATATTATAACAAAAAAACAAACTATGGTGACTGAGTCATCCATATTCGAATATTAAATAAATTATGCAGCGGCTTGGCCGTGCGTATTTAACAGTTATGGTATAATAACAATAAAATTAAATTAATAGCGGTGCTTTAAACAACCACTGCAAAATAATATATTATAGAGGTAATATAACGACTATTATAATTTTATACAATATAATGCTTTTTATATATAATAAACGTAGAGTAATTGTGCTGATAACGTGTTACAAAAAGAATGAGAATTTGTCATGAAGATAAATATAAATAAAGAAGAAAAAGTTATACCCGGTGAAGTCAGGATACTGAGAAAATAAAGAAAACGAGAGCGAGAGAATTTTTGTACTTCCTATTATTGAAGTTATGAATTGCATTTTATAATCGACGAAATGAGTTCGTATATATAGAAGTAAAAAAGCAGAAGTTACTATATCGCATAGTGACGATGGGTTCCATCAGAAATTAATTTGATTGACGAATGTGTACATCTATATAATAGACGTTATGTTGTTGTTCCTATTGTTGTTGACTTTTGTAACAATGATGTTGCTTATTACTTTCCGTTAAAGTTTTTCTTTTGAGACTTTCTATTTGAGTAGAGATAGTACTTAGATATTTACAGATTAGAACAAGGCTTTGATTAGTAACATGAGTTACCATGAGTTAAGATTGTGTTATGGGTGTAACTCATTGTTAACTTAAAAATGCTACCAATCATGAATTAAAATATTTTTTTGAATTTGAGTTTGAAATATTTTTTTTCAAAATCCAGCTCATCTAGTGAAAGATATGCAAACTCCAAGATTCCCACATCTTCCTTAGAGTCAAATTTATCTCCACCAACGTCCCATATTTTGGTCCCTCATCTTCATAGTCCTCAGAATTTCTTGAAAGAAGACGAAGATTGTTATGGATGTAAACTTAGTCTCGAGCACGACTTGGGTCTAACTTGTTTCTTCTTAATAAATGGATGAATGCGTAAGTACTCCAGTTACGCTCAGCACAAGAAGACGAACTAGGCTGTCCAAGCAACTTTAAAGCCAAATTCTGAAGGAGAGGGGTTTGTGCTCCAAAGTTAAGCACCAGATCATGGGATCCATAGTAGACATTGATGAAATACATGTTAAATAAAAAAAAAGGCGAAGCTTCATGGAGAATAATCCATACTCATTCAAAATTTTAATATGATCATCATCACTAGGAACAATCTTGGAAAATAATTCATCCTCTCACTTCAGACTTTTGCATCCTTATGTGGATCCATTCTTGCAAAATTTTCACTTAGCCATTCATCACTATAAAATCTACAACATACAAAAAATAAGTAATATACATATGACAAAAAAAAATAGGATCCATAGTAGACATTGATGAAATACATGTTAAATCCGAAAAAGGGCCAAGCTTCATGGAGAATAATCCATACTCATTGAAAAATTTAATATGATCATCATCACTAGGAATAATCTTGGAAAATATTTCATCCTCTCACTTCAGACTTTTGCATCCTTATGTGGATCCATTCTTGCAAAATTTTTACTTAGCCATTCATCACTATAAAATCTACAACATGCAAAAAATAAGTAATATATATATATATATATATATATATATATATATATGACAAAAATTAAAGAATGATGTAGAGGAGTATTATTCTTATATCTTAGATTTAAAGAGTGAGCTAGACAAGATAAAGGAGAGTTGTTTTTTACCTAACGAGCCACTAAGATCTCAAGAACAACCTTAAAGAAGGGACTATAGAAGTTACCCTTTGGACGGTTTTCTTTCTTGTAGATCTGAAATCTCACCTTCTCAATCATTGAATCCCTCATCTCATACACCATGTGAAGGTATGGCTTATCAATGTCTCAAAATCCGATCATCTCATATATAGGTCTTGTGAAATCAATGATGTAAGACACTTGTTCCCACCAATCATTACTCACAATCTTCTCTTTAACAAACTTTGCTTTCCCCATTCTCTTTATAAGTCGACCATTCTTCACTTATGACCATGGCTTGAAGATCTGTTTTAATAAGCTTCAATCTTTTAAACATCACAATGATGGAAGCAAAATGAGTATCAACAACTAGAAGCAGAGAGGGGTTACTAAATATCGATAGTCTCATGATGTTATCCAGTTGCACTCCTTATATGTTATTTCATTTTATTTGACGTTCTTTGCTGCACAAATATTCTTCATTGTGAGTAATGAGGCATTTTATTCGTATATTCGTTAAGTTCTAGAATAGGGTTTCTAAGCTTATGCGCAGCCAAGAAGCAAGTACAGGATTCTTTCTTGTCTCCTCGAATTATCTCTACACTACTTAGGGTAGGGAATTTAAGGCAGAGGTGGTAAGTGGATGGCACGGCGCACATAGAATTTATCCATAGAGTCCCTAAGATAATATTGTAGATAGAAGGATGATCTTCTACAGCAAATTTGATGATTTTCGTTACTCCGCCAACTTGGACAGGAAGCTGGATAGTTTCCATTGTCATAGTCGTTCTGGAGAAATTGGTCACTGGTGTTGGTCTTCCTTCGAGGTCGCTGAGGTCGATGTTCATTTTCCCAAGCGTTTCGCGGAACAGGATGTCTAGAGAGCTCCTTGTCTCAATGAGGATCCAGGATATGTTGGAAGTCATTGACGATGAGCTTGACCACCAGAGGGTCGTTGTGAGGTCGATCAATGCTAGATGTCTCTTCTTCTTCGAAGGAAATTACATCATTCGGCAGCTTGGAGGGTTGTGCCAAATTTTTGTTGACTTCAGCTCTTTGTTGGTATGCTTTGATGGAAGCCACTGTATCTGAGCAGTAATGAGATCAACCCATTATCATAAGTATGTCACGATGAGGTCTGCCTGCTGCTGGCTCGTTGTTTTGCCTTTTGGGTGCAGGCTGTTCATCTTATGCATGTTGCTGCTCATTGGTGTCTGTCTCAAAATCCTTTATGTTAATGTTACCCTTAAGCTTTTCCGGCAGCTAGCGCGGCAGCAAGTTTCAAGCTAAGGGTACAATACTTTGCTATTAAGTGCCCAACGTATTTATGGTACTGTCAGTATGCTTCTTCACCGTAGGTGTTCTCATCTCTTGTCCATGTGTTCGACCAGCTACCGCGGCCTCGACCACAACCTTGACCACGGCCGCGACCTCGGCCTTGTCCTTCATTGTAACCTTGGGATTCCACTTGGTAATTGTGAGCACCCTTGGATTCATGATGCACGAATCCTGATCCTTGGTTACTTTTCTTAGCTTGCGGCTGACTCTGAGTAGGTGGAGGGTGAGGCGTAGACTTTGTTTTCCCTTGAGCTTGGGCGAAAATGCTCTTTTCGTCCTCAATTGTCGCGAAGTCACTTGCTGGATGCAAAGCGTCTTGAATTGTTAAGGGCTTGTTCAAGATCATCTCTTTCCAAAACTCAGAGTCATGTTGTAATGACTTCTTGAGCGCTTTGAGCGCATTTTTGTGACTTATGCCTTCCATTTTATATAGCACCGTCTTGAAGAAAAGCTCCTTAATGTTTCATTTTGATCTTGCTACAGATTCTAAAGTTCCGCGTCCGATGTTTCAAGCTCAATAAAGATGGCGTAGTGCTTCAAGAATGTTGCGGACAACTACTTGAAGTTATCAATGGAGTTCCTCTCCAGCTTGGAAAACCATTGAAGAGCTGCTCCCTTAAGGTGCTCTACGAAGAAAAAACAGCGCCTAGCATCTTCTTCGTCTTCCTTGAAGTTAGCTTGTCCTAGCACAATTGTGAATGCTGTTAAGTGTTCCGATGGATCCGTCTTACCTTCGTAGAAAGGCATTTTGAGTCATCCCGGGTCATAGAATTTGACTTACCTAATGCGATTCATGAAAGGGGTGTTTTGGACCTCCGCGAGTACTCGATCGAGTTCAGGTGCCTGGCTGACTGCTTTATGTAGCTTGGACCGAATGCCTCTTATCTCAGCAGTCATTCGCTCTGTTCGCTCTATGCTACGTCGCATCTCAGCCAACTCAGCCTTCTGAGCCTAGAAACGTGCATGCTGCTCCTCTTCGAACTCGGGCTGCTTTGACCAGGTCATGTCATCTTCTTCATCGTTGAAGCCTTGCTCGCGCTCTAAAGTAGCGTTGCTTCGCTCAGTTTTGGTCGTTGCTCTTCTAGTGGTGACGTTCTCTGGATTGTGTGTAGCTCTCTGATTCTCCGAGTCATTCGTCGTAGTTGCGGTGGCGATTGGTTGCTTAGGTGCAGCTTTAGTAGTAGTGCCTTGCTCGCACTGCAGAGTTGGCGTAGGAGGAGGTATACCTTGTCTTCTTGGTGCTCTGACTGGAGTTGTGAAATCCAAGGATGTTGGAACTATTTGCGCCATGGGTTACCTGAACATACCCGCTCTTCTGCTGTGGTCCCGATCCACTGTTACGAGGACGCGCAGTTCCTGATTGATCTTCTCCTACTCCTCTCTCTTCTTGAGCAGTGTCTCTAGCATCGCCTTCATGGTAGTCAGGAACTCAGGTGTCACTACTGAGACTGGTGTCCCTAGAGTATCGGGGATGAGTGTTGTGTTGCGTGTCGTGTTCCCAGTTCCATTGTTATTGTATCTAGATCCGTCGCTGCTGTTGTTGTGATGCTGCTGATCGGCGATGCGACTCTGTTCAACAGGGTGTTGTTCCTCAGTGATGTGTTGCTGCTCGGTGGTGAGTTGTTGACTGTCGTATCTAGGCATCTTTGCTTGCATAGCTTGCAGGGTGATTTTCTTGAGTAAGAATGTCTCACGTATCCCCTTAGTCGGTGCCAAATTGTAGGAGTGGTAACTCGCATAATTAAATTTGTAAGGGTTGTAAAGAAATGCGAGACTTCTGAGTGAACTACAATGCAGAAAAATAGAGAAGACTGTCGCTATAGCTGTTAAGAGAGGTTTATTATTGATGTTGTGAAAAATTGCAGATCCCTTTTTCTGTATGAATACAATGAGCTATATAGCTAAATAATTTTAGGTCTAAGTGCTAGATTTGGGCTTGACCCATTAGGCCATAAAATAGCTTTAGGCCCGTTATACCATTAAACCCATTTAAATTTGAATTTAATTCCATTATGGGCTTAATTACAAATTGGGATTTTGTAAGCCTGTTTAGGATTTCTTAAAGCCTTTTGCAGAATCGTTCTTGTCGTTATATCAATCTTTTAGGGGTCAAATCTGACCCGTACAAGAGTCTTATGAGTAAGTTAATTGGACCGGCGCAAAAAATCCTTATACCGGGTAGACCGAGCACATACAACATTGTTATAGTTCAAGAAGTTGTTCATTTTATGCGGCATAAGAAAGGTCGCTAAGGGTGGATGTTGTTGAAGTTGAGTCTGGAGAAAGCTTATGATCGGATTAATTGAGATTTCTTGGAGGATACCTTGCGAGTTACAAGCTTTTCAGATGATTGGATACACTTGATTATGTAATGTGTGGCTTGTCCGTCAATGATTTTACTGTTGAATGGTGAGAAAACAGAGTCGTTCAAGCCTTTAAGAGGTCATCGTCAGGGAAACCCGCTGTCTTCGTATCTCTTTGTTCAGTGTTTGGAGAGCTTATGTCATCTTATTGACAATTCGACTAAGGAAAAGTAGTGGAAACTGATTACTCTATCGTGTGGAGGACCAAAACTATTACATGTTTGCTTTACTGATGATTTGATTTTGTTTGTGAAGGCCACAGTGGTACAGGTTCAAGTGATAAGAAGGGTATTGAAGCGGTTTTGCGTGGCTTCAAGACAAAAGGTCAGCCATGAAAAATCAAAGATCTTCTTCTCAATAATGTCTTAAGAGAGTTGGGGAGACTCATTATTGATACGGATGGAATTAAGTCAACTGTAGATTTGAGAAAATACTTGGGATGCCAATTCTATAAAAACGGATTAACAAAGAAACGTTTCGTAAAGTCTTTGAAAAAGTTGTCTTGGTTAACTGGTTGGAAAGGGCATTTGTTGAGCTTTGATGGCAGTGTTATTTTAATAAAGTTGCCGCATGCTACGTTGCCGCATGCTACGTTGGATTATTTGGATTGAGCCTCATGCTCTTTTTTATAGGGAAGTAATGCAGAGAAGAAGAAGCAACACTTGATTGCCAGTGATCAAATTTTTAAAGCAAAAGGAGAAGGAAGTTTGGGAATAAGAGCAACAATACCCTTGAACATAGAACTTGTAGCCAAAGTTGGTTGGAGAGTGATGCATGGTAAGACTAGCCTCTGGGTGAGAGTTGTGAGATGTAAGTACAAAGTTGGTGATATCCATAATCAGTCTTGGATGATTATAAAGAGTAATTGGTCATCGACGTGGCGAAATATGGAGATTGGTTTAAAGAAAGTGGTGTGTAAATGGCAAAGTTAGGTTATTTGTGATGGTAGACATATCTGGTTTTGGCAGGATAAGTGGGTCAACGAGAAACCGCTAATAGATAAGATTGTTGGTCAACTACAGGAGAATGAGATGATGTTGACGGCTCAGAAGCTCTGGACGGATGGATTTGGCTGGGATCTTAATCGAATACTTCCATATGTATCAGAGAACAAGCGTATGGAGTTAGCAGTGGTAGTGTTGGATACTATCAACGGTGCCAAAGATAGATTTCTTAGGGGAAAAAATGGTATGTTTACGGTGAGTTTGGTCTATAACTTGTTGACTCGGATTGACGCGGCGAGGCAGAATATAGAAGGATTTTATGCTTATAAATGGAGAGTGGTCGCTCCGGAGAGAGTGAGAGTGTTTATTTGGCTGGTGGTTAATCAAGTGATTATGACGAATATGGAGAGGAAGCAGCGTCATTTAAGTAATGATAATATATGTCTGGTGTGTAAAGCCGGTGTAAAAACAATAATTCACGTGCTTCGTGGCTGTCCGACAATGGCTTGAACTTAGAATAGGATTGTCCCGGTAAAACAAAGTCGAGATTTTTTTGGGAAATCTCTATTGGAGTGGATCTATGGAAACTTTGGAAGGATTGATGCCTTGGCAAACGGGGAGTGGCCTACATACAATGTTTGCTTTGACTATATGGTGGGGCTGGCGGTGTAGAAATATTTTTGGAGGTAACCGGAAGTGTCGTAACAGAGTAAAATTTATTAAGGATTTAACTACGGAGGCTAGCACGGCTAGTGTTGTTGGGATTGTCCAACTCTTCGGGCGAGTCAGGTTGAGAGGATGATTAAGTGAGAAGCACCGAGAATTGGTTGGATAAAACTCAATACGGATGGTGCGCCACATGGAAATCCAGGTTTCGCTACAGATGGGGGATATTGCGGACTAGTGAGGGGGACTGGCTCATGGGATTCGCTTTGAATATTGGACGATGTTCCACGCCGTTAACAGACGGGTTGTATATGGCTTGGGACCAGCAAGCTAGGCGGGTGGGGTTGGAGGTGGATTCAGAAATGATGGTCGGTTTTGACTTTCTTTCAAGAGAATAGATAGTCTGCGTTTCTCATGTGTGTAGAGAGACTAACTGTCTAGCTCATGGGATGGCTAACTATGCGTTTTCGTTACCTTTAAATTTTCATAGCTTACTTTCTATTCTGGTAGATGTTTCATTGATTACGAGATAGGATGTTGAGGGGTTAGCGCACCCAAGAAAAATTCGGTTGTAATTGAACTTTTTTCTTTTATAATAAATATTGGGACTAGTGTTCCCGTGATTCACCAACAAAAAAAAATAAAATATATATATATATATATATATATATATATTATGTAGTTATTTTACACAAATTTTTTGACATCGATGTCACATATATTTTCAACTCTGGTATATATTTACTATCTTTTTCAACAATTACAATTACAATTACACTAGAACCTCTTTAAATTAATACCATGTCTTTTTTTTCGGCAATATAAAGTTTATTAATCAGTAAAAGAAAGGACATAGTCCTTGTACAAAGATGAATACAACCAGTCAGGTGGATACAACATAGAAGAATAAGAGACAAAATTTGGAGGACCGACATTAGCCAAAACATGTGCGGGAACATTTGATAAGCGACCAATATGAAGAAAGAAACAATGTCGGAACATCATACTCTCATAGATTATATCAGAATATAAGTTGTCGATGTTGAAGTTTTTGTAGTTCCCATGTATCATATCAATGAGCAGTTTATTATCTCCTTCAAATGTAACTTCATGATAACCTTGTGTTCTCGCAAATTCCATAGCTTTAAGGAGTGCCTTTGCTTCTGCTTCCAAAGGTGATTCTGAGTAACCCAAACGTGCGGATCCCCAGGAAAGCGGTATACCGTGATAGTTCCGAACAATCTAACCCGCTGTTGATTGATTTGTGTTAGGATTAAATGCTGCATCAAAATTGCATTTGAAAGGAGTGTGTATGGGACGAATCCAATGAGTGGGAGGCGAAGGTGGGGATGGCCGGGCAGAATTTTGTGGTGAGGGAGTGGAAATAGGACCTTGACTGTTAGTAGCTCTTATCCAAGTGGAAACATCGGCGTTAGCTAATTGAACAACACGTAATGGAACGACCTTATGTTTGCGGAATATAAGATTACAGCGTGATTTCCATATTCGCCATAGCACCCAAAATGGTAACATTTTGTGCAAAGTTGAAATCCCTTGGTTATGTTGAAAGTCTAAGATGGCTGCAATGTTAAATTCATAGTTATCATCTTGAGAAATTTTTAGATTCCACGGTACTTGACTCATTTGCCAAATCATTGTGGAGGTAGGACATGTGAAAAATAGGTGTGTGATCGTTTCAGGTGCTAATCCACATCTGTGACAAATAGGGTCCACTTTAACGCCACGCGTAGACAAACGAGTAGTTGTTGGGAGTGCTTTAGAAAGGAGGCGCCAGAGGAAATGTTTTAATTTTGGCATAATATTTAGTTTCTAGTTTTTTGCCTTAAGGTTCTGGTTACCGTGAGGGGGTGCTAGTGGTTGTGAGGCAGTATTTGAGTTATTGAAGGCGAACCAATAACCGCTTTTCACCGTATACTCACCCGTATTTTCATAATTCCAAAAGAGACGGTCTTTGGTAGGTATTTGTGGAAGATATAATTTTTTAACCTCTTGGTGGTCATCTGGATGTAACAATTGAGTAATCATATCGTTATTCCACGTTTGAGAGTTATGAGTATGGACAATTAACTTATCAACAAGGAAGTCTCGATGGCTTGTGAAAGGTTTGGCCGGCCGTGGGGGGTTGTCTGGCAACCAATTATTTTGGTAAATGTGAGTCGAGTTTCCATCACCGATAACATGACGTGTTCCTTTCTTGATTAGATCCAGTCCGTGAAGAATGATCCCCAACCATATGACTGGTACCTTTTTGTCGTAGCCTCAAGAAGCGAGGAGTCTTTGTAATATCGAGCTTTCATGAGTCTTGTAAATAGGGTGTGAGGATTACGAATGAGTCTCCATGCTTGTTTTGCGAGGAGAGCGTCATTGAAGGTTGGTAAGTCTCTAAATCCTAGACCTCCATGTTTTTTTTAGAACTGCATTTTCTTCCAAGCTACCCATGGTATGCCTTTATTCTTATCGTGTTTTTTCCCACCAAAATCGCATTAATAATGTAGTGATTTCATCTGTTATATGACCTGGGAGTTTAAAACAAGACATAGAAAAAATTGGCATTGATAATGCAACTGATTTAATGAGAATTTCTTTCCCGGCTTGTGATAAAAATTTTGCACTCCATGAATTTGTTCTTTGCCGAACACGATCAATGATGTACTCAAACATTTCTTTTTTCTTTCGACCGAACTGTTCTGGCAAACCCAAATATTTTCCTCCGCCACCTTGTTTAGAGATGCCTAAAATCAGTTTTAAACGTTCTTGAAGATCTCCGGGTATCTTGTCTCCAAAAGTTATCATGGATTTGGATTGATTGATCTTTTGGCCCGACCAGAGTTCATATACACGAAAGATATCCTTTAAGGCTTTGCAATTCCGATTATTAGCCTGACAAAAGAAAAGAGAGTCATCGGCAAAGAGTAAGTGAGTGATAGGAGGTACACCATAGCCAATCTGTATTCCTCGAATTATCCCTTTAGTCGCAGCAGAAGTGATCATATGACTTAATACATCGGCACAAAGGATATATAAGTATGGTGATAAAGGATCTCCTTGTCGTAATCCATGTTGCGGTAGTATTCGGCCTTGAGGGTTACCATTAATTAGCACCGAGAATTCAACGGTAGTTACTGTATTCATAATCCATGTTATCCAAAGTTCACTAAATCCGAAAGCGCGTAATGTAGATTCCAGGAAGTTCCATTCAACACGATCATATGCTTTTGTGATATCTGTTTTGATGGCCATATAAGTTTGGGAAACTCGTTTGCGTGATTTTAAAGAGTGCATAAGTTCATGGGCAATTAAGATATTGTCTGTAATGATCTGTCCCGGGATAAAGGCAGCTTGTGCTTCTGAAACAATATCGCTTAAAATTGTTTGAAGGCGATTAACAAGAATTTTGGAGATGATCTTGTACAGGACATTGCATAGGCCAATAGGTCTATAATCAGATAATGTAACAGGTTGTTCTACTTTCGGAATCATACAAAGGTGAGTGTTATTAATTCTCGGTTTCATGTGACCGGATTCAAAGAAAGAAGAGACTTCACGGACCACATCGGGACCAACAATATCCCAGCATTGCTGATAAAAACGTGCGGTAAGGCCATCAGGGCCGGGTGCACGATCTGCTCCAATGGAATCTACAGCCGCTTTGATTTCTGCTTCCGTGACGTTTGTTGTTAAAGAAGAGTTCATGGAGTTAGTAACTGATGGTGTAAACTCAGCAAAGAAATCTGGTTGAATTGTGTCTTGACTACTAGCATAGACTTGTTTAAAGAAAGCCTCGGCATGATTACCGATTTGAGAATCACCAAAATATTGTGTACCCATGTCGTCTTGTACAGAGATGATCCTATTACGCGAATAGCGAGTTTTGGTGATAGCTTGAAAGAAAGGCGTGTTCCGGTCACCTTCGGAGACCCAAGTCACGCAGCTTTTTTGATGCCAATATTCTTCTTCGTCTCGATAGGCCTGTGATAGATCACTTTGTATGGAGGTAATAGATTCATAATTGGAGCTTGGTGATGAAAGAGCTAATTCCAATTCAGTTTCTAGTTCATTTATACGTTTGGCTGAGTTTAAATTGGAGTTTCGTCGACACTTAGCCATCTCTCGTCGGCATTCTTTTATTCTTTCCAAGATTGGTGCATTACAACGGAGAAAGTGAGCATTCCAACCCTTTGCAACGTATTGTTTAAATTCCTTGATTTGGAGAAGCCGTCGATCAAATCGAAAACATTTCTTGACTGGATTTTGTGTATAAGCAACAGTTGTAACTATTGCGCGATGATCAGAAGTGTTATCTAGTAACAAAAACTCGGCATAAGAGGCAGGAAAAGTAGCAAGCCATTGAGAGTTAACCACGTTTCTATCTAGGCAACACTGAATTGTGTGTTTATATCTTTTTCCTAACCAAGAAAATTTGTTCCCTTTGTATTTGAGATCAAAGAAATCGCATTCACTATATAGATTCCTAAATGCAGCAAAACTGTTTTCATCCCTTAGAGGACCACCAATCTTTTCACTATTTGTAAGGATTTCATTGAAATCTCCTGTTAATAGCCACGGACCAGATCAAGTTTGTTTGAGATGTGCGATTGAATTCCATAAATCAGATCGAAGAGACTGAGTTGGATGTCCATAAAGACAAGACAAGTAGAAAGACATTCCATTATAGATCACAGAGACATCAATCATTCTTACAGAGGCAGAGTGTTTGGTTATATTCACATTCTTCTTCCAAAGAAGAGCCAAACCACCACTTCTCCCTAATGGAGGAACCAAAATTACTTGATCAAACTTAAGATACACACACAAATCCCTAAGAATATCACACTTATGCATAGTTTCTACTAGAAATAAGATATCAGGTTTATGAATTTTACAAAGTTT